>JAGDYQ010000107.1:2819392-3188187 GCA_021962125.1 Bulinus truncatus | reverse complement strand
TTGTACTTCGTTCAGTTACGTATTGCTGAAGAAGATAACCTCTGAGACAAAATAAGCAAAAACATACAAAACATATTGTATAGATGAGTGATGCAGAAAATAAAATAAAAAAAAGACATTTAGCTTTATAGGCGAAAAGACATTTAAGAGACATACAGAGAGATGAACAGACAATTAGGTGACAGGCAGACATTCAGACATCTCAAATGTAAACAGACAAACACTAGTTGAGTGTTTTAAAGACAATAATTATAACCATGGGCTTTGGACAGAGACATGACTTTTAACATGACGGGGGGGGGGGGGGATTTTCAAACATAGCCAGTAGGTGGGTAGTGCGGTTTGTGCCGCTACACAGGGCGCCAGACTACGAAGGGGCGCCGAAAGAGCGCTGTTAAATGTTTTTGAACTCTTCAGATCGGGAGGAGGGCGCCAAAAAAATGTAAATCGCACAGTAGCTAGCTACGGCTCTGAACATAGCCACATTCTTAACTCTTTAAAGAATTAAGCTGTCTCGACACATTCGGTGGACTATGGTATCAGGTATGTAGGTCAAGATTTTTTTTTCTTTCTGAAAACTGTGATACTTTGACCCCGGGTGTACTTAATTAACCTCGCTGGCGAGTGGAAGTTGAGAAAGACAACCCCTGATTGATTCATTAGACAGACACACACTGGCGGCGGAGCAGGGGGGGGGGGCAGGGGGACAGCGGCCCCCCTAAAACTTTTAAGGGGTGGCGGCGCCCCCCCCTTGAATTTCCAGTCTACCCCCCCCCCCTAAATTCATTTTAGTTTATATGTATCATTTTCATGATTCATTTGATTTATTTCTTAAATTTAATATTTGAAAGAAATTATAATTAATTAATAAGGTTTTCTGTTTATTTAAGAGGCGTAATTTGACGTTTGATTAAGATTTAAAATAAGACGCGTAAAAAAGGGTTTATTTGCATGCAATAAAAGGGTACATTTATCTTAAAGTAATGTGATACACAACATTTTTGGCAGTTCCTCTCTCTCTCTCTCTCTCTCCCTCTCTCTCTCTCTCTCTCTCTATCTCTTAGGCATGACTGTAGCAAAAGATGACAACTCCGACTGTAGCAAAAGATGACTATTCCTATGGATGAAGGAATGGAATGTAATAATGTAGTAAGTAATGTTATATTTGGTTTCCATTACCGATCATATTTATAGTAAGTTAGCTATGTGGGAGAGAAGCTCGTAAAATCTGAAATCGGGGTAAAAGTTTGCTCGTGACTTTGATATCCAAAATAATTAATTACAATTAAAGTACCCATTGAGATGGAACGAAACATGTTTAAGAACATTCCCCATGTAATTTTGTGTACGTGCACCCAGTGGCGCAACCAGCAAAAAATGCTGGGGGGGGGGGGGGGGGCTCACATATTGAAAAAAGACAGTTTGACATTTTTTGTAACTTTATAACGTAAATTATGTATTGATGATTTGGCCTGGGGGGGCCTCAAGCCCCCCCCCCCTATCCCCCCCCTGGTTGCGCCACTGCGTGTACCAAATTTCACGTTATTTGGTTGTCTGGATCTTGAGTTTTAAGGGAACAGACAGACAGGTAGAAAATGCGTCTTATAAGTATAGAGAAGTATTACCATCTACCGAATGACGGCAAATGTAATTTTTAAAGAAAATACAATTATTCATTATCTTTTTCATAAATTACCTTTTGTTTATTGAGTTTTTGGTTTCAGTTTCATGTTCATCATCATTCATGATAATTATCAGTAATTTTCTGATCTAATTACACTATTAAATTTGTAAACAAACTGACATTACGAATCAGTTGACGACAGAAGTGCTCAATATTCATTTTTATATTTTTAATATATTATTTTTTAATAATATCGATTAAATACTTGCTACAGAATTACTACATTCTATTATTGAATTAAGGAGGTAAAATTTGTCTTTCAGTCATATTTTGTCTTGCCCCTCCTTAAATGTTCAAGGGGGGCGGCGCCCCCCCCCCCCCCTTGAATTTATGCTTGCCCCCTTAAAATATTTCGTTCCGCCGCCGGTGCAGACACAGTTACCTCCCCTTTGAATGATGGCAGGACTATCTATCAGGTTTTAAAGTGCACTGGCGCTCTATCGTTCTATGACACCGGCGTCAGGGTTAGGCTCCTGTGTGTGGCTCCCAATGAGCCATTTATTTTCATTATCTATTATTTAAAGCTTTTTGTTCGCTAGATTATGATAAATTAACTTCTGTGAAGTTTTTTTTTTATTTAACAGCAGACAATCGAGCTGTAAGACAGCGGCGGTTTGATGTGTTAAGTCCCTGTAAGAATGACATGAAATCTCTTTGATCATAAAAACCACGAATGGGGCGGTTTGTATGGCGCCCTTGTTTTATCCCGTACCATGGCCGTTAATGCAATAACCATGGAGCCACCACGGGGGATATATATCGGGGGAACTTATTGATCCTCACTGGAGATGGAACCAGTTACCTTCAGGTCGACAATCGAATGTTTTACCACACGACCACCCGTATCAATAGATGCGTTGATATGTAGTTCACTGCAATAAATGAAAGACCGACATTTTAATAGCTCGTGTAAACGTATATACAGTCAGGGCCGGGCTTACGAATTGCGGGGCCCAATTTGACGGATGCTTGCGATGCCCCCCTCTTCTAAAATATTTTTTTGTACAATTACAACTGTTACTATTAATTCTAAATGTAAATTGCGGGGCCCCCTGCCAGGCACGTGGGCCCAATGCGGAGCTAACGGTTAAATCGACCAAAGGCCGGCCATGTACACAGTCCGGCAATAGATATCAAAACACACACACACACACACACTCTCGCGTCGCGTTTATGCATATATACGACGGAGTGGCTACGGTAGAGATGAATTTATAAATAAAATGTAAAACCACTCAGTCATGTTATGGTGCACAATCATCCCACAGGTCCACCCCCCAGCTTTAACTGAGTACATGACTTTAAGTTGGGGAAGTAAAGTTCGGCTTGAGGGGGTGGGGGTGTGTGTGTGCTAATATAAGAAACAGATGAATTCTACACTTCATCTGCCCCGATGGCCCGTTAGGGGCTAAGTGAACTTTTTACCACTGGCGGCAAAGCAAGCGTCACCCGGTTAGGGTCCCCCCCACACCTAGATACGCCACTGTAGATGGGTCCCCGCAAACATTTTTTTTTAAACTTTGAAAAAAAAAAAAACAACATTCTCATCCATCATCAGTCTTGACCCCAGGATTTGGGGAGGTGGGGAGGGAGGGAGGGGAGGTTCATGAGAGGACAAACAAAATGTCTCCGACCGGACGGGGACGCAGGGAGATTCCCCAGACGCACTCTGACCCGGAATGCAAAAAGTCGGTGGTTCGGTCATTCAGGAAACACGTGAGAAGTCATAGCCAGTTACTGTCAGAATCGCTGGTTTGGGCGGTATTCCCCCCCCCCCGAAGTTGGTTGGGGTTTTTAGCTCGCTGGCTGGCTGGCGGGTTTGGACGGTATTGTCCTGCAATTGGTTAAAGTTTTAGCTCCCGCGGGTCTCTGGCTAGACGACTCTTTTATTTCCAGAAATATTTCCTCTATCTAAAAATAAAAACGAAAAAAATTCCATTCTATTTCGTAAACAAAGCTGCGTGATCGTTCTCGTGACTGTGGGTGGGAGGGGGGGCATCATTACCTTAATGGATGTAATTTTAGTAACAGTCACTCACATTTATGGCTATAATTAGAATTAGAGATCTCTTACCCCCCCCCCCCAGCCGCCCGCCTTCTAAGCCTGATGATATTTCACTCCGAGTGATTTTCTCTTCTTCCGCTCCATTCTCCACGATGCACGAATTCATTCCTTCATCAACTCCTACATTAATTCCTTCAACTCCTGCATTAATTCCTTCATCGACTTCTACATTAACTCCTTCAACTCCTACATTAGTTCATTCATAGACTTCTACATTAATTCCTTCATCAACTCCTACATTAATTCCTTCATCAACTCCTACATTAATTCCTTCATCAACTCCTACATTAATTCCTTCATCAACCCCTACATTAGTTCCTTCATAGACTTCTACATTAATTCCTTCATCAACTCCTACATTAATTCCTTCATCAACTCCTACATTAGTTCCTTCATCGACTTCTACATTAGTTCCTTCATCAACTCCTACATTAATTCCTTCATCAACTCCTACATTAGTTCCTTCAACTCCTACATTAGTTCCTTCATCAACTCCTACATTAATGCGTTCATTAATTCCTTCAAGCCCCAAGGGAGATTACTGTATTCTCAAAGAGACGTTCAAGTCTCAAGGGCAATAAGTAGGTCGGTACTTTAATGTAGTTAAAGCATTAGAGTACTTTAACGAAAAGAAAATGCCACTACAGAAACTAACACAGCTGAACAACGCGTACCGTGTTAATCTACTAGAAGTGTTGAAACATTGGGGGAAAAGGAGGGGGGGGTGAAATTTGGACCCGGGGGTTGGGAGTTGGGTGATGCGTGTTCCATTAGCTCTGTCAAGTTCAGAATTTAAAAAAATATAAACAATTCCCAACGGACAAAATTACGTGGCCGTTTGGTGTGAGTCATTTTATGGACATCGTCAGAAATGGTCGAGATGAGAGGAAGAAAAATTGAGAAGAAGAGATGAGAGGAAGAAAAATTGAGAAGAAGAGATGAGAGGAAGAAAAATTGAGAAGAAGAGATGAGAGGAAGAAAAATTGAGAGGAAGAAGAGATGAGAGAAAGAAAAATTGAGAAGAAGAGATGAGAGGAAGAAAAATTGAGAGAAAGAAGAGATGAGAGGAAGAAATATTGAGAGGAAGAGATGAGAGGAAGAGGTGAGAGGCAGAGATGGAAGAGATGAGAGGAAGAATAGTTGAGTGGAAGAGTTGAGAGGAAGAGATGAGAGGAAGAAAAATTGAGAGGAAGAAGAGATGAGAGGAAGAAAAATTGAGAGGAAGAGATGTGAGGAAGAGATGAGAGGAAGAAGAGTTGAGAGGACTATAGTTGAGAGGAAGAGATGAGAGGAAGATGTGGCAGTAAGGTTCACATGTGGCTCAGTGGTCACATGTGACGGACACACCAGCATTAAACTCTAACTGTGTAGGTAATGACTGCCTTTCAGTCACTCTATCAAAATCACGTGAGCAGAATGCTGACCACAAACATTGTGAGCGAATGAATCTCAGTAAAAACACTCCCACACATCTCTCTCTCTCTCTCTCTCTCTCTCTCTCTCACACACACACACACAAGTAAACTAGTACTACGCTACCGCGATGCATCAATGTCAAGGCTCTATCAATAACCTTTTGAACTTTTCACTGACCCACATGCTGAAGTGGCCATTAAGTGTTCAGCCATCAAAGTGGGCGAAAATTCTACCCCCCCCCCGGTCCCCTCTTCTCCTTAATGCTATAAAAGGAATAAGACTTGTGGTATGTTCTCCTTCAACTGTGTGCTATAGTAAAAAGCTGTACAATTTTTGTAATAACTAGGAATTCAATAAAATGAACATGACGGCTATAATAGCACATTACGACTATAATAGCACATTACGGCAATAATAGCACATTACGGCTATAATAGCACATATGCTTTAGTCTTGTATCACCTACTACATTGTCAATATGACAATTTTTTGTTTGAGTGTAAGACGTCATTTAGCGTCTATCTGATTTCAAAATTATCTTGTACCCCCACGTGTGTTGAATTCCCTGTAAGGATGAGATGAAGTCTCTTAGATCCTGTGTAAACCATTAATGGGACGGTTTTTATTTCAGAGTCCTTCTTTCACCCCCCCCCCCCAACCACAGCCGATAGTGCATTGACAACGGAGGCGCCACGGGAGACATAGCTGGGTCTTTAAGCCATGACCTTGGAATATCCATTGGTCGCTTTACCACACGACCACCCGTCCCTTCCCGTACGTAGGCCCGTAGCCAGGTCAAAGTAAGCAGGGAGGCACCAATACCCAGCAAGGGGGCACCTTTACTTTTTTCTTAATTTCTTCCATTTTTCTTTTTTTTTAAGCGGGGGGGGGGTACTCCACATCTTGGCTACGGGGCTGCCCGTACGTAGCTAGTCGTACATTATGGGGTAAAAAAAATGATATACAACTCAGCACTTCAACTGCAGCTTATTGCATAAGGTTTCAGAAACGTACTCTCTAACAGGCGTTTATTTTCCCCCGAATGACGTAATTCGGATATGTACCCGGCTAGTTTTATAACAACCTGTTCACGAGAGTAGCTTGCTTCGTCAGCTGGTTTTGTAGATCACAACATTATGTATGACGTCGTTCGGTCAGCATAGAATCAGTCCCATGCCGTGGGACAGGCGACTTTTCGCTGGATGAATATTTCAACGATGGCGTACAGGCAGGGCCGTGTTTGCGAAAGGGGCTGGCACAAGCACTTTCTCGGGGGCTCCACACAGTGGCGTAACTAGTTTGAGTGGCGCCCGGGGAGGACTTTGAAAATGCCTCGCCCATTCACGTTTCAAAGTGTACCAAATCAACGGAATCACATGAAACAGTCATAGAAAAACTGTGCCTACGCATAGTCACGTGCGCACAGAGTTTGCGACTGTATCGCATTAGTTCCCTTATCAGTTTAGGCACCATCCGGGTATTATTTCTAACTCATTTCCAGCATAATGTCATGGAACTGATATGTCATAGAAGTCAAATGTCACTCACTTGTGTCATTTAACTTCATGTTACTGACAACCCCCTTATAAAAAAATAAATAAATAAATAACCGTTACGTCGTCATGCCTGGCTCATCGGTCACACGCCAAGAAGTCTGACGTCATCTCGCCCTGCCGCTCTGATGCTGCCACACTAGCCCCACTCTGGAACAGCAATCTGTCACTGATATATACCCCCCCCCCAAACACACCCCATTCAACTCCTCACATACTCATCTTAAAAAAACAAACAACCCAATACGGGGCACTCCAACCTGATGTACATTTAACTGACGCAAAGCGATCTGAGTTTTTTTCAGGGTGGAGGCAGAAGTAGACTGAATCACAATAAAACCCAGTTCTTTGATTTGTGTTCGGGGAAGTGGGGGTGAGGGGTAGGGGAGGGAGGAGAAAGAGGGGGGGGGGCCTATGTAAAGAGAGAGATACCAATTGGTGGGGAATGTCATGGGGTCAAGATCATTCAATCTGCTGTGGTGGACATTAGTGGACAATGATCACGAACAAGCAAAAAAAAATGACATGAACATATTTTAAAAAACTACAACATTTGAGCCTAAAAACTATTCAACAGATTTTCATATAAACATTAAAATAAACCAAGATAAACATTCGGCAGGTTTTTTTTTTTATTTTGGTTACAAACGTCATTCATCTGTAATAAAACAATAAAACTTCGGTGCCCGCCCACCTGCCCCGACCCAGGGAAACACTTTTATTATTAAGGCCGTTCTCATAAATGTATTGTTTTATTTTGTTCAAGTTTTACAGCTGAGCTAGAGTGAAACTTGTTTATGTGAAAACATTTTCAACTTGAAAAGTAAATTGATTGTTTTCATGTAATATTTGTTTCCTATATGTATGTATCTTATGTTGCTCGTATTAATGAAGGATGTTTTCATAATAGTAAATTGATTGGATGCACAGTAGCTGTTTTCCTACAAGTAAAACAATTGCGTTCATGGAGGTTTATCTCCTACCAGTAAAATGATTGTATTCATGGTAGATGTTTTACTAGTAGTAAGTTGTTCGTCTTAATGCACAGTGTTGGCCTAGCGGTAGTGTTGGCCTACCGGTAGGTGTTGGCCTACTGATAAATTGATTGTACGCCTATTCATGCGATGTGTTTGCCTACTGGTAAATTCATTGTACGCCTATTCATGCGATGTGTTTGCCTACCGGTAAATTCATTGTACGCCTATTCATGCGATGTGTTTGCCTACACGTTGGTCATCTTAATGCCAGATGTTTGCCCTCATGTTAAGTTGTCTGTCTCCGTGAACGATGTTTGCAGTCGTCTTAAAGTGATTGTGTCAACGGACTTACGTACAGGCAACTGGTCAACATGCACCTAGGTAACTGGTCAACACGCGAATCGGTTTTCTAGAGTTTCCGTTTGTTTACACCTGCCTGGGATGTGCAGGTAAGTGCGTGGGAGACGTTTGCGTTGATGCTAACAGTTATCGTCAACGTGCAGGTGAAAAGGAGAGAGAAAGAGGGGGTGAGAGAGGGGGAGAGAGAAAGAGAGGGAAAGAGAGTGATATAGGGAGAGAGAGGGGAGAGAAGGGGCGAGAGAGAGAGGGAGGGAGAGAGAGAAAGAGAGGGAAAGAGAGGGAAAGAGAGAGATAGGGAGAGAGAGAGAGAAGGGGGAGAGAGAGAGGGAGGGAGAGAGAGAAAGAGGGAAAGAGGGAGAGATTGGGAGAGAGGAGAAAGGGGGAGAGAGATAGGGAGAGAGAGAGGCGAGAAGGAGCTAGAGAGAGAGGGAGGGAGAGAGAGAAAGAGAGGGAAAGAGAGAGAGATATAGAGAGAGGCGAGAAGGAGCGAGAGAGAGAGGGAGGGAGAGAGAGGGAGGGAGAGAGAGAAAGAGAGAGTGATAGGGAGAGAGAGAGGCGAGAAGAAGCGAGAGAGAGAGGGAGGGAGAGAGAGGGCAGAGAGATGGAGTGAGATAGAGAGGGAGAAACCGACAGAATGAAAGAGCTAGAGAGAAATAAAATCGTCACCCGGAAGAGCAAAGGCATTATGGGCCCAAGACAAAGACATTTTCGGACCGAGACAAGCAAAAGCGTTATGGGCCTCCGTGCCACCTACTTTTCTGTAGAAGGCCCAATGTGTCCAGACCCTTTACGACGGCCCTGCATTAATGTTGTGCTGCCTCTACTGCTGTGCCATTAATGTTGTGCAGTGGGAGCTGCTTCTACAGCTGTGTTTTGTGGGGAAAAAAAACGAATGTTGTTGACTGCGGCGCGGCGACTAACGATTACAAATAATTCTTCATTTGTCAGTAGATTTCCCTCTCTTTTTTTTCCTTTAATAAGCGTAAGGCGCTGATTACAATGGCAACATAATACGTGGCACGCATGGCCGGTGTGTGTGGAAGTTTATGTGGAAGTGTGTGTGTTGACTGTTATGTTTGGTTGTGTGTGGGTGTTTGTGTGTGTAAGTGGGTGATTGAATGTATTGTGTGTGCGTTTGTGAGTATTCGTGTGGAAGTGGGTGTTTGAGTGTTATGTTTGCATGTGAGTGTAATGTGTGTGGAAGTGTGGGTGATTGAGTGCTATGCGTGTGCGTGTGTGGGTGTACAAGTTGAGTAATCTTGACAGCCACCGATACCGAGGTTCCAGCTTAATGAATTATGTATGTATGGTGAGTGAGGGGGTGGGGTGGGAGAGAAGGAATGAGCTGGAACCTGATCTAGGCGTGTTATCTATCAGATGAGAAAGATTGTCATATAAACAAATACGGGAAAGGGGGGGGGGGGTTGACATGATACGGGGGGGGGGGGGGGGAGGATGTCGGAGAGTGGGTAAAGGGGGAGAGATGGTCGTAGCAAAGGGTTGGGGTGGTGGAGGGTATAGAGGAAAGGGAATGACACGGTTATTAAATAGCTGACGGGGTAAGGGTGGATGCGGGGGTTTGGTGAATCGTAAGCCGAGTTGGATATGGGATGGAGGGGGGGGGGGAGAGAAGGCGGGTGAAGATTAGTGAGATAATGAGGGGAGGGCGGAAGGGGCGGTCTGACATGGGCGGCACTTCTTTCTCTTTTGCCCCCACCTCAGTACTTTTTCTTGCCACGGTCATGGGGCGGCATTTTTTGTGTGTTCAGAGTCTCACTCGGGGGGGGGGGGGTGCGCCAACACTAGCTGCGCCACTGGGGATGAGATTATAAGATTATATGAGAGCCGGGATTACCCATAAGGCAATTTTTTACTGGCAGCAGTTACGAGCTGGAGTCGGGAGTGCATAGCTGGTGCTTTTAATGCATTATGGTGTCAAGGTCACCCTAATTAGAATGGCTGGCATGAGGCTGTATGTCGAAAGGGGGGGGAGTGGGCCCCCACCCGGTGGTAGTGGGGTGGAGGGAACTTCATAAGGAATTGGAATAACTCGGTTCTAAGTTTTAAGTCATTTCAAATACTACGCCGTTAGGTTATGAGATTTATCATTTGTTATATTTTTAACTCAGTTACATAGAAAATAATAAACAGAAAATGTTCCGAATCATAGGGATAACGAAGAAAAACAAACAAATAACAGTTTTAATTATGTCAATTGTGTCAAAAGATCTCAACAAATCTCAACTCAAATCTGGTCAAATTTAGTAGAAGATGTCGGCCACGATCAGTGGCATATCTGTTTGCAGTAAATGTATATTTGCTTTAAAGTTCAAAAAGTTCGTAGTTGATGTTATCTCTTTCACACGATAATTTCCCCATTGCGACTTGAACATTGGCCGGTCGCACCCAGGGGCGCCGAGAGCCAACAAGGGCCCCAGGGCAGGATATCATTGCGGGCCCCTTAATAAACAATGAGTCGTGAAAAAATTGACATGGTCGGGGCGGCCGGGCCCCCTTATAGATGCGGGCCCTCTGGCAACGACCCCCTGCCCCCCACCCCCTCGGCTTGCCTGGTCGCACCCAGCCATTGTGAACATTGGCCATCCAATGTCTGCAACTTGCCGTAACATATATATATATATATATATATACCTATGCGAGGGCGTGTGTGTGTTGTGTGTGTAAATGTAAAAATATTAATTGATGGAAAGATCTAATGTCTAAAAGTTAAATTTACAGATACATGTCAAAATGTCACTGAGCAAGAAATGTCAGGTGAAAATGTCATCAGACCAATGACACCAGGCTAACCAGTGTCACAACGTGCTTTCTGTGTCAAATGAAAAAAAACAAACAAACAAACAAAACAATTCACATTTTAATAACAATAGACCCATTAAAAAATGTTATCAGCGAATCGGGACTTTCTATCCGATTCCATATTTTGATAAATCTTCCCATGGCTTCCATTTTGTCGTTAGTTTTTTTGTTTTTATGTTTTGTTTTTCAAACTAGTGTTGCTAGTAGCCACCTGGGTGGGGGGGGCATTGGCCGTCCACTGACCACGGCAAATCGTCTGCTGTCATATCCGCACAAAACATAACACACAAATAACAGCTGGCCACGTAAAATAACAACAGACTAGAAATGTTTTGTTAACACTCATTGACCGTTCATTTCTTTGCTTTTTTGCTTTCGTTTCTTTGTTCAAAGTTTTTCATCAAACTCTACTTTCTTTTTCATTTTGCGCCATCTTGCAAAATCAATAACGCTTTTGACAGAATGTGATATATATATATATATATATATATATATATATATATATATATATATATATAAATGAGATAGAGTAACAATACGATTAATAAAGATTTAAAATTTTAATTAACAGTAAAAAAATTGAATTCGGCGAAAATGAAGGAATCAAAAGCATTCGACGGAAAAAATAAAATTATTTACAAATAAATGCAATAGTAAATAAGTCATAATGTAAGTCACTCACATGACTCGATGTTTCGAAAGTAAAAAAAAACCAAAAATGTATCGACTTATCTGATATCTTTTATATAACAAAAAATGCCTTCATTTCAAAGTACTGACATGACTAATGAACGAATGAACCAAAAGGTCCGTATCAAGTAGGATCCATCTCAAACATTTGTCATGTTTTCGACTGTACATTTCTAATATACATCTTAAGTCTGTATGTCGGTACCCAAGACCAGTGGTCCTCAAGCCCTACGACTCAGTGTATACTAAAAAATGACCCTTACAGACGTTCCAGAAATATATATATATATATATATATATATATATATATATATATATATATATATATATATATATATACATACAGTGGATTCCACTTAATTGGGACAGCCGCATATTTGGGACAAATCTCAAAGAAACCAAACCAAGAAGCCTATTGTAAATTTGTATGTTTAAATGGGACAGCCGCTTAATTGGGACAAAAAGCCTCGGTCCCGATGTGTCCCAATTTAGCGGAATCACAGACGATAGTGCAAGGGCCTTGACCTCACTGGAGACGGAACCAGAGACCCTCACAACCATCCGTCCCCTTAGAACAGCTTTAATATAAGAACACCTATTTGGTTCTAAAACATTTTTGGAAATTTTGAGAGAGAAAGGGGAAATAATAATAAAAAAGAAGAAGACGCTTATTTCCCCTTGTGATGTTTACATTGGAAATAAGTTGGTTCACGCGCATGTCCGAAATTAATCAAAATTCAGTGTACTCTAGCTGTCGCAATTAATTAAAAGATATCATCATTACTTTTTTTTTAGAACTCGATGTTTTGATTGGCGCCAACAGGTAATTTGCCAGCACTTGGCTAAAGAGAAATCGTGTTCAATGGCGGAGGAAGTGGGAGGGGGGGGGGGGGAGAGAGATGGTAGGAGTGTGTGTAGACAAGCCAGACACAACCCGCTTGGCAAAAAAAAATAATGAAAGGCTCAGTAGCACACAAAGACAACTAACTCCCCGACACATACATAGATTAGAGTCATTAGACAGACAGATATATAGACAGTGATATATTAGCCAGCCAGACAGACAGATAGATAGATAGATAGATAGATAGATAGATAGATAGATAGATAGATAGATAGATAGATAGATAGATAGATAGATAGATAGATAGATAGATAGATAGATAGATAGATAGATAGAAAGATAGATAGATAGACAGAGATATATATGAGATAGACCGACAGACAGATAGATAGTTATGTAGATATATAGATAGTCAGAGAGATATATTAGCCAGACAGACAGACAGATAGATAGGCAGGTAGGTAGGTAGATAGATAGATATGCAAACACTTTACACTATGTGTCCAGATAGACAGACAGACTGACAAATAAAGATATAGCTGTACAGATAGACATAAAGAAGGATATATAGACCAAAAGATAGATAGCCTATAAATAAAAGACAGACGAAAAGACAGACACATGGAGTGAAAAATAGTTTGCTAGAAATGAATATTTGAATAGATTAGATAGAAAGATAGATAGCCTATAAATAAAAGACAGACGAAAAGACAGACACATGGATTGAAAAATAGTTTGCTAGAAATGAATATTTAAATAGATTATTTAGAAAGATAGATAGATATAGACAAACAGACAGATAGGCAGTAAACTTATGAAATGATACATGAAGATCAGCGAATCTCAAATTGGGGGGGGGGGGGGGGGTCACACAACTCACCGGGGGATTTGCTGTCCGAAAAAAAAAAAGGAAATGATAGTAAATCATTATTTCTATTGGTCTCTTTTTGTTTAGACTTTAAGTGGGTCGCGATAACAAAACAGTTTGAGAACACCGTATATCCGGAGTCATCTGAACGACAAATCGTAGCTATGAAATGATTTGAATAAAGACAAAACGCTTCGTATACGTGTGTCGACATGTTAAGAAGGTAACAAACAAAAAAAAATAATCGACGTGGTAGCACGATGGACAGGATCGATATTTAATTTAGCATCAGC
The DNA here is from genome assembly GCA_021962125.1 of Bulinus truncatus. Classification (NCBI taxonomy): domain Eukaryota; kingdom Metazoa; phylum Mollusca; class Gastropoda; family Planorbidae; genus Bulinus; species Bulinus truncatus. The sequence continues at coordinate 3,174,617 of JAGDYQ010000107.1, read as the reverse complement.
GAGCGTCCGGTGAAATATCGATATTTATCATTAGGCGATCCTTTTCGGAATCGGCATTTCAAAATTATTACGGATATCGGTGTTATACTGGATACGTTGCACGGACTACAGCGGGAGGTAATTGAAATCAGTTTAGGGAAAATCCGATTACTGGATTGAAAAAATCTGTTTGCATTGAAGCGATTTCTCTTTTATTATTGGGGTGTAAATTAATTGGGTGGGGGATTTGTGTGCTTGTGTGTGTAGGGGAGGGGGCATCTTTGTTAGTTTCAGAGATGTGTGTGTATTTCTGTATAAAGATTTTTCAAGGCTGGGGGGAGGGGGGGTATCGGATTCATAATGGGCGAGAGTGAATCTTTCTCTTAAAGTCCCCAATTTACCCATAAAACATATGCGTATGATTAAAATGTGGAGGGCATTCTTATGTCCTGGATTCGCTCGCAATCTTCCATCATCCCCACCATCATAGGCGTAGCTGACCGTCTCAGCACCCGTGGACAGAGTAGGTTAGCGTGATCCCACATCCCACCCCAAGCTCCTGTTACTCGCGTTTATTACGTTTTAAATCAGTTTGACGGCCTATGATGCAGCGTCCGAATCGGAGGAAAGGGGGGAGGGGGGCACAATTGTTACGCCGCTGCCTTTTTCTGAGTGTTTTGTGGCCGTGGTTTCAAATACATGGGGCGAGGGGGGGGGAGGACATGTAATAACATTTTTAGAGTTTTATGGGGGGGGGGGTGTCACTTGGACAAAATTACGGTTGTTCCCAATAGCACCATATTTCATTTACTGGAAAAGGGGAGGGGGTGGGACCCTTTGGAAGGGTCACCATGATGGAATGGCTCTACTCAGCGAGCCTCCCAACCCCAGGGCTTCTCCACGGCCCCGGAGAATCCATGCAGAATGTAGCTGTTCAAAGTTTTATTTAAAAAAATAAAAATTCGCAATGTTATTGCTGAAATACACTTAATGTTGTAAGGACCGGGGGGGGGGGGGTTGTGTGTTTATGTCGGGTTAGTTTGTGTAAGGGGCGCCAAGCGCGCGCACCCCTCCCCCCCATCTTCCTGTTTCGTCATGTACTTCGGGCAGGTAGCAATACGTCATTACATGAATTCCCAACCAGTGGAGTGTAACAACCCCCCCCCCCACCCAACAACAGTACGAAGTGCCCGTAAAACATTCTAAGATAAGAAACTTAGCGGTTGTATCGATGTGTGTTGAGTAAAGTAGGTCATGAAATACACGACTGGCAGGGATAAAATATGGACCTATGTCATGTTCTTTGATTTTTCTCTGTCTCTCTCTATTTGTTGTTATCTATCTAATCTATCTATCTAATCTATCTATCTAATCTATCTATCTAATCTATCTATCTAATCTATCTATCTAATCTATCTATCTAATCTATCTATCTATCTATCTATCTATCTATCTATCTAATCTATCTATCTATCTATCTAATCTATCTATCTATCTAATCTATCTATCTAATCTATCTATCTAATCTATCTATCTAATCTATCTATCTAATCTATCTATCTATCTATCTATCTAATCTATCTATCTATCTATCTAATCTATCTATCTACCTATTCTGCAGGGTTGTTAACAATACTCTTAAATTGTATCGTCAATACCGATACCAATACTTCATAAAAATAGTATCGCCAATACCAATACAAATACTCAAGTAAAAATGTATTGCCAAAATCGATACGAATACAATACCAATACTTTTGAGAACAAGAAAATATTTTTTTTAATATAATGAGTGCAAGTTTTTCAAGTTAAAAAAAAAAGTAAACACAATAAAATACAAAGTCAAAGCACAATTTTAATGCTAATCACTTTAGCACTTGACGGATGGCCAAGTGGTGTAGATACTCGACTGTTGACTTCAGAGTCATGGGTTCGATCCTCGGTGAGGACAATGGGAATTTCTCCACAAGTTCACCCAGCTTTAAATAGGTAACCGACTTTAAGATGGGGAAGTAAAGGCGGCTAGGCGTTGTGCTAACCACAAAATCCCTTCACATGCCGAGGTTATAGAAACAGATGAATCCCCGATGGCCCGTCAGGGCTAAGGAAACTTTACTATTTCATCACTTAGCAGCACGTAAGAAGACCGTCATTTCAAAACGATCATTGCTTAGCCTAGGACGTAATGGCATAAAAAAAAACGCCCACCTAATGAAAACAGACGCTCAACTCAGCACCAGCCGATCAACTCAGCAATATAGTTTCTTAATGCTTGGGTAGGTTGGGTAGGGTGCTAATGACAGCATTTCTGATGAGTTATCTTCAAGATATCTGTCTACTTCAGCAGAACTTTTACTATTAAGCTGGTTCTGCCGCCGTGCAGTATTACTGCACTGCTGACTGTATTGAAGCTGCAACAACCTGCCAAGTAAGTTGAGTGGAAACTGCACTCAGTGCACTGCAAGCAAGCTTTAAGGTTTGTTCAACTTCAGCCTTGTGATCCAAGTTGTCTTGGTGGGGAGGTGGGTGGTATTAATTGTGGTAGGGTTGATGGTTATGATTACAAGCAAAGATTGAATTTATGAAGATTACTTTTAAAACAATGTATTAAAATCGCTATTGTTTTTCTGCAAATAGCTAATAGTGGGAACATAAAAGTATTGGTATCGAGTATCGAAAATGTTTCGTTTAAAATGTATCGGCGATACACAAATCAATACTGGATACAAAAAAGATCGGCAATACAGCAACCAATACTGAAAAAGTATCGCCGATACTGTATTGGCCGATACCAATACTTTGATACTAACAACCCTGCTATTCTGTCTATCAATGCATATCTACCTATCCGTGTCTCTATATACATGCCTGTCTCTAAACATGCTTAGCATACCAACCCAACCAGACAACTCCTATATCTGAAACATCTAATCTACACTCTGTTGATCATTGTATCCCCTCGCACACTCACCGACTGTCGCTTCGACTCAAGTAGGCTTGAGTGTCCAGTTTGATTAGACTGACCCAATTACCATTTTCGGATTAAATAAATCTCCATTATTATTTTTATGTTAACGTTGGCACAAACAGCATACACATGTACGATAAAGTTGGCATCACTACCTTAATCACTGGTCTACGTAAGATTTCCGCGATACAGACTTCAGATCCACATAAGCCACACGAGACACACTGTGTGTGTGTGTGTCTGGAAATAGTATGCATGTGTGTGTGTGTGGGTGTGTGTGTGGGTGGAGAGACAGAGAGTGCTGCGTGAGTACGTCTGCATCCACACAGAATTACACTGAAGGCAACGAAGCGTGACATCCCTCACTTTGGCACTTTGGTTTGATAACTGTACAAACATTGCGGGAACATACAAAAAAAAACTCAATGCTGCTGAAAATATCCGCATACTTTTTTGAATACTGTTGAAGCGAAGCTTTTAAATGACCCTTTAAAATTTCGCTACTATTTCTTATTTTCTAATACATACTATTATATTTAATTCCTTAACAACCCTACAAAATGTGACTTACCAGAAACATTCTTTATAAACCAGTCAATACTATAGAAACGTTTGAACTTTTTGGTTTTCCTTGCTCGGTAGTAAACGAATAAAAGCGTATAGTCCAATGAAAGTGTAAACAAACCGACATAACTCTTATGCTTTATGGCCCCCCCCCACTTCTTTATTCCTTCAGTCGAGAGTTGTCGTTCTCAACTGGCCGGCGTCTGACCCGCGTACGCTATGGGGACTGGCGCTAGGGAATAAAAAAAAAGACACCGCGCAGCAGACTTCAAAGCGGGACTTGGGGGGAAAAAGCGCGGCTGAAGAAGAGAGAAAGAGAGCGAGAGATTATGGAGGGGGGGGGGGAAGTAGCGCGAACAGTGGTAGCGTCGGTGCCTCGCATGCCTAAACGAACCCTCCCCCCCTCCCCCCCCCACCGATCCCTTCCTTTTTTTTCTTTCTTATCCATTGAAAATCAGGAGCGTTCTCTCTTGTAAAACAAGACGACGCTTCGGTTTACCGTCTGTCGAACAATGCTGTGGATAAAACGCTCACTGGAAGTTTGTGTTTTTCTTTACAATGTATTTAGGACGACAGGGGCGACCTAGTGGTAATAACTTAGGAAGACAGGGGAGACCTAGTGGTAATAACACAGGAAGACAGGGGCGACCTAGTGGTAATAACTTAGGAAGACAGGGGAGACCTAGTGTTAATAACTTAGGAAGACAGGGGAGACCTAGTGGTAATAACACAGGAAGACAGGGGCGACCTAGTGGTAATAACTTAGGAAGACAGGGGAGACCTAGTGTTAATAACTTAGGAAGACAGGGGAGACCTAGTGGTAATAACACAGGCAGACAGGGGCGACCTAGTGGTAATAACTTAGGAAGACAGGGGCGACCTAGTGGTAATAACACAGGCAGACAGGGGCGACCTAGTGGTAATAACTTAGGAAGACAGGGGCGACCTAGTGGTAATAACTTAGGAAGACAGGGGCGACCTAGTGGTAATAACACAGGAAGACAGGGGCGACCTAGTGGTAATAACTTAGGAAGACAGGGGAGACCTAGTGTTAATAACTTAGGAAGACAGGGGAGACCTAGTGGTAATAACACAGGCAGACAGGGGCGACCTAGTGGTAATAACTTAGGAAGACAGGGGCGACCTAGTGGTAATAACACAGGCAGACAGGGGAGACCTAGTGGTAATAACTTAGGAAGACAGGGGCGACCTAGTGGTAATAACTTAGGAAGACAGGGGCGACCTAGTGGTAATAACACAGGCAGACAGGGGAGACCTAGTGGTAATAACTTAGGAAGACAGGGGCGACCTAGTGGTAATAACTTAGGAAGACAGGGGCGACCTAGTGGTAATAACTTAGGAAGACAGTTGCGACCTAGTGGTAATAACTTAGGAAGACAGGGGCGACCTAGTGGTAATAACACAGGCAGACAGGGGAGACCTAGTGGTAATAACTTAGGAAGACAGGGGCGACCTAGTGGTAATAACACAGGAAGACAGGGGCGACCTAGTGGTAATACCATCGGAGGGGAGGGATCAACAAGGGGCGGCATTTTCTTACTACTTCAATTATTTTTTTTGGGGAAAGAAATGAGCGGCATATTAAAACATGATTACAGTAGCGCCGGTGGGGTATTGCGGGTTGCACGACAGCACAGGGGCGCCGAACTCGGCAGGGGCGTCGAAAGAACGCTGGTACAATTTTGCATTTTAACGACTGGGGAAAGGGCGCCGAAAAAAAATGTAACTCGCATAGGGCGATACATATACATGTATGTGAGTATTTTACCGTTACACATTCAGTTCATCAAGTCTCCAGCCGACATATATTTGTTTATAAACATATTACGTCACGTGGTTACGTGTTGGCTCCTGTAGCCACGCCCCATAGCCTCATCCCGATGACCAAAGAAGTTCTTCCAGCCAGAGCTGGGTTTTTTTTTTTTGAAAGGCCCACGAGAGGCTACATCATGTTCCCCCCCCCCCACATCCCCAAATGGACGGCAATGACCTTGACAACCCACAACAACCCACAACCACTTTTAAAAAAAAAAAAAACAAGCAGCGTAAATGGAATTTAGCATGGGACGCAATATGCACGTAACCCGTGTTTTATTTTACGACTGAAAAGGTCACACCTTGAGAACCAGTGATCTATTTAAAAACTTGTAAGTCATCTACCCGGGATGAGTAAACTCCAGTGCTCGGGCGCACAGTTTTTTTTTTGGGGGGGGGGGGGGGGAATCCCTGTATATACTGAACACGCAGGTGTCCGCGTCGTGAAGCCACGAGATTATATTACCGGCGACAAAACCAAAAGTGACCGATTCATTTATTTTCATATGCCGGGAGGCGCGGATCGTCACGTGATGGATGAAGACAGAGTGGCCCGTGAGACTCCAGGGCCGTACAGCGAAGTGATTACAGCAGACGGGAAAATAGATACATTGATAGGTGGACGCGTAGGCATTTGGTTTCTCAACGGGGGTTGTACGATTTTGCTTTGTTAAATCCTTTTTTGGAAAAATATGTAAGCGATTTGGGCTCTGCGTTAAATCGAAAGTAAAGGATTAATACAACAATATTCCAGTTTAAAAATACAATCATGGAAAAAATCGGATCTGCCCGAAACCAAAAATAACCCAGCCTACCGATCAAAGCCTAAGGGGGATATAACTCTATGTAACGGTTTTGCACGGTACAGTTAGCTGGATAAATAATACCAGTGCTCCTGCACCTATTTCTCGCCGAGGACCGGTCGACGTTAGATAATTTCACAGTGGGTCAGAGGAGGGGGGGGGGAACGTTGATTGCGTTTCTTGCGGTAGGCTTATATTTTGCGCACAGTGGCGTAGGAGGGTACTGCGGGTTGTGCGGCCGCACAGGGGCGCCTAACTAGGAAGGGGCGCCGAAAGAACGCTTAAAATTATTTTTTTTGCACTTTTCAGATTGGGAGGAAGGCGCCACTATATCTAGCTACGGCTCTGGTCGCGCACACATATTTTAATTTCAGTTGCGCACACAGCTCTTGGAAAGTTTAGCAAACATCGGCAGGTCGGTGAACGTTTGACCCTTAACCTCTCCATGGAGGGAAACAACACAATATATAAGTATTTACAGTCATGGTGACGAAGAGGGGGGAAAAACAAACAACAGCAAACAAACAAACAAACAGATAGATAGATAGATAGATAGATAGATAGATAGATAGATAGATAGATAGATAGATAGATAGATAGATAGATAGATAGATAGATAGATAGATAGATAGATAGACAGGCAGATAGATAGATTGACGATTTAGATTTACAAATATACATCATATATGGCTAAACGTAGATCAACCTTAGATGGATAGATCGATGTGTTAGATAGATGAGACAGATGCAAGAAAAGACAGACATGCAGACATACACATACACAGACAGACAGGGAAATGGTCAGGTTACACGCCCACCAAAAATAAAAAAAAAAACAAGACAGAGGAAAATAGAAAAAAAAATAACGGTAAAGAAAAAAGAGCGCAACTTGTGGAAGTGAATGAAGGAGAATGAGAGCGAGAGAGAGAGAGAGAGAGAGAGAGAGAGAGAGAGAAAGAGAGGGAGAGAGAGGGGGGGAGAGAAAGAGAGATAGAGGGAGAGAGAGAAATAGAGAAATAGAGAAAGGGGGGAGAGAAAGAGAGATAGAGAGAGAGAGAGAGAGAGAGGAGAGAGAGAGAGAACGCCCACATCTCTATATACATGTCTCTGCATATATATATATTTATATATGCAGGTGATCCTCTAAAGTTTTCTAAAGGATGAATTAATGTCCGACCTCCGGAAACCCGATTCTTCACGCCCCCGCCATCTATCCACGTGGACTCGTATAGGATATCATGATCGATATCCGAGGAGCGAGGTGGAGGGGGTGGCAAAGGTGGATTACGTACGGCAGTGTTTCTCAAAGCGCCACCGGCCCCACCGGGCAATATCTGTAAACTTTTTTACCTCTCCCCTAATGCAAAGTTATGATTTCGACGCCGTATGGAAAGCGACGGGGCTCAAAAGGTTCAGTGAAATCACAATTCAATCTTGAAAATATTGTTATCGGTGTAAACCATCTCGTGCAGTCATGGGCGGCGAACTACGGTCCGCCTGACTGTTTTAATGCGGCCCGCCGCTCGTTACAGAGTGAAGCACATCACGCGCCCATTTTAAGTTATGACCTTAACCTTTACTTTAAATTAGATCACGCCAACACTCTATCCATCTGCCCTAGATCCGACCCGCCGGTGAAATTTAGAGAACGCAACGTGGCCCGCGACCCAAAACGTTTGCCCACCCCTGATATAACGTAACATTTTTTTCTTTTCTTTCATTCATAAAATATCGTCTTTCTTTCTTTCTTTAGAGCATTTTCGAAAAAAAATGCTCTAGCATTTTCGAAAAAAAATGCTCTATTGTCCCCGTTTTGTCTGTCTGTCATCACCCTAGATCTCAACAACCATAAGTCCTAAACCCATGATGTATATATCATTTTGTAGGTCTTGGCCTGCCAAGAAATGACTTTTTTCCATTTCGCGATCTGACCTCTGAGGGCCGTAAAAGAGGGCTTATAAAGTACCGTTTTTTACTATATAAGCTATATTAATAATGGAGCGCCCTATATCTCAGCAACCATAAGTCCTAGACCCATGATGTATATATCACTTTGTATGTCTTGGCCTGCCATGTGTATATCAAAAGTTCATTTCGCGATAGGACCTCTGAGGGCCGGGCTTCAGGGCTCCTAAGGGGCTTATATATTATATATATGGCCCCATTCTACACCTTGTACGTTCAATAACCCATTCATTTGGTGCGAAATACTGCAGCACGTAGTTTCACCAAGATTTATTAAGAAACTCATCAAATGAAATAGTAAGCTTGTGTTCTGAGTTTAATTGAAAGTATCAGAGCTATGCAACAATTGACGGAGTTTTCGGACGATTAAATGACTACAATTTCGAATGTTTTCAATTATGAGTCCTATTTCAGTAACCACAAACCAATTGAAGTTAGATTTAAGAGAAAATATTTTTTTTTCAAACATAAAGAAACGTCTTTATAATATTTTTTTACATATATATGCATTACACAATTGAATTTATAAACATTTCCAAAATTTACAAATATTTACTGAAATATAACATACCTACTGATACATACACGAAAATGCGCTAACACGTCCTGTGTCCAGAATGGAACAGGCTTAATTGCTTGTTTTTTTGTTTTGTTTTCCTTTCTGTCAGTGCCGGCTTTAGGTATAGGCGATATAGGCAGCCGCCTAGAGCGGCATTATTTCAATGAGCGGCAAATTCCAGCAAAATAAAATAAAATAAAAAATATAAAAACTAAAAATGAAATAAATGAATTTGATTCAGATATAATGCAGGATCCTGCTAAATGACCAGATCGTTGTTTTCTTATTCAGCATGATCCAAAGCAGATCAAATTTGAGTCTAGTTTCCAAAAGATGAAAGTGGGAGACAATTTTCTAATTACCACTATACGCGCAAACTGGCCAACGGTAAAACTTTAAAAAGGAAATGGTTGATGTATTCTACGTCAGTAGATAAGGTATATTGTTTTTGTTGCAGAATATATAACAGGAGTAAATCTGCCTTAGCAACACATGGCAGTTGTGACTGGAAAAATTTGTCAAGTATATTGCAACATCATGAAAAATCTCCAGACCATTTAACCAGTTATCATGATTGGAAAGAACTAAAAATAAGGATTACAAATAATAAAACTATTGATGACGTGAAGCAGCGCCTTATAAATCGTGAAGCGAAACACTGGAAGGATGTATTAGAAAGAATAATATCTTTGGTCAGAGTATATGGAGTTCAAAATTTACCCCTGAGAGGGCAGTCTGATCGGTTATATACATCTCATAATGGAAACTTTTGAAATTTGTTGAAGTTATTGCTGACTTTGATCCGGTAATGAAAGAACATATAAGACGTATAAAATCAGATGAAATTCATGACCATTATTTGGGAAAAAATATTCAGAATTAGATCATTCAACTTGAGTAAGAAGGTAAAAGAGAAAGTGATAAATGATCTAAAATGCAAAATATTACGCTATAGTTCTCGATTGCACACCAGACGTCAGTCACAAAGAACAGATGACAGATTTGTTACAGCAAATGAATCGACTAATGACAAACCTTCAGAAGTTTCTATCAATGAACACTTCATTGGATTTGCAGAACTTGAAAAATCTACAGATGCAAGTATGTAGGAAATTTTACTTAAAGAGCTTCAGATTCAGGCATTTTTCTAAATGAATGATAAGAGGGGACAAAGCTACGATAACGGAGCGAACATGTGGGGAATACACAATAGTGTCCAAGCAATAGTTAAAGACCTAATTTAAAGAGCCTTTTATGTCCAATGCAATGCGCATTCGTTGAATTTGGTGGTGAATGATACCTTAAACTGTTGTTTGGAAGCAGTAAGGTTTTTTGAGGTAATTCAAAATATATACACCTTTTTTCTGCATCAACACATCGCTGAAATGTATTGTTAGAATATGTCCAAAAACAAAGAGGCATCAGGTTTAACTGTTAACAAGTTATACGCAACACGTTAGGAAAGTCGAGTTAATGCTGTGAAGGTAATTCGATACCAAACAGTACAAAATTTACGATGCCCTCATTTCAATTGCTGATGACATTTCCCTTTCTGGACCACGTGGAACCCAGTCCCGTGCAGAAGCTAAGGGAATAGCACAAAAAATGCTCGATTACAAGTTTATTTGTTCATTAGCGATTTGGTATGATGTTTTATTTGAGATCAATATATCTAGCAAAACATTTCAAGAAAAATATCTTGATTTAAAAAAAAATCTATTCAACAAATGAACACAACTAAAACAATGCTCCAGAATTATAGAACAGATGAAGGTTTTGCCAAAGCAATTACAACAGCTAAATCACTGGCTGAAGAATTTCGTATTGAGTGCAATTTCAATACGGAAATACAAATAAGATCTCGACTAAGAAAGAGACAATTTGACTATGAAATTTCAGACGATCCAATTGTCGAGCCAGAAATGAAATTCAGAGTAAATTTTTTCAACCAGATATTGGATACCGCAATTCAATCAGGTAATGATAGATTTATGCAGTTAACATCTCATAGCGATTTATTTGGATTTTTGTATGACATTAAAAAACTGGAGAAATGTGATAAAAGATAGGTTTTCAAAGATTGCATGGACCTTCAAATAGCTTTGACATATGAAAACGAAGATTCAGCAGACATTATTGCAGCAGAACTGTGCGATGAATTATTTGCTTTATCAAGGAGAATTGCAGAAAAATCAAGCCCTATAGTTATATTAGACTATCTATGTGGAATGGGCGTGGTTGCCTAGAGTTATATTAGACTATCTATGTGGAATGGGCGTGGTTGCCTAGAGTTATATTAGACTATCTATGTGGAATGGGCGTGGTTGCCTAGAGTTATATTAGACTATCTGTGTGGAATGGACGTGGTTGCCTAGAGTTATATTAGACTATCTATGTGGAACGGACGTGGTTGCTCTTTTTCCGAATGTGTACGTGGCATTGCGAATTTTGCTTACACTCCCGATAACAGTGGCGAGTGCAGAGAGAAGCTTTTCGAAGCTTGAACTCATTAAAACATATCTTCGTTCTACTATGTCTCAGGATCGTTTGGTTGGTTTAGCTACAATATCTATAGAGAAAACGATTGCAGAAGATTTGGATCTGACCGAAATAATTGCCTCTGCAAAAGCTAGAAAAGCATAATTTTCTTGAATTCTCTTCAATCTTTTTAACGCTTAATAAACATGACATTTAATTTTTTTTTTATTTTTCATTACTTTTTTTTAACTTAACCGAAAAAAAAAAACTTCCTAAAATATACTACATATACTTAAAACTCTTTAACTTTTACAAAGTTGCCAAATTTTAAAAAATGTATTATAATAAATAGCATTTATAGAGTTTTCTTAGAAAAATGAAACTAAAAAGGGCGGCATTTTTGTCCTTGCCTATATCACAAAAATGTCTAAGGCCGGCACTGCTTTCTGTCCATCACAGACAAGCACGACTGGGGCGTTTGGTTTCGGAAGCGCCCTTATCCCCCCTCCCCCACATTCTCCCAGCCATGTCGGATGTTGTAAATATTAGCTTGAAAACGTCTGACCTTTGACACGGTTGACCCACGGGGCGTAAACATGAGGTGGAGGAGGAGGGGGAACGGAGGTAGGATGGGCTGGATGTGATTTGTGGACACGCGATGACCAGATCTAAGACGTAGCTCTGAGCTCTGTACAATATTTTTGTTTCCTGGCAGTAATCATTTGAATGAATGGGCAAGACAGAAAAAGAGGGAAGGTGGGTGGGGGGGGGAGGCTTTCAGGGGGGTTGATTGAAATGTAGATGGGGGTGGGGTGGTTTGGGGGGGGGTGTAGGAGGAACTCGTTATGGATTCTCTGACCTATCCAGATGAGCTAAATATAGAGCGCGTTGAGCCATCTCTATCAGCTCCTTGATCGTCATTGCCAATCCAACTGATGTGGCGATCATTTAGACACGCAATGGGGCTCAGTAGCGATTGTCTCGACGCGTGTGTCTCTCAGCTTTCCACGTACTAGTCTACGTGTCTCAGCTGTCTATGCATCTGTGGGTCCCCCATCCGTCTGTGCAGGGCCGACGACAGCGGAAAGCAAGCCGTACACTTGTTATCGAAAGTTTTTTTTTTTTGGGGGGGGGGGGTATTTAGCTACGTTTTCAGAATGTGTCAGGGGCTATAGTCGTTTCTGGCTGCAGCACTTGTCCAGGTAATTGTGTGATTCACTTCGTCTAGAGTGCCTCAGCTATCTATGCATATCAAAACATGTGTCTCACTGTGTCTGCCTAGGTATCTTTGTGTCTCAGCTGTAGGTATCTTTGTGTCTCAGCTGTATATGCATTCATGTGTCTCAAAACTTCTGTGCCTCAGTGTGTCACAGCTGTCTAGGTATCTATCTATGTGTCTCCGTGTGTCTGTCTAGGTATCTATGTCTTTTAAATCTTCATGTATCTACGCGTCTCTAAGTATCCGTGCCTCAGTGTGTCTCTGTGTGTCTGTCTAGGTCAACATGCATGCGTGTCCTCATTTGTCTAAGTACCTGTCTGTCTCAGCCACCGGAGTCTCTGGAGAGGAATCGATACATTATATCGTCCGCCATGATACTATTACTAGTTTAGTATTCGAATTAGGGGTGTGCCGGATCCGTTTTTTCCAACCGGATCCGTATTTTCTTATACGAAATCCGCCGGATCCGGTACCGGATCCGGATTATTATTCCGGATTTTGGTACTTTGCAGATACTGGTAAATCTGAGGGGTTGAATGCCTTCTGAACAGAAATGGCATTGGCTGATTGGAAGTTGGAAGTGAAGAACTTTGAAATAAATTAGAAAATAGAAATTATTCAGAAATCACTGAAATCAGAATATAACGCAGATTGATAATAAATTATTATCCATATGTAATTAAACTCGCTGTTAAGTTCTAACTCGCTGCAAGGTCCAAGGAAAGCAACTTTACTACTAGTCTATTACTTTCATTACTTTGGCACTTGCCACTTGGCAGTGTAATTTTTAACTATTGTAGTGCACTAATTGGTTTGAATCTGAGGAGAAAGTCAGACTCATCATCTGAGTTCATCTCGTCTTGTCATTGGCTCATTGGATGATGGATGCTTATTGCTTATTGTTATTGTTCAAATGTTCATAGTTTATGATGTGTATTGAAAAAACAAATAACAAGATTGAATTGAATTGAGATTTGAGAACAATAATTCTGTATTTAGTACTTTATAACTTTGAAAATTGAAATACAAATTTTAATGAATTCAATTGGCATTTGACATTGTTCAAGCCTGAAGAAGTACGAATAAGAAACAGTGCTAAGTTACTCCAAGTCCACAGCCAAATGATGGACACATTCCAGTGATGCCACACGATCACAGCTGAGCGCCGCGGGCCGCGGCTACGTCATACCGTCGTTTAAACCAAAGAGCACAGATCATAGGGCAAGCGAGAATCGCCGAAGATGGCTTGGTGATATAGAGATCACCAAAGACCTTTAAATTTATACTAGACCGCTAAAGTAATGTTAATTTTTACTCAAAAATGATAAGCATTTTTAACAATTGAGTGAACGATAATATAAATCAAAATTTGAATTAAATTTACGGTAAATTTTTTTAAAGCATATTTGACTTTTAATTCCTTGTTTAAATAGAATTATAATAACCTTTATTATAAAATAGAATTAAAAAATAAAAAAAATTGGAAGGAATTGCTTTTAATGGGAGACGTTACGTTATGGTTAGGGTTAGATTACCAACTCAGTGACTTGTTATATTAATTAGTATTAGAGAATTAGTGTTTCTTCACGGAAATTTCAGAATGGAAAAATATTCTATTTTTCATTTTACAATATTTAATATTCATATTTGAACTATTATTTCAACAGGAAATCTCGTGGGTAATGCATTTTAATTTAATAACAAAGAAGACAACTTTTCCATCTCTCAGAGAAATCGAAATAACTTAAATGTTGAATTTATCAAAAACCATTCATTTCTGTTATTTATTTTGTTATGAAGGTGGCGGGCTGGTCGCCAGGCGCTTGGGCAGTATAGTTGCTTATTATTTCTGTTACAACGTCATTGGTGAGTGGGGTTAAGATGACGTCACGAATAATAATTACTCATCCCCGCACTATCATGTATGGGATTGGGACGACTGGCCAATATTAGCGGTGCTGACTCAAGCCTCTGGTATGTTCAAAACATTAAACAAGCGCAACGGTCGAAACAATCGAATAATATGTAACATGACCGTGTGGAATTCGGGAAAGAGAATTACTTTTATATCAGATTATGATCCGGTGAGTCACAAAATCTGGCAAATTCCGAAATCCGGTATGTTCCGGATTCCGGATACATGCAAATCCGGCGGAACCGGATTTCACCAGATAGTGCAAAATCCGGCGGATCCGGATTCCGGACCGGATTCCGGCACACCCCTAATTCGAATATAAACCAATCATGCGGTTGGAAGAAAAAGATCAAATCGAGCAAATAAAATCTATATAAATAATAGCAGTCTCACGTCTGCGATATACCGAAAGAAGAAATCATGAGTTCAAAATGGCGCCTTGCCGGTGTCTCAATTCGATATTTTTTTTTTTTAAATCGACAGTTTTAAATAGTTTTTGCGGTTTTCAAACAAATAACCCAAACGCCAAAATGTGAAATAATCCCAATATATATATATATATATATATATATATATATATATATATATATATATATATATATATTGTATTTCTACAGCATATATCATCTTTATATTGTTTGAAAAAAATCATGACAAAATCGGATCTGCCTGAAACCAAAAATAACTTAGCCTACTGATCAAACCTAAGGGACTATAACTCTATGCAAAGGTTTTGCAGGGTACAGCTAGTATAACAAAAAAGCTAGTGAGCAACGTAAACATCTACTTGAACCACGTGACCTAGCGGATTCTTTTTTTTTTGCTGCGAAATTGAACAAACTCGTGTAATCGACGGACGGAAAGGTTGGGGAGAGGTCGAGATCTATACAGCGACATTCAAAAACAAAAAAAAAAACTATAAAGGTATCGATTCGAATGTCTGACAAAACAAAACAGACAACTTCGACTACAATCTAATTGAAAGGTTTTTGTTTTTATTGTAATCATCAGAGCGGAAAGAGTCGAATCGGGGGAGGGGGGGGGGAAATCAACACCCCCCCCCCTTTCCTCATCACAATAAAAGTGCCGTAGATGAATTGTGTGTGGGTTCGTTATGACGTGTAGTTGTTTTGCTAGAGATGTCCGTCGCAGCGATGTACGCATGTAGCTGTGTTGTTGCTGAGGTCAAATCGGAGTCGGACTTAACATTACAGTCCAGTGCGCGGGGCTCAGGGTGAGGGTCAAATACTGGGCCTAGAGCCTTAAATGTAGGCTGTACATCGTACAAAAAAAAATACACACACGCTAATTTCGCTTATTATGAGCCGGATATAGTTCTTCCTGCACGCGGTCCGTTCGTGGCCCATTCAGTGCAAGATTTACGTATATAGCTTAGGGCCCCCAATTTTATGGGCCCCCAAATCATTGTCCGAGTGAGCCATTGTCATAAATACTTAAATATTTGGCACCGACATAGAATATCTAGATTTTATACGGGGCCTCATATCTCAAATAGCTTAGGTCCCACTAGAATATGTTCTCCAAGCCCCCCCCCCCCTAAATAAATAAGGTCAGCGTTGGGGTCCAAAATGCACCCGTCACACAGTAGTACCCTGATTGGACCCCTCCGTCGCCTGATACGGCCCTGAATTTTTTTTTTACTTAGCTTAAGTACCGTTATTTTTTTAAAGGACAAAAGGACTATAAATAGCTTCTGACGTCATCAAATGCAAAGGAAATGACGTACCGTCAACGGACCTGATTTAAAAGGTTTCTATCGATTGGCGGAATAACGAAGCGCTAGAAATAATGGAAAGAGTTATTTCATGGCTTAGAATCAGAGATAAAGAGAAGTGAAGCATTAGCTTGGCATCTCTTCATGAGCTATTCTTGGTATTAAAGAGATAATTCTCGCTCATCTAGTTCGTTTTTGTGGACAATTTAGCCACAAGTATTTTTGACTCTCATATTTCTCATGTAGAAATAAGATGATTGGCTGTCATTTGTGTGTGTGTGTGTGTGTATGCGCAGTAGGGTAGAAGGACGATTATAGAAAATGAAGATAATTAAATACTTTGCGTCATCTTTATCTAGGTATCTATTTTTGTATCTATCTATGTATCTAAGTATCTATCTGTGTATCTATCTATATATCTATCTATTTATCTATATACATGCCTGTCTACCTATCTGTTAGTCTCTCAATGCCCTATATACCGTTGAATTACCGTCCGCCCCTCTGTCTGTTCATTCGCCCTTCCACCCGCCCCGTCTGTTCATCATCTATCCGTTAATATGTGTGCCTGTCCCATTGTCCACCTGTCCGTCAGCCTGCCAGCGTGTCTCTTCCTACGCCAGTCTATTTGCAACTACATCCATCCGTTTGTCTGCATGTTCAGTCAGTCTGCATGTTCAGTCAGTCTGCATGTCTATCATTCCAAAAACACACCGAATGCATAGGGCTGCAAGCTATTTTTAGAACCACTGGGCCAAGAGACTTTACAAAAATGTCTTCCTTCACATAAAAAAACCAAAATAAAACTGAAATGTCAGCTTCAAATAATAAATATAAATAAAACAACAACATAAATAAAGTACAGTAATGAACATTGGAGGCAGATGGGAGAAAAAAAAACATGGACAATTCAACTGGCCGACTAATCAGGAGAAGATAATTATAGTTTTTCCCTCATTCTCTAAAGGGAAATAACTGTCAAATTAAAAATAAAACTTTTAAAAAATGAAAACAGTATTATAAATGATTCGATACGGCTAAATGTACTGTGTCAAGTGATGAAGTGGAGATAACAGAGCAGGTAAACAAAGATTATATTTATGATCCGGTTGGAAGGGGGAAGCAACTATACATGTAGTAAAAGTTTTATTTTTTTTAAATGAGTTTTTTGTTACTCCAGAAGTTTAAAAAATATAAATTTTAAATGAAAGGCATGCAATGTTGGTGGACGGATGGCCGAGCGAAGTAGGGCACTTGACTGTCAACCTGAGAGTCCCAGGTTCGATCCTCGAAGATAACCAAAGGTTTTTTTCCAGGTGAAATTATGATTTTGCCCCCCCCCCTTTAGTGTAGTAACGTGCCCTTATAGTCCATCACGTTCACACAGCTTTAAATGGGTACACGACTTCAGTTGGGGGGGGGGGAAATAAAGGCGGCTGGGCGTTGTGTTACCCTCACAATCCCATCATACGCCGAGGTTACAGAAAAACAGATGAATTCTACACTTCATCTGCCCCTACGACCGGGCATTTATTTTCAATTATATTATACTGCGGCCCGCGATTCGAAAAGTTTGCCCACCCCCCTAGTTTAGGTAGTGTAGCTATAGTCAAGCAATGTAAAAAGTAAAGAAATAACACTAACAGCTCTTAAGACCCGCATTCGGACACCGTTAAGGGTGGTCAGTCATCCGTAACGACCATTGTCCTATCGATGCCGTGAAGGTCAAGGAAACTGTGGAGCAGGTACTTTTCGAGTGCCCCAAGGGCTGTTGATCCACAGGGTGTACCGGTCGCGTAGAGCTCGCTTGCCATTGGTCTAAATGGCAATTACGCTGAGGATCACAGCGAGTTTGATCTCATGGGCTAAAAGAGATTAATTGTCAGCTTGCCGATAAGCTGAGGCAGTTGAGAGAGAGAGAGAGAGAGAGAGAGAGAGAGAGAGAGAGAGAGAGAGAGGGAACTGTAGTCAGTCAACGGTCACTAATGCTGTCGACACAAGCCGCATTCTGGTCTTTTTTTTTTATAGTATAGACAAATCATTGACATTTTATCAAAATTTAGTCAACAAAAGTAATGGAGCCAAACTAAATACAAGAAAGAGCCACACTAAATTTAAGAAAGAGCCACATTAAATTCAACAATGAGCCACACTAAGTTAAAAAAAGAGCTACATTAGATAAAAGATACACACTGAATTCAAGGAAGAGCCACATTAAATTCAACAATGAGCCACACTAAGATCAAGAAAGAGCCACATTAGATAAAAGAGCCACGCTGAATTTAAGAAAGAGCCACATTAGATCTGCAATGGGCCTTCATGGGTTTAGGACTTACAGAAACGAATTGGTTTGCGCGAGATGCCAGGGAAAAAAAAACGAAATAGAGACGAATAATGAATACGGTAGAAATTTTACCGACAAAGATGTGTCCAATAGATGAAAAAGTTTCGCTTTCATTGATTGGCTGTCTCTAGGGTGGTGGCATCCATCTTTACAGTACGAGCGCAGAATGTGAGATAAATAAACAAATCGGTTGTTAACAGAAGATGTGATAATGGAATAGTTCCATGTATATGTGTGCGTGTGTGTATTGTGTATGTGTGTGTGTGCTCGCGTGCGTGCGTGCGTGTGTGTGAGTGATGCGGAGAACACGATTATGAATTGTCCATCGCCTACCTTCTTCGTGACGAATCTGTCATTGGCCCGTACTTCGTGAGCCGCCATCTTCCCCGCCACGCCCATAACCCAACTTCGTCACACTGCCACTCACTAAACAAACGGAGCTGACAATCTCCATTAGACATTTCGTGACAAAATCTAACTAACGGGGAAAGGGGGGGGGATGGGAGGGGGGACTGCACCTTTCTTACTTCCGGTCCATCACAGACCTATATATATATATATATATATAATAATAATAATAATAATAATAACCTCACGAACCCCCCCCCCACGCCCCTCCTTACCCAGGCTCGATCGTCTACCTAACCCGTAGGGAATACCTGAAGCCTCGGATATTGATTCACTCACTACTGGCACAGTGTACGTGTGTGTGCGCATGCATGTGTGTGTGTGTGTAGGTGTAGAGTCACTGGGTAATGGTACTGTGAAGTGACGCTAGGAACATCAGGTTCACGGGGGATGGGGGGGGCAGGTTGGAGTAAAGGGAGAGGTGTCTGTGGAGAGAGAGGGGAGATGGTGTCTGTGGAGAGAGAGGGGAGATGGTGTCTGTGGAGAGAGAGGGGAGATGGTGTCTGTGGAGAGAGAGGGGAGATGGTGTCTGTGGAGAGAGAGGGGAGATGGTGTCTGTGGAGAGAGAGGGAGATGGTGTCTGTGGAGAGAGAGGGGAGATGGTGTCTGTGGAGAGAGAGGGGAGATGGTGTCTGTGGAGAGAGAGGGGAGATGGTGTCTGTGGAGAGAGAGGGGAGATGGTGTCTGTGGAGAGAGAGGGGGAGATGGTGTCTGTGGAGAGAGAGGGAGATGGTGTCTGTGGAGAGAGAGGGAGATGGTGTCTGTGGAGAGAGAGGGGAGATGGTGTCTGTGGAGAGAGAGGGGAGATGGTGTCTGTGGAGAGAGAGGGGAGATGGTGTCTGTGGAGAGAGAGGGGAGATGGTGTCTGTGGAGAGAGAGGGGGAGATGGTGTCTGTGGAGAGAGAGGGGAGATGGTGTCTGTGGAGAGAGAGGGGAGATGGTGTCTGTGGAGAGAGAGAGGGGAGATGGTGTCTGTGGAGAGAGAGGGGAGATGGTGTCTGTGGAGAGAGAGGGGAGATGGTGTCTGTGGAGAGAGAGGGGAGATGGTGTCTGTGGAGAGAGAGGGGAGATGGTGTCTGTGGAGAGAGAGGGGAGATGGTGTCTGTGGAGAGAGAGGGGAGATGGTGTGTGTGTGTGTGAGAGAGAGAGAGAGGGGGGTAATTTTATAATAATCAAAACAGGTCAGACAGACTGACAGATAATAAAGACGGTCCTGAACCGCTTGCTTATGATTATATCCGTGGGTGCATTAACCATGAAGGCACCAGGGTAACTATAAAGTTCCTGCTTGCCAAACCTAATAATCTTTTATAAAATTGGGCTGTTCTGACTCGCCTTCAACTGTTAAGTCATGTTAGACATTTTAGGTAATAGCAAAGAAAGAAAAAAAAGTCTCTACTCAGTATTGGTGATCCAAGGGAGGTTGCCTGGTTTGCCAGTCTATAAGAAATCTGTGCACACAAGCCAATAGAAAAACAAACCAAACACACTAAAAAATAATATTATTTTGTTTATAAAGATATAAACAAGCATGTTTCAAATTAACAATATTTTTGACCACAAAAAATACCCAAAGAACCCTTAAAGTTATTCAAAATAGTCACCACCATTTTATCTTCGTTATCTGCTTTTTACCTCCCTTGTTCTTGCATGCTTCACATTATTGCTGGTAACCCTTAGAGCCAGCAATTTTAAAAGACCGATCCGGTTTTAGCTTTTTTTTTTTTTTTATTATTGTTTCCATTCTGGCTAGTTTTAAAAATAAGTTATCTTCCAAAATGTTTGTGAGAAAATTATCTCTCGGGTCACGTGATCATCGTGGTACCTCCACGTTAGCCAGAAACGACCCCCCCCCCCCACCCGCTCTCCCATTGGCGATAACAAAAAAACAACAACTGTAAAACATTAAATGTTTAAAACAAGGGTAGATAACTTGGCAGATATACGCGTGGAGGAGGGGTGGACAGTTAAATGAATGACGTAGAGTGTAAGGTTAAAGGTTACATTTCCAAACAATGAGAGTAAGTAGGAAACCAACAACTTTCAAACATTACTGCCACTTTTTAGAGCATTTTCGAAAAAAAAAAAATGCTCTATTGTCCCCGTTTTGTCTGTCTGTCTGTCTGTCATCACCCTAGATCTCAACAACCATAAGTCCTAGACCCATGATGTATATATCATTTTGTAGGTCTTGGCCTGCCAAGAAATGACTTTTTTTCCATTTCGCGATCTGACCTCTCAGGGCCGTAAAAGGGGCCTAATAAAGTACCGTTGTTTACTATATAAGCTATATTAATAATGGAGCGCCCTATATCTCAGCAACCATAAGTCCTAGACCCATGATGTATATATCCTTTTGTAGGTCTTGGCCTGCCATGTGTACATCAAAAGTTCATTTCGCGATAGGACCTCTGAGGGCCGGGCTTCAGGGCTCCTAAGGGGCTTATATATTATATATACACCTTGTACGTTCAATAACCCATTCATTTGGTGCGAAATACTGCAGCACGTAGTGTCACCAAGATTTATTAAGAAACTCATCAAATGAAATAGTAAGCTTGTGTTCTGAGTTTAATTGAAAGCATCAGAGCTATGCAACAATTGACGGAGTTTTCGGACGATTAAATGACTACAATTTCGAATGTTTTCAATTATGAGTCCTATTTCAGTAACCACAAACCACTTGTAGTTAGATTTAAGAGAAAATATTTTTTTTTCAAATATAAAGAAACGTCTTTATAATATTTTTTTTTACAGATATATGCATTACACAATTGAATTTATAAACATTTCCAAAATCTACAAATATTTACTGAAAGCTAACAAACGTACTGATACATAACATGAAAATGCGCTAACACGTCCTGTGTCCAGAATGGAACAGGCTTAATTGCTTGTTTTATACCCAGATCTAGATATTATTATAGCAATCTGGGGGACGGATGGCCGAGCGGTGTAGATATTTGCCTGTTTTGGGTTCGATCTTCGGAGAGAACCATGGAAACTTTTCCAGGTGAAATAGGGCGTACAGTCCCATAAGTCTACCCAGGTTTAAAAGGGTACCTGGCCTAGGCTGGGGCTGTGCTTTGTGCCAACCACACAATCCCTTCATATGCCGAGGTTATAGAAATAGACGAATTCTACACTCCATCTGCCCCGATGGCCCGCTAGGGCCTAAGGGAACTTTACTTGACAGAAATAAATGCAATGTAAACAATAGAATTTGATTCTTTTTATAATTATTTTGAGTTATTGCACAAAGCTAACCTCCTTTTTTAAATTATTTATTGAATAAATTTATGTATGAACAAGAGACCATTTAAAAAAAAAATTATTGTGTCTCCAACTAATACTCGATGAAGTCAGTGAGATTTTTTTGTTGTTGTTTAAATTACCTTTTTCCTTTAATGCGCTTTACGTTTATTACATTAAACATCAAGTACTTTATCAGGGGGGGAAAACAAGTAAGTGAGCACCCCCCCCTTACCCCCGGCTTAATATTTCTTTCCTCTGTTACTTAGTCCTTGACTTAAGTGCACACCAAAGATTGGTTCCAGATGGCGCAGGCAAAAAAAAAAGTATCGGGAATTCCCCCCCCCCCCCCCCCCAAAAAAAATTACTGGGAAAATCTTCTTTTCTTGCGTACAACATGGGAAAGAAAACGGACAACTTAGTTGCCAAATTATAATTTTTTTTCTTCCTGGAGAGAAAATCTATTGTTTATTTGAAGAAAAAAAAATCTGAAAAAAAA
Organism: Bulinus truncatus; assembly: GCA_021962125.1. Lineage (NCBI taxonomy): Eukaryota > Metazoa > Mollusca > Gastropoda > Planorbidae > Bulinus > Bulinus truncatus. The sequence continues at coordinate 3,152,093 of JAGDYQ010000107.1, read as the reverse complement.
AAGATTTTTCATGAATAAAAGGATAAAAAATTTGTTTCGAAAAATTCCTGTTTTTGTTTTTATTTGTAAGGAAGTGTGTCGTGGGCTCATGGCCCGCTGGTGGGTCGCAATAAGAGTCTATATTTGAAGAGGGTCGCCAAATATATTCAAAACATTTTTTTGTCTTTGTTTTTTTTTATATTTCTTTTACAGGCTGGTCGCAAAAACCGTAAATATTGTCGCGAATCGCGCAAAAATTTGAAATAAAAACAAACAAAACTTCTAAGGGGAGGGGGGAGTTTTTGTTTATGTGTGCACTGTGCGTGTAATAGAGATGGCGGGGGGGGGTGTTCAAAGGGAGACAATCTGTGGAAACCCACGCAATGGCTGAGCGTAAAGAACCAACAGATGAATCTGTAGGCTAGAGTTGTCTCTCTCTCTCTTGACACCTTGCCGTTGGACAGTGAAATCTGCATGCAGCATAAACAGTTATGATTGAGTAACGCGCGCTAAACAAATGGGAAAAAAAGGGGGGGGGGGCGCAGACGACAAGCATACAGCAGACGTAATGTGTTGGGAGAAGGGGTGTTAGCGTTGAAAAAAAAAGGAAAATGGGGGGGGGGGGGAGAGTAAGAAAAAGAAAACATATCAGAAGATGTAATATGTTGGGGAGGGTGTTAGCGGTGGGAGTTAACTGGGGTGGGGGGGGGGGAGACAGGGAATAGCAGGGAAGTCAACAATGACACACAAAATACAGCTTAGCAGCCGAGGATCAAGAGAGAGCTGGATCTTTTCTTTATAATTTTTGTTTTTTTGCTTATTTCGCTGACATGTTTATAGCTAAGGTCAAGGACGCACTGACGTAAATAATTGTGAAATCAAATGAACAAACTGGTAACAAATTTAATGAATCTTAATAAAGAATAAACGAGTTTCTCTTCTTCCTCCTTTGGCTCTACAGCCCATTTAGGGCCCTGGCCTGCCACACTACTCTTCTCCACTTTTCCCGATCCGTGGTCTTCCTCTCCCATTCTCTCACTCCTATGGCTTTAAGGTCTTTCTCCACATCCTCTAACTATCCGCCTCTTTATCTGCCCTTGGGAACGAGCTCAAATCGTCTTTAATACATGTAATATGTTCATACTTGAGGTAGCTTCTGCTGTCACTGTAGTAAGCATTGCGTCAAAAACAAAGGGCAGGAGAGCCACCGCCATACAATCTTGTGAAAGCTATTTGGCAGAGTGCGATAACATTTTAAAGGACATTAAGAGTAAAGTTCTGGACAAGTGTGTTATACAGGGCTGAAGCCAGTTGATCTTGCCCTCCCCTCACCTCGACACCTCCCCACCCCATCTATTGTATTGGGGGGGGGCATCTGTTATTGTCAATTACACACGTTAATACTGAATGAACTCACAGAGATGACCATAAAAAAAAATTTCAAACACTGAATAAGCGTTTCATTTTCAGATCATCAGTCTTGACTGGGGATTTGAACCCCCTCCACTCCACAACCACTACTCGGGGCTAGTATATGAGGCCAAGACCAGCAAGTATAGAATATAACACGCTCTATCCCGGACCTCGCCTCAGGCCCTACTACTGGACAGCTCGATAGGCCACCACTGCCCGTAACGTTCATGATCTGACTCGCCCCTTTAACCCTCCCCCCCCTCCAGGTCAGCTGTCTCGGCCTGAGCAGTTTATCTCATTCAACTGACCTACGACCTGTCTTTTGCTGATTTTTTTTTTTACATTTTTATTAAAACCATTAGATACGACTTAATGGCCCCCATCCCTCCACCCCCATTCCGATGTTTTTTTTTTTTCATTCTGGTTATAAATATTTTCTGGTTCGGAAGCACTTGTCAGTCCTACTTGTGATCTAAGGGGTCAGTCCTACTAGTGAGTTAAGGGGTCAGTCCTACTTGTGATCTAAGGGGTCAGTCCTGCTAGTGAGTTAAGGGGTCAGTCCTACTTGTGATCTAAGGGGTCAGTCCTACTAGTGAGTTAAGGGGTCAGTCCTACTTGTGAGTTGAGGGGTCAGTGTGTACTTGTCAGTTAAGGGGTCAGTCATACATGTGGCCACCTAAGGGGCCGTCCATAAAGTACGTCACGCTATTTTTAACGATTTTTGACCCCCCTCCTCCCCTGACACAAAGTGTCACAAATCTCGGGACCCCCCCCCCCCTAAAGTACGTCACACTTTCGAAAAAAAAATTTTAAATAACAACTAATTAAAATTTAATCGAAAACTTAAATCGTACTTCAATATTAAACTTCCTTAAAATATAAGTATTAAAAGAACTATCAGATTATTAAATAACTTTAATAGTAGAATAATAATTGTCAACAGTTGTCTCAGTTATTCTTTGAAACACAAACTCAATCAATTTAATTTGAAAAAAAAATTTGCAAAAATTAGACTTGACAAATAAACACCATTTATCTGCTACCTATTCACTTACAATGGATGAGGTCAACTTTGAGATAATCTTCCAATTATGCATTCTATTGACACAGAATAAGAAGTAGATTAGCGAAACTTGACCTCAACCAGTGGTCAAATAATAACAAGGGAAACAAAATAATGCGACTAAAAAAGGACTAGATTGACAAATTATGTGAGCAGCTCTGGTGCTATATTGAATATGTTTATAGCGGGCCTGTGAATTATGTTTAATTAAAAAATATTCATTAGACATCATCCATCCATGATGAAGTGAAGTGTTCATCCATAGTTAGGACTGACATAAGTCTTTCCCCATCATCGTTTCCTGGAAGGATAGTTGCAAACAATGTTCCCTCTAAGCTGAGCGCGTAAGCGATCGCTTATACGAATTCAGAGCGTCGCTCATACTACACGTACGATCGCTCACTCCGACGGAAGACATCGTTTAAATCGCTCACAAATTTTGGCCTCAAACAAAATGTCGCTCGGAGACAAATTTTTTGCTCACTTCATACCACACCGTAGAGGGAGCATTGGTTGCAAACAGATCAACTTCATCCTCATCTAGCTACTCAACATCCTCTGAAAGTGCATTTTCCATTCTGCCAATAATTGCCATGAGTTCTCTTTGCCTTCTAGCAGCGATTCTCAAAGAACGTATGCGTTTTATTTGAGTTGATTCGGGAAAATTTGGGGTTGGCACATTCTCCTAGGAGACGGGTGGTCGAGTGGTGTAGAGTGCTTGACTGTCGACCGGAGGGTCCCGGGTTCGAATCTCAGTGAGAACCTTAGGACTTTTTTCATGTCCTGGTGAAAGTCCCCAAGTCCACCCAGCTTTAAATGGGTACCTGACTTTATGTTGGGGATTAAAGGCGGCTGGGCGTTGTGCAAACCACACAATCCATTCATATGCCTAGGTTATAGAAACAGAGGATTGCTACACTTCATCTGCCCCGATGGCCCTTTAGGGCTAAGGGAACTTTACTTTTTTACATTCTCCTGCGCCCGAGCTCTGTGATATTCTGTATGTTTCTTCAACATTGTTTTTGTGAGGCAAAGTATAAGTGACACACTTTGCAAATTCGATCATGTAAGATGGTCTGCAAAGATGGACAATAAAGAGCATATGGTTGCACTTTAAAAACTCCCATTGATTTTGGCATAATGTCATCAAATTTGAAAGTTTGTGCCACGAACACTGAAGGAAATTTATGATCATCTGCATCTGCTCTTTCTAAAGATCTGAGTCCATCAGTTGTTTGGCTGATTGGGATTGGATTTGGAGGAGTAAATAATCTCGAAGGTAAAACGTTGAAAAATGAGTTCCGTACTTTGTCGCAACATTTTATGCCCTGACATTTCAAAATTTGAGTGAAGTATTGGCTGGTGCGAACATGATGGTCAAACCATTCCTTAGCTTTTGACATCAGTCCAGCTGCATCCAATTCAGATTTCTCAGGGTTGAAATATTTTGCAACAATTGGAAATTGGTCAACAATTCACATGCGACCAATATTTCATCTAACGTTTCACCTGCAAACTTGAAGTTTGTTCTTTCCAAATCCTCATTTATTGTTCTGCGCTGCGAATCAAAGTGACTGCCATGATGTTAATTTGGCAATATGCAGGCCCGTAGCGTGCGGGTGGGGGACAGCAGGAGGGCCGGGCCCCTCTGCGTTTTGTCTGGCACCCTTTGCTTATTTGTTACACTTTGTAAAATGTATTAATTACCCCCCCCCCCCCCACTATTGCCTGACCCATGCTGTAGAATTTTCACGCTACGGGGCTGGCAATATGACGCCAGACAGTTCTCTGCTAAATGGAGCCATTCGACGTTCCACGCGATTATAAGCATTTCTTCCTGGTTGCACTGGTTGCAAGGAATAAGGCATCAAGATTATTTTAACGAAGTTATGGATTGCACCTTCAATTACTTTTTTTGTATTATAATACAAATTTACAAATTTCTTGATCAGTGATATAATTATGCAGCAGACAACAAAGAAATAATAACATCTCCGGTAAGGCTACACATAAAACAAAGCTTCGCAACAGTATATTAGCGCTCCTAACTAGCATGAGGAATTGTGGAACACATTGAAAATATATGCGTTTCATGCTATTTTGACATAAAACGAATTCAAGTGTTTCACAAAATTTTTTAAAAATTATTTTTAAAACTGTTAAGTTTTACTAAAAAAAAATTAAATTAGAAAGAAAATTAAAAATATATTTTTAAAATGTGACGTCACACTTGGCCTGACCCCCCCTCCCACCTGTCACAAACTGTCACACTTTCTTATACCCCCTCCCCCCCCTTGGAGCGTGACGTACTTTATGGACGGCCCCTAAGAAGAAAACAAAAAAATCATCATACTTTTATTTCACATTTCACACACACGCATATGTGTGTGTGGTGTGTGTGTGTGGGGGGGGGGGGAGGGTAATATTACAGCAGTGAAAAGCGAATGTTTTATCGGGTCATCTTGACCTTTCTTGATCCCACGTCGGTGAAGGTCGAGCAGATAGATAAGAATTTATTTTGATAAAAAGAACAATATGAAGTAATTTAAGAGTAGCATTCCGTGCTGGGTAGGAACAATAACTTACTGGACACACACATTGATAAACACATATATAACAGACAGAGAAAGAAAGGGAGAGAGAGAAAGGGGGGGGAGAAAGAGAAGGGAGGAGAAAGAGAGAAAGAGAGAGAGAGAGAGAGAGAGAGAGAGAGAGAGAGAAAGAAGGAACAGAAAAAAAAGTAATGTAATAAAAAGAAATAATGTGCTACATCGGGCTACTTTTCGTGAATTCGCTAATATCTATAGCCCGCGCGATAGAAATAAAAAAAAAACCGGACTAAGTAGCGCCCAGAGTTTTAAAAAAAATGTTGGGATAGTTCTGTGCAGTCTGTGTGTTTTTAGTGAATGCACAGCGTCTTTGGAAACAATAACAACAATGGCGCGAGAATTTTTTTAACTAAGAACTAATTATATAGCGATGCGCTATATGTATAATATGTAATCTGTGGTCCCGTGCAGGATACAATCATAACACTCTATGAAGACAAAAAAAAAATTTCAATGGGTTACTTTTAACTTTAAGTATATATATATATATATATATATATATATATATATATATATATATATATATACATATATATATATATATATATATATATATATACAATATATATTCAATATATATTCAAATGTAGTCTGTGCTAATATATTGTTCATCTGTATTCAGCATAGAGACAGTGTCACAAGTTCAGAAACTAAAAACATTAAATAGAAATCTGACTGAAATAAATCAATCATGCTTTTTTTTTTTTGTTTTACCAAACTTATTTTTAATGGCTAGAACCGTGTAACAGAAATAAAAAACAAGTTCAAAAGACCCACCCCCTCCTTCCTACTTTTTTCTTCGGTCCTGGTTTCCCAACTAATGCTGAAAGGAAAAGCAATAATGGACATCCACTAGATCAAAGGCAATCATTTTATCTGGGATTTTACTTTTTTTTTTTGCGTTGCTGCACAAATTATTCCTCTTGATTTAACCCGCGCGCTCAATGAGAATCCTGGGGCAAGCAAAATGAAAGAGAAAATGAAAGTACACAGCTCGTGGGAATTTCCGTTTGACTTCATTTTTTTTTTATCTTTCTGATTTAATAAAAAAAAACGGCAAGAACCATAATGGTCGGATGTGGAGCATAGGTCGACTCAAGACAACCCCGCGCATGTATCTAACGCAGCGTTTCTCAAACTTCTACGCTTCACCACTCACTTTGAAAACTGTTTTGTTTTCACGACTCACCGGTAAATAAAAACTATGATATAAATGAATGAGTCATAAATTGTATAAAGGCCTTTAGATATCCGCCTTAAGTCACGGCCCGTTGACATGTGTTCTGGTTGCAACTCCCGTGCGTCGGCCCTTCCCCTCAAGTGGCACCCAGGGGGTGAGGGAATCACCCTTGATGCCCGTTCCCGTATTTCCCCACCTTCAGAATTAAAGAGCTTCACTACTCTCCAAGAACGAAGTTTTATTTCTAACGCATGTGCTTTTGGTGTAGCGATAATGATCAACAAAAAAGTGTGATATTTCATGTCGTCGTCGTCGTCGGCATCCGTCCGTCTCGAGAGACGATGGTGTAGCTAAGTTGAGTCTACAAAACACCGCCGGGAATGGCTGTGCAGTCCGACTCGGGAGTGGCAATCCCTGCCGCACTTGTCACACTTGAAGATAGTTGGTTGTTGTAGTTGTTGTTGTAGCTGTTCTTTTTTCCGCTTCCGTCTTGTTCTTTTCAGGGCAGCATTATCCTGTCACTCAGCCTCTGCGCACAATGAACCCTGCCGGACAGCGAGCCTCCATGACTCTCCCAGGAGTTGGGGTTAATGGAGCACTCTTTCATATCCTTTTTGCAAGTGTCTTTGTAGCGAATTTTAGGTCGCCCTGTTTTCCTCTGGCCGGTAACTAACTCGCCATAGAGTAAGTCCTTTGGGATGCGGCCTGCGTCCATTCTTTTGACATGACCGAGCCATCTGAGGCGTCTCTCGCTGAGAACTGCAAACAAGCTGCTCATGTTGGCCCTCTCCAGCACCCCAGTGTTGGGGATCTTGTCTTGCCACTTTATCTGCAGTATACGTCGCAGGCACCTCATGTGGAAATTGTTTAGCTTTCTTTCGTGCCTCGCGTAAGTGGTCCACGTCTCGCATCCATAGAGGAGGGTACTAAGTATGCAGGCCTGGTAGACGCGCAATCTGGTATTTTCGGTGAGGCTGGGGTTTTCCCACACACGTTGCTTTAGTCTCGCCATGACTGTGGCTGCCCTAGCGATTCTGCAATCGATCTCCGGGTCTATGGATAGCGAGCTGGAGATGGTGGACCCGAGGTAAGTGAAGTTCTCGACGACCTCTAGGGTGTGCCCATCGATGTCAATGCTTGGGGGTGTATCTGTACCCTGTGCCATGACATTCGTCTTTTTCAGGCTGATAGTCAGTCCAAACTCCTTGCATGCATGGGAGAGGCGGGTGACAAGCTGCTGCAGTCCGTCTTCAGTGTGTGATGTTAAGGCTGCGTCATCAGCAAAGAGCAGCTCGCGAATTAGGACCTTTGTGACTTTGGTCTTTGCACAGAGGCGGGCTATGTTATAGAGCTTCGCCGATTGGCGAAGGAAATGAGCGCCAGGGGTCTCTTTCGACGGTGGGAGAGGTCATCGCGCCTCATTGGACAGCTACCGCCCGCCTCAAGCTGGACAGCCCCCAGCCAGTTGGGTGCTGTCTCGCCATGGCTCACCTGCCCTACTGGGTGCGTGGGGATTAGAGGTGCACTTCTCAAAAAGTGGGCCAAAAAACACACGCACCAGGCAAATTCAAGATAAGAACTAGCAAGAAGCCTCCAGCTCTTCGATTCGCAAGCTGGAACATCAGGACCATGTATACCGGACTCACATCTGACCTTCAGCAGATTGATGACGCAAGGAAGACCGCTGTCATCGACAGGGAACTCTCACGACTAAACATCGACATCGCCGCTCTACAGGAGACCCGGCTGGCTGAAACCGGCACCATCAGAGAAGCTAACTACACATTCTATTGGCAAGGGAAGTCCTCAAACCAACCGAGGCAACACGGTGTTGGCTTCGCGGTGAAAAACACGCTTGTCAGATTCATAGAGCCCCCAACAGACGGCTCTGAGAGATTACTAATCCTCCGACTGTCAACGTCCTCTGGCCCAGCTCACATATTCAGCGTGTATGCTCCAACCCTCTGCTCCACTGCCGAGGAGAAAGATCAATTTTACCAGTCCCTAGATGAAGCGCTATTGAAGATTCCTAGCACCGATAGCCTTTATCTCCTTGGTGATTTCAACGCAAGGGTAGGAGCTGACCATGTGGCTTGGCCCACCTGTCTCAAAAGCTTTGTTTCATGTATGCACCAATGTATAATGTTGGGATTGCTTGCTTTATTTTTTTTTTACCTTCTCTCACTCACCCAACGGTCCCAACCTTTCCACACTCTTCGCTTGGTTACATCAAATTATGTGCATTAAAATGTAAACAAACTACTCCATTAGCACATGGTAGCTGATTTCTCTGGCCTGTTGGCAAGCGCATTTTCTTTCTTTCGTTTTTTTTTTTTGCAGTAGAAGAAGAGTACAAACAAAAATGTAAATAAATAAACAAATTTAACGAAACAACTTCCGCACTTGCTGAATAATTTTTAAGGAAAAACTTTCAGTGATTTAATTAAAAAAATAAAAGTTGAAGAAATATTATTAAATTTAAAAAAAAAAAAAGAAAAACACCATAGACTCAGACCGCAGTGAAATCTCAATAAAATTTTGGCTCTCAAAGCTTTAAAAATCTGGACATTACTTTGTGTATGAGGCAGAGGAAGAGCCGTGTTGTTTTTTTTTTTCCACCCGCAGGCATCAAGGGTAATCAAACTAACCAGAACCGATCGTCTGCCACTAGCTGGGTCTATACACATTCATACACACAAACACACACACATGAATACACACACACATACACAAACACATGCACGCATCTTCAGAGGAGGACATACAAACACACTCACATTTTTTTTAAACCAAGGTTTGTTTACGTGTGGATTTAGCCACAGACACAAACGTGTGGTGTGAGTACCCCCCCCCATCCCCATTTCCCGTCACGATACAGGTCAACAGTACCGATATACAGTTAAACTCTCTAGAAATGATCTCTGGGCGGGGGGGGGGGGAAGGGGGGGTGCACATATCATGGGCCCATGCCCCCCCCATGGACCATTGGAGTACAGTAATTTTCTAAAAATATGATTTAACGATTAGGTGTGAATGTCTGCCCCTCCGCCCCCCCCCACACACCCTCACATACCCCCACAGTGAGGTGGCTTTACCCAAGAAGTCACATAAACGGAATCTTTAAGTGTTGCGTGAGCTACTATTGTGTGAGCTACTATTGCGTGAGCTACTATTGCGTGAGCCTACTATTGCGTGAGCTACTATTGTGTGAGCTACTATTGCGTGAGCCACTATTGCGTGAGCTACTATTCTGTGAGCTACTATTGCTTGAGCTACATTGTGTGAGCTACTAATCTGTGAGCTACTATTCTGTGAGCTACTATTGTGTGAGCTACTATTGTGTGAGCTACTATTCTGTGAGCTACTATTGCGTGAGCTAATATTGTTATTTTTTTTTTAATTGAGACTAGTTTTCAGTCTATCATACTTGAATACTTGTTCCAAGTTCAAAACTGCCCTATTCCAACATAGGGGTGGCTTTCGACTGTGAGAACCTGACATTTTGCTAGTTTAGTTTTAATGCTTCCTATGAATGCATGTGTATATGTCTAAGTACCATAAGAATGCAATGAAGTATTGAATATATATATATATATATATATATATATATATATATATATATATATATACATATATATATATAAATGCAATAAACATTCGTGTGTAACATTGCACAGTAATTGAAAATGACAAAGTAAAGCTGGACTTACCACACGAAAATTTGTCCGAATTCTGTCACTCTAGTAAACGCTGTCACATCTTCCCTTGTTCAACTCCCTGTACGACTTAATCCAAATCTTTTGATAGACACGAGGTTTAAATATCCAATCAGATTCCGAGATGTTTCTTTTTGGTTTAATCACATTTCCTTAGAGAAATACTAAACTCCATTGTTACAAATCACTAGCTCATGATACATCATGGTGTGAGTTAAGACACCAGCTCAAAATACACCATGGTGTGAGTTAAACTGCAGGTTCTGTCGATCAGCTTTAAATATGGACTAATGGAGAGTTTTTTTTATATCTAGCTATCTATCTATCAATACATCATATATATATATATATATATATATATATATATATTTACATTTATCTAGTTATCTATTGATCTAATCTATCTATGTAACTAATCTATCCAAATGAATCTATCCATCTATCTAATTAATTTATCCATCTATCCTATTAATCTATCCATCTATCTAATTATATATTCATCTAATCTATCCATCTGTCTAATTAATCTATCTATCGATCTAGTTATCTATGCGCATGCAGCCTACCCTGTCTGCTCACGCATCAGCTGTACTGCTCACTCCCAACGAAACAGATACATATGACACACAAACAGCACGTGCTGAAAATATCTGAGTCTTGCAGGCAAAAACTTTTTTTTTAGAGAGAGAGAGAGAGAGAGAGAGAGAGAGAGACAGAGAGAGAGAGAGAGAGAGAGACAGAGAGAGAGAGAGAGAGAGACAGAGAGAGAGAGAGAGAGAGAGAGAGACATAAAAAGAACATGGCTAATAATCCCCCCCCCTTCCTCCTCCACCCGTACTACTGAAAATTCACCAAATAATTAGCGCTGCTGACCTACTTTCTACCCTAGGCCTCACTTCGTCACCCCCTCCCCTCTCCTTTAACTTAGATACGTTTTAAACATTTGAATAACCTAAGACGGCTGTTCTCAAACTTTTGCCATTTGCGACCCACTGTGAAAACTTTTCGGTCTTCGCGACACGCCCATGTTAAAGTAAAAAAAAGGGGGGGGGGGAATCTAAAAATAAAATAAAATAAATCAATTGCATACACTCTCGATTAATTAATTATCAAGCTTATTGGGCCATCCACTTCAGATCAGATAGGTCTAATCTGTTTCGCCACTGGATAGATAGATAGATAGATAGATAGATAGATAGATAGATAGATAGATAGATAGATAGATAGATAGATAGATAGATAGATAGATAGATAGATAGATACCCTCCAGTGTGTTTATCGCGGGCCCCATCTTGAGGACCACTGACATAATGTACACTGACTTTTATGATTCGACTAATAAAAAGAAAAGGTTGTTTTTTTTTTTGAAAAAAAGGAAAACTCGTTTGGGGATTTGGAGATACGGAGAAAGTGGGAGAGAGAGGGGGGGGGGAGAGAGAGAGAGAGAGAGAGAGAGAGAGAAGATAGAGAGAGGGTTCACTATTTAAAAACTATAAGCAAACTAAATTTGCGTTTTTGAGAAACAATGCAGACGTGTTAGTGTGTTTGTGTGTATGTATAGGGGTGTAACATAGATAAATAGAGAGACAGAAAGACAGATAGATAAATATAGAGATGCATTTAGTGCAATGATATGGTATTATATTTATTATTAACCTTGTCTCTAAATGAACCATACATACTTGACTTTAAAATTTGGTACAGTCATAATGATGTATTTATGCATAAAAGTACCAGATATAATTCACTTAAAACGCAGTCACAATGTGGTGTTCGATTTATGCATAACCTCTAACCCACTAATTAAAAAGTACCAGACATGAAAATGATAAAATACCTTCAGTACAGTTACATTTCAATTTTAAGCATTGACGCCACTTGAATTGTGCCCGTCGGGGCAGCAATATTATTAAAAAAAAGTGCTCCGGGGTACAGACGATTACCCAACTTCAGGGTCAAACATTAGCGGATTCGACCAATAGCTCTTGCCAGAATTAGCATTCGAAGCAATGTGATATAGAAATGCGTGCGTTTGTGTGAATAGCAACTGTACCTTTCTGAATAGGGCACATCACCTACTTGAGCCGGCCCTGCTCAAATCATATTCTGACAGCCAAATATACGCACACACACCCCCGGCCCCAACTGTCAAAAGCCCCCCCCCCCTTCCTTTTTCCAAAAAAAAATAAAAATAAAAATAACCTAAGAACTTTCAGCCTGAAATATTTTTGCTTAACATGTACACGCTTACATATTCCTTCGCTCACTAGACCACACTCTTCTTTACCTTCCTTCCCGCCTTCCCTTGCCAAGGTCAAGGCCTTGTTGTGTAAGGTAATCCCGTTTATCCAGCATTAACACACGCTTTTGTGTTTTGAAGTCTGGAAACCTTATTGTGTTACACAGGCACAGACAAAACAACTGCAGACAGACAGATAGACATAAGACTTTAAAACGGTGTCAGCATTATAAATTAAAACAAGCAATTTAAGGACACAGGACGTGTTAGCGCATTTTCTGCCCCGGGCTCTTTGAAATCTTGATTGAAGTCCCAACAAATGATGACTTTTGGTTGATTGAGCTGTGCTGCAAAGTTGTCATTGATTATGGGTTTTATAAAAAGTAAGGGAAGTAAGTCATGTTGAATAACTGTTACAAAAATAAATAATGATTTCGCCCCTTTGTTTAGCTTATAAACTATATATAACATATAAGCCCCTTAGGAGCCCTGAAGCCCGGTCCTGAGAGGTCCTATCGCAAAATAAACTTTTGATGTACACATGGCAGGCCAAGACCTACAAAATGATATATACATCATGGGTCTAGGACTTATGGTTGCTGAGATATAGGGCGCTCCATTATTAATATAGCTTATATAGTAAACAACGGTACTTTATAAGGCCCCTTTTACGGCCCTGAGAGGTCAGATCGCGAAATGGAAAAAAGTCATTTCTTGGCAGGCCAAGACCTACAAAATGATATATACATCATGGGTCTAGGACTTATGGTTGTTGAGATCTAGGGTGATGACAGACAGACAGACAGACAAAACAGGGACAAATATTTCAAATCTTTTTGGCGTCATAAACAGAGTCGGATTTAAAGAAGGGCGTACCGAGGTGTGCACTCAGGGCCCCCGAATATTTAAGAGCCCCTCAGAGCACAATTTCAAACCATATGAAATGTCTCTCTTTTTCCAAAAGGTCCAACGTTTTCTTCTGCGCCCGGAGCCTAACTGACATAGGTCGGCCCTTGCCCATACCCCAATTGAGGCCTTTCTAAATTTATTATGCCCCCGACTCACCCCCCCCCCTTTCCTAACCCTCAATGTAACACGGGCATAGATTTAATTTTCAATAGTCAAACATCGTACTACTCTCAACACGAACACGTTTTCAAATAGCCTTTCTCCCATCCTAACAATCGATAGACTCCTTTTATCCTAACAAGCGATAGACTCCTTGTATCCTAAACAATCGATAGATTCCTTGTATCCTAAACAATCAATAGACTCCTTTATCCTAAACAATCGATAGATTCCTTGTATCCTAAACAATCGATAGACTCCTTTATCCTAAACAATCGATAGATTCCTTGTATCCTAAACAATCGATAGACTCCTTTATCCTAAACAATCGATTAACTCATTGTATCCTAAACAATCGATAGACTCCTTGTGGGCGTGGACTCCAGACAGTCTGAAGAGACCGACAGACAGACAGTCTGACAGTGTGGGATAGTCATCGTACGAAGGGTACTGCAGATTGTACGGCCGTACAGGGCGCCGAACATGGTAGGGGCGCCGAAAGAGCGCTGGCTGTTAAATGTTTTGACACTGTCGGAGTATGAGGAGGGCGCCAAAAATGTAACTCGCACGGGGCGCCACACTAGCTCTGGTGAGGAATATCACAACATTCCATCTCTATGTTCTTTAATTTTCTGTCATAATTATTATGTACTGGTCACATAACCTCGCCATTTTCTTTTTATATTATATAAATAGTTCATTAAATAACATTCACTGCTGATTAGAACCAAAAAAAAAACAACAACAGAATAACAATATTCAGGTTTTGGCTTTTTTTTTAAACCGTTGTTTCGTTATGCAAAGAAAATCTGGCCATCGACTGCTGCTCGCCCTGTTGTTCAATATTTTGAAGACAAATGAACATTTCAGACACAGGGCGTAGGACTGGTTCGGCTGACCCGGCAGTCTAAACTTCATTAGGGTACTAAGAACCTGATTTGCCTCACGAGACAATATTAGCTCGGCCATGAACTTCGTGTGTTTGACAGAGGCCGGAAACACACCTTCCCGTTCTCTCTTCGTCTCGATGCCCTTTCTTTAACGGGAAAAAAAACACAATCGAGGATACATGTACAAAGATTTCTTGACTTATGAACTAAATCTTAGAACAAAATAAAATTAATAACACACCAATGCAGCTATGGCAGAGCCTAGTCGGTCTAAATATTGAAATATATATATGTCAGGACTAGAAAAGGAAATGGTTGTGAAGAATTTCAAGTGATAATGTTAGTATTGTGGATACATGTAAACAAACTAACTGGACGGAATAAAGAAAGTGTATAGATGCTTTCATCAAGATAACGAAGACTGGTTGAATAAATTGATTCATTGGCAGAGTGGGTTGATTCATGGGACATAATTAAATATAGTCTGAATTAATTATATTTTAGTAGGACTAGTCATAATAGATAAAATTAGATAGAATAGTTAGAATTAGATTTAATTAGGTCAATTAAAATTATGCAGACAAACCAAAACATTAACCGCCATACATGCAGAGACAGTAAAATCAAAGGATCGAATTCATATGAAATACATACAGATTCGATAAGTTTATTCACTGCGAGAAATCCACACGGAATTACACAACATACACATAAATGACGTCATATAAATCTTTAATTTTCAATGGTCAGCAGACTCAACTAGGGTCATCAGGGGGAATTAACTGAATTCAACAGAAGTAATGACAAGGATCAACTTTCAAGAAGCATAACGACTCTTCAAAGCATGAAGTCAATAAACGCATTTTTTTTTATTTTTATATTTTCGCTTTAATTTGTTATTTGGTTCGAGAGTTCACTATCTCTTAAAAAGCTATTGTACAGAATGTACTGGTTAAAATAAACATGGTTATAAAGCCTGCTAATGAAGAGAAAGTGGTGTCAAACCTGCACTGGTGTGTTCAAAATAAATGGGACAGAAAAACCCGATAATGTCATAGTTAACATCCACCTTCACCATTTTATAAACAATATTGTTTTTTAAAAAAATAGTCATCTGTACATTATAAACACCTCTCCTTCCCCGAACCCCACAGCAAGCAAAACACTTACGAAAAGATAAACAAAAAAAAAAAAGTAATCAATAATGTAAATAGTTGAATGGGTGATTTCTTTTCATCATCATCATCATTGCCCGTCACTCCTATCGGGGTATGGGCCACCAACTAAAGTTCTCCAGCGACTTCTATCCTGAGCCATTCTCTCCAGCTGCTTCCAGCTGAACCCCATCCTGGTGATGTCCACTTCAAATTCTCGCCTCAAGGTGTTTCTAGGCCGACCTCTCTTTCTTTTTCCTTGAGGATTCCAACTCAATGCTTGCCTAGTGATATTGCTTGCCGGCTTTCGTAATGTGTGGCCTATCCATCCCCACCTTCTCTTCCTGATCTCCTCTTCTATTGAAGCTTGGCCGGTTCGTTCTAAGAGGCTGGCATTGGTGATGGTGTCAGGCCATCGTATTTGGAGAACTTTCCTAAAGCAGCTGTTGATAAAGGCCTGGACTCTCTTAGTGGTGGTCTTCGTAATCCTCCAGATCTCAGCTCCATATAATAGGACTGACTTTACATTGGTATTGAACAGGCGAATTTTGGTGTTCAGAGACAGCTCTTTGGAATTCCAGATGTTCTTGAGCTGGATAAAGGCGGCTCTTGCTTTTCCGATCCTTGCTTTGACATCTGCATCTGTTCCACCCTGCTGATCTATGATGCTACCCAGATAAGTAAAGGACTCTACTTCCTCCAGTTTACTTCCGTTTAGGGTGACTGCATTTGTGCTGGTGGAGTTAATTTTCAGGATCTTGGTTTTAGATGTGTGTATGCTAAGGCCGACCTCCTTTGCAGTGGCATTCACTAGATTTGTTTTCTCTTGCATCTGTTGATAGCTATGTGTAAGGAGAGCAAGGTCATCTGCAAAGTCCAGGTCGTCCAGCTGTTTTAGCAAAGTCCATTGGATTCCATTTCTTCTTTCCCTGGTGGATTTCTTCATAATCCAGTCTATAGCCAGTAGGAAAAGGAATGGGGAAAGCAAGCATGCTTGTCTGACTCCTGTTCGTACCTGGAAGCTGTCTGTTAGCTGCCCTCCATGGATAACTCTGCAGGACATACCCTCATATGATTTCTCGATCAGTTTAACTATTTTTAAGGGGACACCATAATGTCGAAGAAGTTTCCAGAGGATTTCTCGATCTACACTGTCGAACGCTTTCTCAAAGTCAATAAAGTTAATGTATAGCGGCGAGTTCCACTCCAGGGACTGCTCAACTATGATGCGGAGCGTTGCGATCTGGTCTGTGCATGACCTGTTTTGACGGAAACCTGCCTGTTCGTCTCTCAGCTGTGGGTCGACTGTGTCTTTTATCCTCTCCAAAAGGACTCGGTTGAAGACTTTGCCTGGCACTGATAGCAATGTGATGCCCCTGTAGTTGTTGCAGTCGCTAAGTTCACCTTTTTTGGGAAGCTTGATGAGATATCCTTCCTTCCAGTTTGTTGGTACGTCTTCTTCCTCCCATATCCTTTCAAAGAGTGGGTACAACATCTCCACTGTCGTATTGAGGTCTGCCTTTAGTGCCTCTGCTGGGATGTCATCTGGTCCAGCTGCTTTCCCATTTTTTATCAGAGTGATGGCTTTTCTGATCTCCTCTTTGGTTGGCTTGTCACAGTTGATTGGCAGATCTGCTATGGCTGGTTCAATGACAGGGGGGTTTAGTGGTGCTGGTCTGTTCAGGAGTTCCTCAAAGTGCTCAGCCCATCTATTCAACTGCTGATCTAATTCATTAATAGCTTTCCCTTGCTTGTCTTTGACAGGTCTTTCTGGTTTGTTGGTCCTCCCTGAAAGTCTCTTTGTTATGTCATATAACATTTTCATGTTTCCACTGTAAGCTGCCTGTTCTGCTTCAGCTGCCAATCCATCCACATAGTCTTTCTTGTCCTTCCTAATACTTCTCTTCACTTTGTTGTGTGCTTCTGTGTATTCTTCTTGAGCTTTGCCTTTAG
This sequence comes from Bulinus truncatus, assembly GCA_021962125.1. Classification (NCBI taxonomy): domain Eukaryota; kingdom Metazoa; phylum Mollusca; class Gastropoda; family Planorbidae; genus Bulinus; species Bulinus truncatus. Next base: position 3,134,829 of record JAGDYQ010000107.1, on the reverse strand, counting down.
CTGATCTAGTTTTACTGTTGTTGACTGTTGCTTTCTTCTTCCTCCTGTCCTCTATCTTATTCAGGGTATCAGTTGTGATCCACGCTTTTTGATGGTGTTTCATTGGCCCCAGTACCTCTAGACATGCTGATCTTAATGACTCTTTCACTTTCTGCCACTCATTTGATACACTGTACTCCTCTTCCACCAGTTCATGGAGCACTTCATATTTGTTCTTCAGCACCAAGTTGAACTGTTCTTTTATCTTAGGATCTTTCAGAAGGTTAATGTTGTACTTTACTCTTCTGTCTGCCGTGCTTGTCTCATATCTCTTCAGCTTCAGTTTCAATTTCGCTACAACCAGATGGTGATCAGACGCTACATCCGCCCCTCTTCTCACTTTTACATCTTGTAGGGATCTTCTAAATTTCCTGTTAATGCAAAAATGGTCTATCTGATTCTCTGTCACTTTATCCGGAGATATCCATGTATTCTTGTGGATTCTTTTATGGGGAAATATGCTCCCTCCTATGACCATGTTATTGAGTGCACACAGGTCTGCAAATCTCTCCCCATTCTCGTTCATCGTTCCCAGAGCATGTGTGCCCATGACTTGCTCATAACCTGTGTTTTCGGACCCAATCTTTGCATTGAAATCTCCCATGAGGATGGTTACATCTTTTCCAGGGAAGGTCTCAAGTATCTTCTGTATTCTGCTGTAGAACTGGTCTTTGTCATCTTCATCACTGTCGTTTGTTGGTGCATAACACTGGGCTATATTAGTTTTGATCTTCTTCTTGGTACGGAAGGAGGCAGTAATGATCCTCGGACCGTGTGCTTCCCATCCAACCAGTGCCCCCTGTGCTTTCTTGGACAGCATGAGGCCAACTCCCTGTGTGTGTGGTGCATCGTTCTCTTCGTGTCCGGAGTACAGCAGCATCTCCCCTGATAACAGTCGTCTCTGTCCAGCTTGTGTCCACCTTGTCTCGCTAATGCCTAAAATGGTCAGTTTGTTTATCTCCATCTCTGCTGCTATCTGAGCCATCTTTCCTGACTCATACATGGTTCTGACATTCCATGTGCCGATAGTGGTTTTCCTGGTTGTCAGAAGGGTAGTCGGCTTTGTGGCTTCCTTTCGGCTTTCACCACAACTAAGCTTCATGAGTCTTCGTGATGAAGAACCTTCTTCTCCCAGGACTGAAATATCTGTTTTTTCTTTAGTTCGTGTTTCTGTAGCAAAGGGTTTTTTAACAGGGTGGGGTTGCTAGCCGCACGCCCAACCCTCCTCCTTTTTCAGCCGGGCTTGGGACCGTCCTTGGCGGAGTTTGATTTCTTTTGGTGTGGACTTATTCCGCTAGAGGGCTGGATGGATGAAGGTATCAATCACTTCCAGTTTCAAGTCACTCTGCTATCTCTTGTACTAAAACTGACAACATTCAAATCTTTAATCAAAACGAAATATATCAGTTGTTTTTTTTTTTTATTTAGTTTTTATCAAGTTTCAACTTGATAAATAATTTTTTTTTTTTTATGTGCGTTTATATGGTCGTTGGAAGGGGAAACCGTCGGCCGCCTACAGCTTGCTAGCTAAGACAAAATGTGACATTGTGTCACATTGACTTTCAATAACAAAAACAATACTTGGGTCACTGAAAGAATACAAAATTATTGTAACTGTTTTCAATGCGATTTCATCATACACAAGCCAGATTTCATAGCGCAAGAAAAAACGAGGCTACAAGAGCAGTGGCGTACCTGGGGGGGGGGGCGGTGGGTGCGGTCCGCACCGGGCGGCACTTTTTATTACTTTTTAGGTGGGGCGGCAAAAATGTATAGATTAAATTGAAATACCTAAATGAGAGGGCGGCAAAATTGTCTTCCGCCCTGGGCGGCCGATACCCACGCTACGCCGCTGTACAAGAGAAGATATATACATGAATGCTCAACCTAGAAACTTTGGGACACTGATTCTTTGTATCATTAATCAAGCCCATGTGAAAGTTTGGCGCCATACATACGAAACCAGACAGTAGATAACACTGATAAACAAGTTTTGGATTTCTTATATGTCATTAACGTTTTTCGGAATCAGTTTTTGATACTGATTTTGAATCTGTAAATCATTTTGCTCTGCCAGCTCAAATTATTAAGATATTGCCGAACAAAGTTTTGTATGCGCCCAAACAGGAATAGACTGCTGACAGCATAATTTTATGTACACAAACGCACGCACCTGCGCGTACACACATGTTCACAAACACATAACTCGTAGTTATACGTATATTGGCAATGCTCTTTTTTTCTGATGATGTCAGATGTTTGTAGGGTGAGTGTTGATTTGCAGTTGTGTTATGAATTGCGCATTGTCTTAGAATTTGATTACGTTTGCAGTTTCAACTTCATAGAGCAGTGAATGACGTTCTGCGGATTTATTTTTAAAATCCATGTGTTTCAGAGGATGTATTGCCGGATCTGTTTTGCTATGTGTGCGGCACGACAAGTCTCATCGGAAGACTTTCACGCCGTTACTGAAGAAAGCTTATCAACTTTATTTTGACTCAAAAGGTGGATTGTGGTTAGTCGTGGGCACCACAGTTCGTGTGTTTGACATGGCTGCTGCAACTTGCATGGTTGGATGAGGAAGGCAAAAGAAAAACAACCACATGGCATTCGGAGTTCTATGATATGGCGTGAGCAAAGCAATCACTCCTGATTGTTATTTTTGTTTGGCAAACCTCCATTGAATTTGACTCAAAACTCATTGCAACTGTCAATTACCCAAACGTTCCATCAGTTTCAAAACCAATTCCACACGATCCTGTCATTTGTCCAGTACCACAATCGCCTGTAGAATACACAATAGACGAAGAGAAGGAAGAAGAAAGTGATGTTCCATCTTATTGCCGATGACTCAGACCCTGACTACAAAAGCTGCCGGAGAAGGAATTCATTTGATGAATTATGCTGAACTTTACGACCTTGTGCGAGATCTGGCGCAAGGCCAAGCTGAACTTCTTGGTTCACGGTTAAATTAATTTAATTTGCTTGCACCAGGTACAGCTACAGCAAACTTTCGTCCTGACATAAACAGCTTGTTCAATACTTTGATGTGACTGGCAGAATGCAACCAGGAAACAAAAACGTTCTTCATCAACCGTTGGTTGATCGTGACAAAAAATTCTCATGCCACCGCTTCATATAAAATTAGGACTGATGAAGAACTTTGTCCAAGGATTAGACAGCAAATCGGATGCATTTATATACCTATGCAACAAGTTTCAGAGCTTAGTTATGCTAAAGTCAAGGAAGGTATTTTCATAGGTCCACAAATAAGAAAAATCATGGCCCATGAATACTTTCAAAACACTTTAAGGTGTCACTGAAGAATAATTGAATTTGGCATTCAAGTCAGTCGTAACGAATTTTCTTGGAAATAAGAAGTCTGTCGACTATGAAACAGTTGTAAAGAAATGCATTAGCGCCTACAAACACCTGGGATGCAATATGTCTCAAATTCATTTACTCGATTCACATCTAGACTTCTTCCCAGAAAACCTAGGCGCAGTAAGCGATGAACATGGCGAACGCTTCCACCAGGACATTTCTGTGATGGAGTCACGCTACCAGGGCCGGTGGAGTGCAGCGATGTGTGACTACTGTTGGACTCTACAACGCGACTTGCCAAGTACTCAGTACAAGCGAGTCCACTGTAAATTGGAAACCATGAACATTTTAAACATTTTACACATGCATTTGACTTTAAATGGAATATATTTTTTACATATAATTTTATTAGTTAGAACTGATTTCATGCTTGTGTTTAATATTTTTTATTAACTGCAAAAGGGAATATATGGTTTAAAAATTTCATTTTTATACATATCGAATTATTATAACTATAATAAAAAAATTAAGATTGCGGAATTCTTAAAATTGGAGGCTGATAGAGATAAATGGTTTGCATATTGAAATCAGGCATTGTGTAAATTGAGTATGATTAGATGATGGGTACCAAGAAATCCCGATAAATTATTTTTTGTTTTCCAGTGTAATTAGATTATCACAACATTTGTTTCTTGATAATACATGGACATTTAGCCTTGCTTTTAATTCAGTTAACTAGGTCATCTAACTTAAAGGTATGTGTCCCCAAAAAATACAAACTCTCTCTAAACATGACCCACATTGTAATAATTTCCGGCCCTTCCAAAGTGTGTTACAAAAACATATTACCGACCGTGCTCGTTGGCGTGTGGCGGGTACAGCTAGTATTTAATATTTAACACTAAAATAAAAAGTGGGGGCCGGGGACGCTTGTATTTAGACTCAGCTCCCCCACCCTATTTACGCCACTGAATATTATTCTATTTTTATTAACTTTATGAATGATACACATAAAAATGTTGACACATACCTTGCTTTAATCTTTTGTACCTAATGTCAGTTTGTTTACAAATTTAATAGTGAAATTAGATCAGAAAATAATTATCATGAATGAAGATGAACACGAAACTGAAACCGGAACCTCCATAAACAAAAAGTAATTTATGAAAAGATAATAAATAATTGCATTTACTTAAATAATTACATTTGCCGTCATTCGGTAGATGACAACACTTTTCAAAATATGCCACAACAACTCTCAATAATGTGATTACTGTAAAATGTAAATTAATTATAATTTCTTTCAAATATTAAATTTAAGAAATAAATCAAATGAATTATGAAAATGAAACACATTAACTAAATGAATTACAAAGTTAAAAAAAGTTAAAATTTTAGGGGCGGGGCGTCCCCCCTTTATCTCTGCCGCCGCCAATGCACACACACACACACACACACACACACACACACACACACACACACACACACACACACACTAATTCTCTCTTTAAATTGCTGTTCAAGGTGTTACTTTTTCACTTTTGTATCGGGAGGTAGGGATCATTTGCGTTGTGGAGGGATAAAAAATGATTTACTCGATCATTAGGCTGCGATGCGTTCCTTTATTTTAGTGTGTGTTATAAATTTTGAGATACGTAATGTACAATATTTTGTTTGTTTATGCATAAAGGTGTTCAGATCGAATGAGTTTTATTTGTTTACTTTTTTAGTGCATTTTAATAAAAGCTTTTAATTCTTTTTTTTAATAAGTTGTATATAAAAGTTAAGTAGATTTTTTTTTTAAAATTTGAATTTAAATTTACATTTAACTTTAAAAAAAAATAGTTGGGTGCCCTTACAAGTGGTTCATGAAAATAAAACAGGTTTCATAGTGAGTCGCGATAAGCAACAATTTGAAGTACATTGATACATGTTTTTAGGCTGGGATTCTTATTATACGTCTTTTTTTCTGCCGGTTTTCATTTCCAGATGGGCGGGGAATGTCCATCAAATCTGATTCTAGCTAATAGGAAAACACGCCAATATGGCAACACTAAGTTTTTTTTAGGTTTTCAAACTGTATTTTAGAGAGTGTCTATTTGTAGCGAACTACAAATAGCCTGGGCAAACTAAGTATAATTTTCACGCTACGGGGCTGACGCAAAAAAACGATGTTAAGACTGTCACATGCAAATATTAAGCCCCAATAATGGTAAGATAGCTAGTGTTCTCAAGACGACCACTAACTCTTAAATACTTTGTATCCAGAGCCCCTGTTAGCTGAATATTATTATTTGACAGCATAAAATAAACAAACATCAAAGTCACCCGGTAAATAGTGTTTGTGTAGACATGTTGAGTCCTCTAGGCTCTATCTCACACTAAATAGGGATAAGCGTATCAGCCCCCCTCCCCAAAATTTTGAGATTCCCTGCTAGGCTCAGCTATATACTTTTTGATATTTTTACTGGTCCACTGTTTTCTTTTGCCCGATAACCTTAGTACGCCTCTGTTCAAAGATGATAACCCCTTTTCCACCTAATGAGGATGGCGTGTTTTGATCAAGGGAGGCCCAATGAGGTGGGGATTGCATGGTATTAGAAAACTAATTTAGGCATTGTGAGAAATATGACTACTAATCATGATTTAAGAAGTACTAATTTTGAGATATGAGCAGATACCCAGAAAGAGGAGGAGGGGACTGTTTTTATGTAAAGTCTTAAGACTCCATCAGCGTCTGGATCTTTTCTCTAGTTATTGAGAAAAAATACACACAGGAAAGTTTTTTTTGCATTGGAAGGGGGTAGGTAAAAGTACAATATTATAACATTTCTTAAGAATTCGCCCTGGAAAGGGTGGGGGGGGTAGCATATATAGTGGGGTATTTGTATTATTCGCCTAGTTTGCCTACTCAAAAGAACGGCATTGTACATTAGAGTACTGATATTTACGTTGAAAATGTGTAGATTCTTTTTTAGAAGGTTAAAAAATAATGCAGTTTACATTTGATTTTATATATTTAAAATGTAAAAAAAATTATCGTGGCAGATTTAAAATACTCAAATTTTAATAAAAAAACACATTCAAAACATAAATAATTTACTGCACTGTACGCAATTAGCGGTCAGACAACCGCGGTAACATTTCGTAGTTACACATATACAATTATGTAGGTCAGTGAATGAACGAATAGCACGCCCTATGTGACGACACTATTTGTAGTCAACTACCAATAACGTCCCAGGCTATTTGTAGAGTGGCTACAAATAGCCACAGCCTGTATTTTATCTTGGTATTTATTAAAAAACCTAGGAAATCTCGTGTTATGTTCAAATTGTCATTGAATTTGCTCGAAAAAGTTTTAAGTAAGCGATAAAAGGTAATAATTCTCTTTATAAATACAAAATATTGAAAACAATACAGATCTCTGCTGGAAAGGTGTATTCAATTTAATCATCCTTTTCTAATTTATTGAGTGTAATCCTAATTCTAAACCGAGTCTAACGGCGTGAGATAAATTAATTCCCAAAAGAAAGGGGCAAATAAGTGATTACTGTGTTAGTCATAGCTTGTGTGGTTTATTATTTCATTTATATCACGATTTTTAAAGTATTCAACATCTCTGATTTCTTAAATGTTAATCTCTCACTTCAAAGCACACAATCCAGACAACCTATCCTATCAGTATCGTTATCAACTTTACATATAAAAAAGAAATATGAAAATTACCTTTGTCTTGTGAGTACTTGTAACTATGTCCATGAACTGTTAATGTTACAGCTAGTACCTGCCGCCACATTGGAAATTCACTAACTAGGAAGTATGCCATGGGATAATAAATATACTAGTAAAGCAGGCATGAAACATGCAGCCCTATGCACACAAATGTGTGGTTCTAACAAAATAAATAATTTGTATAGTTATTAATCTGGGCATCAAATAAAGTTCCCATTAGCCTCCCTACCTTTGGTATGTATATTTTATGTATTTAAGTACAGTATTTAAGAAATTACAATAAATGTTCATGTATATTCAGCATTATGTGTACATTAATGTATACGCCCTCGACAAAACAATGCTTGGCCCACAAAGCCCTTGGAGTTTGTTTTATAGGCCATTTGGATGCTGATGTTTACATCTTAACATCAGCATTTTGAAAGAATAGCAATACAAATATATTACAAAAAATAATTTTTATGTAATAACATTGAAGTGTTCACTGGTGTAGGTACTTTGGTAAGCTGGCATTTTCTATGGGGAGAGGTCGAACGACAGAAAACTTTTTGTTGGCATTTAATGCAGGCAGTCCTAAATAGGTATATCAGACATAAGCAAATTTTTGTGTGTTTTACATTAATATTTCATTCCAAACTTATTTTTTTTGCATAAAAAATAGTTATTCTTTAATCGGCATCGAGTTTTACATTTTTTTGCTGCCATTTTGGATCTATATTAGAAAATTAGGTAATTGTGTTTTTTCCAGTTTTGTTATTATTCTAGTCTTGAAAAAAATATAACAACAGATTTGGTTTTTACATTATTTACCTTATAAAACTGTTTAATTTGATCAGATTTTGTCAGTGTGTTATGCACCGTTTAAAAATTAGTTTCTAGTTAAACGAAGAATATATAGTAACCTTACCCGATTTTGTATTTTTAAAAAAAAAATGATTTAGACGCATGCCTTTATTAACACCTTTTAAATTACCAAAAATATGCAGGCTTAAATTAAATTCCCCTGTCCGGTTTTTTAGATCCTGTAAAATGGTGACGTAAAAAGATTTTTTTCTAGACACTTAGACCTAACCAGACTGGGAAGTTTGACTTGCTACATGCTTATGTTTACATTATCGTATTATGGTTTTAATGCCAGCTTTTAAAATCTAAAAATCTAAATCTACATTAAAGATCTATAAAGGTATTGTTATTATTCTTCCCTTCCACGTTGATCTAAATGTTTTTTACCGAAGCTCTTTACGATCTCTCTTGTAAAAAGAAAACACCAATACCATTTGATCCATTATTTATTCTCACAAGCAAACAAATGTTGCCTTCTTTTCATTAACAAACATTCTAGATCTATATTTTGTTCCCCCTCCTCATATATATTGAAGTGTTTTTTTAATTGTCACATAATCTTAACTCAACAATAACTATATTTTGGGGTAATTAGTGCTCTCCTGCCATAGCGCATGGGTGTAAAAAGTGTCTTCTGGTGGCTCGCCTATCTATGTATAGTACATTTAATGTTCAGAAAAAACAAGATAAATTTAAGAAACTTTGTGTTTTAAAACATAAAAAAATACTATTAAAATTTTGGCGCATCAACCTTAGAAAATTCAAGTCATAAACCTTTATCTCTTTTACAGACATGTCATGACAGCAGAAAAGATTTTTTTTAAAAAATCAATATAAAACAAATAAAATATACATTAAATGGATTATAATAAAAAAAAATAATCACAAATAAGTGGTGAAAATCCATAACACTCAAGATGTGCAGGTTTGAAGTTAAAATCTTGTAATTTTACTTGTGATTTGACATCATGTTTTTTATATTTTAATTTTATCATTTTCATAATATGAAAGAATTAAAGTTATATATTAAGTATATGCATCCTATTATAACATAAAAATTTAGTGCTGAATTTGAATAGTTTACAAGTTATAAAGGTATATCTTTAATTTAAAACTTTAGCAAAAATGTTATGACAAAAAAATTTTCCAATCAACATGTAAAATAATAAATATATATCACACACATTATCATCTCTACTCAATATGTGAAAATTTGAATCTTCTGTCATTAAAGACTCAAATATACAGCTTTTAAGTAAATATTGAAACATTTGGTCACAAGTTTTCCTATATAGTCTTTAGTAAAAAAAAAGTCACTAAAAAATCAAAACTTCATTTCTAATTAAAGATTTAATCACAAATGAGGTCTTGCTGGAATGTACGCTGCAAGCTCTATTTATCTATATTAGATTTATTTTGATATAACAATTTTTTAATTTTGTATCAAATATAAAATATTATTTAAGCACATTTTGATATGCTTTAATTGATGCAAAATGTATTAAGTGTGTTTTCTCTCCTAGTATGGTTAATAAAAGTCAGTGCATATTTAACTTTTTGTAATCATTCACTACCATTAATTGTAAGAATAAATTATATAGAATTTGATTTTTTAAAACTTAAGCATGTATAAATAGTTGAGATTTTCAGTTATAAATTTTGACCCTGTTTTTACCATTTTTTTAACACTAAAATTGTCATCCTCACATCCTAGAATGTTGGAAAATGCCGGTCTATCCCATAAAGCAGTGATCCCCAACCTGCCACGGACCTGTTGACGGTTGATAATTTCAAGCCCACTCGTCCATGGAAAGTCTCACTATCCCATAGAAATACCCCGCAACCCTGAGTTCAGGGATCCACTGCATAGAGTAACATAGACTGTTGAAAACTTATCTATTAGATTGCTTATCATGTTTGGTTTGATTTGGTATTTTTTAGAGCTACTTTTGTTCGCTTTATAATATTGAACCAAATATTGTTCATTGTTGTGCTGATTTTCTGGCATCTTTTTCAATTAATCACATTTCAAGCTGCTTTAAGTTATGTGATATTTTTTCATTTATGTTTTCCTATTCTAAATGAGCTAAGTGCAGAGATTATATTTGTAACAATCATCCTCATGCTGTTAATCATAGAAATCTCTCTGAAGAAACTGGTGTGAGGCCTTGATGAATAAAATGTAATAAATGTCAAAGGATGGGTAAATCATTTCTACTCCCAATTAACCCCATTAAGCCATATTCTTCTATTTGTGTCAGATATAAAGCATCAGCAATGTTTCAAATGTCTCGGTAGGCCATGACTTTCCAAGCAATGCCGTTTATACTGCTAATGTACTACATACCTTTATTATCCACACACTTACATTAATACGTTTTTTCAAGAGAACATAATTAGAAAGGTAAAAGCATTGAAGATCCAGTTTTGGGCTATCTGAGTATTGCTACCATGTGCTAGTCAGAATAAGAAGCTGATAAGCATGCCAATCTTTTCAAGATGTCAGACTGTGAGTGTACATACTATAATTGTCAGAATATGTAAGTGTGAGTGTAGGGTACATACCAAGTTTATCAGAATGGCATGCAGTGAACTCCAAATGGCAAATTTGGGTCAAATTTATGCAGTTAGGTGTTCCATTAAAAACTATAATCATATAAATTTTAATTAGTTAATACACATTGGTGGTGATAAATCTGCCAGCCTAATATATATACATATAATATACATCATGGTGTGAAGTATTGGTTGTGCCTTGAGAAAATGTTATACTAAGAAAGCCTAATGTTAACTTAATTGCACACAATGTAATTATTATTTTAAATCAAAGGTAATACAATTTATATGAAAAAATAGTTAAAAATCTTGCTATAATTAACTATAAGGAAAACTATGATATTGTAACCAATGGTTGATACTAAATGTTTACTATTTTTACATCACAAGAAAAACCACAATAAACCAAAGGGATTGAGAATTTGTAATGTCCTTTTTGCATTCTCTGAAAATATAAAACACATCATAGAAAATGGAGCAGGTGAAGAAAATTAAACTCATCAAAGTCAATGGCTAACCTCCAGCTTGGATATTTTATATCTCTTGATATATATACTAATGCTGTTTAGACAATAGATCTAAATCTTTTTTTTATTCGGTTTTTGGTACACAAATTTTTTTTTCTTTCTTGATAATTTTTATCCTTTTATGAATAAATCTGAGGGGTGGGGGTTGGGGGAGAGAGAGAGACTGAGTTATTTATATGTTTTCTTTATTTCAGCCAAATAATTGTTGAAACTATATATATATATCAGTTACACCTCTTCTTATTATTGAAATTAAATTCATTCAATATGGAGAGGTGGATTGAATAGACATTCTTCTTCTATATAACTTTTTTGTCATTTAAATGATGTGTCTATTGTCCCCGTTTTGTCTGTCTGTCATCACCTAGATCTCAGAACAAACATAAGTCCTAGACCCATGATGTATATATATCTTTTGTAGGTCTTGGCCTGCCAAGAAATGACTTTGTCCGTTTCGCGATCTGACCTCTGAGGGTGACAAAGGGGATTATAAAGTACCGTTTTTTACTATAGACTATATTAACAAAGGAGCGCCCTAGATCTCAGCAACCATAAGTCCTAGACCCTGATATATATATGTTTGTTGGTCCTTGGCCTGCCATGTGTACATCAAAAGTTCATTTCACGATAGGACCTCTGAGGGCGGGACTTCAGGAGCTCCTAAGAGACTTATATCTTCATATATATATGGTCCCATTCTACACCTTGTACGTTCAATAACCCATTCATTTGGTGCGAAATACTTTGCAGCACGTAGTTTCTAAAGATTTATTAAGAAACTCATCAAATGAAATAGTAAGCTTGTGTTCTGAGTTTAATTGGAAAGTGTAGAGCTATGCAACAATTGACGGAGTTTTAGGACGATTAAATGACTACAATTTAGAATGTTTTCAATTATGAGTCCTATTTCAGTAACCACAAACCACTTGTAGTTAGATTTAGAGAAAATAATTTTTTTCAAATATAAAAAACGTCTTTATAATATTTTTTTTACAGATATATGCATTACACAATTGAATTTATAAACATTTCCAAAATTTACAAATATTTACTGAAAGCTAACAAACGTACTGATACATGGCATGAAAATGGCTAACACGTCCACGTGTCAGATGGACAGGCTTAATTGCTTGTTTTAATAAGAATATTAATAAAATGTATACAAAATGTATAAATAAAACTTGTTATCTTCCTCCATGGTGTCTATGTCCAAACACAGCCACCCCAGTGGTACCTCGAGAGATATGAATTTAATTAAGTAATGTAAGGTTGCTCGTACGTCACTTTTAGTGACCTCAAAGCAATTTAAATTAATAAAAAGGCATTAATCTGTTCCAGCCCCCAAAATGCCACCCGTTGTTTTTATTTTGTGTTTTTTGAATAAGAAAAATGTATTTATAAATGACAAATATTTATAAAAACATAAACAGAGAGAATGTAAGAAATAAACTGGTTTTTATTGCGTGTATTTACTTGGAAATTAGCCAACTTGATCTTACTATAGGTGCTGGTGGAGGTGTAGGGTGGAGGAGATAGGCAGAGGAGCTTAGAAATTTTTTAATACCATCAGCTGGTGTTATACCTTTATGACTCTATATTCTATATCATTGAGAAGTTCTACACCTGTACTGATTCACCAAGTCAGTCATGAACACACCTTGCTCATGGTTTTCTATGAATTGTACCTACTTCTTCCCTGAACACTGACCTTTCCACTCAATCTCTTCAGATCCATGGTTATAATAAAATATGATGATGCACTGTAAATGAACAAAAAGCACAAAGCGGCACAGCTTTGCAAAGATACTCAACAGCGGGAAACCACAGCAGCACAAAAACTGAGGCACGGGAAAATGCTTGAGGCACAATAAACTGGTTTGTTTAAATCCTCCCGACCTGCTCCCTGTGATGTCGTATCTCAAAATCTCATATGTTAAAGCACTCATATGTTGAGGTACCACTGTATATCAGTACATTTAAATTACAAATTAAGATTAAGTTTTTTTTATTGTTATATAAGAAAACAGTTCATTGATGTTTTTTACATTTAATTTTTCAGCATAAAGATGATCTGCAAAGATGATTTTTATTAAAAAATGGCAGCGGTTTTGTGAAACTGTTGCTATTTTTTAATTGCCATTCTTGTTATATGGCAAGTGATACAGCCTTTGTCAAAAATAGATTCTGGAGATTATTATTATGACAGAAATAGCAAAATCTTCACAGATCATTGGGGACTAAATAATGACGATATTGAATGGCTGCCGAGTATTCTGCATTCCAAGTCAGACCAACTACCCATTGTTATTGTAGAGGAGCATTATAGAAGGTAACTTACATTTAATTAAACAGACTTGTTTATTTTAATTTTGTTATTACCTCTTTGAAAATCTAGTCTACAATCTGAAAAGTTTTGTTTTCTCTTCAGTCTTAAAATACTGGTTTCAAGCTGCAGAGCTTGGGTTAATTTCTAAATCGAAATATATTGGTAAGCTTGATATTTTTTTTAGACAACCTTTAAATTTTGATTTCTTTGATGTGTTGTATAAATTATATATGCCAATCAGGAATGAGACGTGAGTGTTGCCGGTTATAACTCTTAGAATAAAATGTATTGATGTTTTTATGCTATATAAAAGGACAAACGAACAAAGATCTATATATTAGTATAAATTATTGGACTAACAACATATACGATTTATGTAGCTGAATGTTATATATTTAAACTTGTAGTTATTTTATCATGAATGATTCTACTAACTATATTCAATACACACAGTACCATTATATAGCTATTTAATGGTCTTGTGTTTATTGATTATATTTAACATAATCATTCATAATAAAATAACTGCAAGTATAAATATATATAACATTTATTTAATATTTATACCCACATATAATATATAATCATTTTCGTTTGTTCTTTACATATAGCATAAAAACTTTAATAAATAAGAGTTACGACCCGGCAACACTCCCCGCCTTGTCCCACACAGATGCCAATAAATGCTTACATAGACGTCTTGCGAGATTATAACATTTTACAAATATTTTTTTTTATTTAGATCCACATTGATGGTCATGTGGATGGAGCTATTCCATACGACACTGACAGTATTCCATTATTCCGTTCCTGAACTAGAAAGTCCATAATATGATGCAAAGAAATGACATGTTTCTAGTGGTCAGTTTTTTACTCTGTTTGTTTTCTTAGTATAACAATGTTTTAGTTTAAAATTTATCTAATGAAACTATTATTTTCTATTAATTGTTTACTCAAGAATTTTTTTGTTAACTTAATTATACAAAGAATAAAAACATTGTTTTATAAATAATGATATAATATTTAAAAAAAAATTTTCAGGCAGCAGCTTTGACAGGATTGGTTGATCATGTCGTCTGGGTCTGGCCTAACTGGGATACAGATAATCATGATTCAGACTGGAGTCATGTCATATTTGATATTCATTTGGGATACTTGAAGGTGATGATGAAACTCGAGCAATGGTTCATTGCTGATCTGTGTGCCTGTTGGAAACGCCGCGGAGTCTATTGAAGAAGATAAGAAAGACACACAAAGAAGATATGGCACTGCCATAGAAGAAAATTTACAGAGCTTGAAGCACAGGATGGGACCAAAGATATCTGAAGATGAATGCAAGTTTCAAGCTGATGCAGTTTTTTTGGAAATTATGAGTGAAGCTACAGCATCAACAAAGCTTCAGAAAATGTATCCTGCCCATGTTTCAGCTGGTGTAATATTGGATATTGATGAAGATTTCTTTGGCTGTTGGGCATGTTCCCACTACAAAAAGCTGGAACACAGCAGAAGAAGAGTATGGGCTTTTATCAGAGATAGTTGCTGATGTGCTCTGTGCAAGAAAATGCAGTGCAAGAAAAGACAGCTGACATGTATTTTACAGCTCTTGTCAACTTAGTCATTGCTTTAGAATCTCAGACTTGTGATGTGTTAATGATCCAGCATCTGATCAAGTTAACAAACAATGTAAAACAAGTGTCGGAATGAGTAATTTTATTATTGAGAATATACCTAATCTGCTCAAATTTCTAGTTGATCAGGGTCATGAACCTTTATTATGTCATAAAGAACCTAAACTAAGAGGATTGCTTATTAATGAGCATGAACAACTAGCACTAAACTTTCTGTTAAAGAGCTAAAACTTAATGACATTGGCATATGTTTTGAAGTGTCCCCTTCTTTACGTTATTTTGACTTAAGTGGCAAACTACATGTTTGTCATGGTGAGAATGCCAAAGAAGTCAGAAGTTTCTTTTTACTATCCACCAGCAAGTGAAGTGTCAGCACAAAATGTTACTCTGCGAAAAATTATATCTTCAGTATTTAGAAAGCCTGATATCATTACTGTCTGCCCAGTCATTCAAATAGTTTACCAAAAACATTACAGACTGTTATAGAGTCTAATATAATAAAAACTATTTCTAATTCTTACCGAAGTGCTCATATGAATGGAGTGCATTATGATAATAGTACTTGTGGTGGTAAAACTGGATGGCCTCAGCGAAGTATGGGATGGGCAGATAAACTTTTGCAATATCTTTCTGTAAATAGTATTCATGATCATTGAATGGAAAAATTGTGATGTAGGTAATTTATTTGCTATACAATAAATTTAAGCTTGGTCCTTTTTTTGCAATTGTATATTGCAAGATAATTTTATTTAATATCTTTTTATATTATTTATTTTTATTTCAAAATACTCTTGTACTAAACTTGTGAAATATTCTGCATTAATTTTTTTTATAATGATTTCCTAATCTTAGAAAATTTGAGGCTTACATATTAACATTTTTATGACCTTTAATTGTAGTTACCAAAGAAATGTTACATTTAGGGGTGTACTTGGAATGCTCTTGCTAATAAAAAATCTAGTTTTTTTAAAAAATCTTTTTATACAGTTTGTAATTATTCTAAGGGATGGATGACAGAGCAGTTAAGTGCGTTCAACTTTTTACCCAGTTTTGATTCTGGGAGAACAAAAAGATTGTATCCATGTCCTGGTGAAAGTTAAAATGAGTATCTGATTTTATTTGGGGCAGTAAAGGCTGTAGGGTGTTGTGTTCAACCACACAGCTTCTTTATATATTCCCCACTTTATCTATAATACTATTTGGCATCCTTTCAAATTGGGAGGGATATATTAAGAAATATGTGAGTATCAATTTATTTTCAGTTTCCATATCTTTAAAGTTCTATAAAATTAAAATTACTTTACCCCCTTTCCCCAATCTTTTTTTTTTTACATTTTATATCCATTGTACGTATTTTTTTATTAATTTTGAAACTTTAGTATCTATATTAAAACTTCTAATAAAAAAGCTATCAATATTGAATACATTGGCTATTTCATGGTTGTATTGTAAATGGTTTTTCGCTTGTTTTGACCTAATTTTCATAAAAAAAAAAAATACAAATAAAAACCCCTGCAAATATTTCAGGATATGTTCCACAATAAAATAGAGAAAATAATTCCCTATATCAAAAAAAAAAAATCAATGATGGGGTTCAGCGGCGTACTGAGGGTGGGCAAAGGAATTAATACCCTGGGCGCTACTCACAAAGGGGCGCCAAATGGTACTATTTACATATATAATGTTTATGGTTTTTGAATGTGGGGGCGCTAAAAATGTATTGTGCCCTGGGCGCGAGTTAAGCTCGCTACGGCACTGTGGGGGTTAAGTACACCTGCCATTTATTCTCAGTTTATTGGCTGACATAATTTTTCGGCTGATTCCGGATTAGCCAGATTTCTCCATAAATTGAGTCAATTGACATTGCGGCCAATTTTCGGCTGATTACGAAACATTTGGCTAAAGTCGGCTGAAGCCTAGACAATAATGATTTGATAAAACTTCGTAATAAAACACTTTCACAATACTTGGGGAAAAAGTTGTATTATTTATAACAACAGAAATAAACAGTTTTATATGCTGTCCTACTAATACAGTGCATGAATGCATTCCACCCATTCAGTTGCTGTCACTCAATACCTTGTTAAGCACTAAAATATCAGTTTATAATTGACATGGATAAAACAGAATGCGATGTAGTTTATCAGCTGTTAGACTTGATTGTTTGCTGTTTATTACACAATTTTTGTAAACGCAGTGGCTCCGGCACCAGCCAAAACCATTATATTACATTATATTAGGGTATTTAAAATGGCATATATAATTTTTTTTCAGGATTAGGGTTAGGGTGTGGAGCAATATCTATGGCTGGTGCCCGAAGTAACAAAAATACTGGTTCTGTCGGAACGAACCGTAGCCACTGCGTTAACCCTTTCCCTAACCTAATCCTGAAAAATTATATGTGCTATGTTGCTATACCTAATATAATGGTTTTGGCTGGTGCCGGAGCCACTGCGTTTTGTAAATTATAAGATGAAATGATTTTATTATTAAAGTGATTAGTGATGCTGATTTCAGATATTTATTCAGAATATTTCTAGCACGTCAGGATTTTGAGTTGTTACATTAAACTTTTGCTGACATAATTCTCGCTGTGGCTTGAGTTCCATCTAGACGGACTCCATATTATTTTTCCAGGGTCCGTCTATAGATGTGCACATGCGCGCCAATTGAGATTAAGAGTAAATATGTCCGCATGCACTATTGATAAAGATTATAAAGAATTAAACATGTTTTTTATTTGTTTGCGTCGTCTTTAACAGTGGAATCTCTTGTGATAAGGCACTAAGGTAACAGTTTACAGAAAACGTAGTGCAAACCTTTCCATATTCTTTTGAAGAACAGGACTAGTGCTCTTACTGCAAAAGATATAGAAGGTCTTATGAATGAGCTTGGATGTAATCACAAAGCTCATGAATGTAATAATGTTCATAGATGCCTGGAGCAAAGCCTTAGACATTCTTATTCACAATGGCAGCTGTGCCTTCAGTGCCAATATTATATGCTGCAGATATGAAAGAAGAAGATCGTATGAGAGCATGATGGAAAAAATTTTGAGTTAATCAACTAGGAAATTTAGCTGGAATATTTGTGCTGACTTTAAAGTTATTGGATTAGTGATGGGCATGCAAAGTGGTTACACAAAGTACTGCTGCTTCCTGTGTTTGTGGGACAGCCATGCTTATAAGTAGCATTATTCATAGAAGCAGTGGCCGGTGATTTCTGAATATGCCCCAGGAAAACACAATGTAAAGCACAGTCCCCTAGCACAACCAGACAAAATTTACCTCCCACCTCTTCACATCAAGTTGGGATTAATGAAAAACTTTGTGAAAGCTCTTAAAGGCAACTCCAATGCTTTTCAGTACCTCAAAGAGACATTTCCAAGGATGGGTGATGCAAAAATCACAGAAGGAGTCTTTATTGGACCTCAAATTAGACATGTTATAATGAATGACTCCATGTTTACATCAAAGCTGACTGATTTGCAACAGACAGCTTGGAATATTCAAAGGGTCGTCGTTGATGGGTTAGAAAATTTGACGACTACGAAATCGGTCAAGAAACTTATAAGGGATTACGAGGCCATTGGAGCAAATGTATCTCTTAAAATGCATTTCCTGCATTCTCATATTGATTTCTTTCCTGACAATTTAGGTGAAGTAAGCGACGAGCACTGAGAACGGTTTCACCAGGACATTTCAGTGATGGAACAAAGATATCGAGGAAAATATAGTCCAGCTATGACGGGTGATATCTGTTGGTTTTGCAGAGGGAAAGCAGTTCAGCACACAAAAGAAAATCAAGAACTAGTCAACACTTTCCCACTTCTGCAAAAACATCAGGACAGTGACTAGCTCATTCAGCAAAAAAAACAAAAAAACATTAACTTTCTGAGTATATCAGCTTTTATATTTAAATATTATAGTAGGACTAAATTTTCAAAATAGATTAACTTCACTTCTGGACGTGCTAGAAGCATTCCAAAGGTATCACTGTAATCAGAGAATTGCATATAATAAAATATGCATTGCTTTGTTCAAGTTACAGAATTTCTTTTTCATTTTGCTGCACAGTGTTATCAAACCAGTAACCAGCTTATGCACTCCACTGGTACATATGATGATGATAGGTGAAGACGAGCCAGTTGAGTAAATTGTGAATATACGAGGATGATGCAACACTGCTACGCCAGAAAGCGAAGATGCTGCTTGGTTGATCATTTACAGGAAATCGATGGTCAAGCTGGTTGAGAACTGACAGCATGATCGTTCGTATCTTGTCATCATTAGCATTTGATGCTGTGCAGATCTCTCTTATGTGCATTTTCACTAGTGGAATAGTTAATAAGGTTGGCATATATTCGTTGAAAAGCTGAAGAAAATTAATTGAATCTTCGTAGTTTTCAGAAGGTAACGAGTTCACTTAAAAGTCAATTTCATCTTCATAAAGACAAATATCAACTCGACCACTACGCTTGAGAGTATTTTGAACCTCTCTTTTCAAGTCAAGTATAGACTGAATCATCATCAGTGTTGTGTTATATGACTGTCAACGAGGGCGTTAGTGCTGCTCTCAGAGGCATCCACTGTCGATACTGAACTGATCGTCTACAAGAAGCAATTCACACACTGAAGACATGCCTTCTTTCAGGGTCTTTATCATTTCTTTATCCTCTGTGAATGCTTCCTCGTCTTCTATGATTGTGGTCTTGAAATGAAGTGTAGTTACGATGTTGTGGCACTTTTGCAGTATCAACAGAACGTCTTCATTTTTATTGATGCTGTGGGTAGTAATCAGAAGTTGCGATGCGTTTGCTATACAGTGCTGATAAGAGGCAACCTTCAAAAACTTTGAAGTGCTATCATATTTGCAGCACCATCATGGCAGATAGTTATGAACGGCTTTTTGTGATCAACAGAAAAGCTTTGCTGGAACAGATCTGATATGGTCAGCAAGGTCATGTGCAGCAAGATTAAGTAATGCAGCGGTTAATCTTCAAGCGGACAAAATACAGCGGCTAATTCGGCGCGCCAGTGCTGGTGGATTTGGGCGGACAAATTCGGCGGCGTATTTGGTGCACGGCGCCGGCTGAGGGTCTAGGGTTAAGGCTATGAGCTTGGGTAATTTCCAAGAATAAGTGTTGATTCCCATGTTATGTTGGAGATGTAGTTCAATTATCGACACTTTTATCATTAATATTTTCTATACTTATCGTATTTTTAAGTGTAATGTGACTATGTCCTTTCTCTGTATTTTTCATTTTTTTTAGTTAATACAATATAAATTACTCAAAACACAGGAAACGTTTTCGTTTTAGGAGTGATTTGGGAGGGATGGGCAGTCCACCCTGAAGATGCTTTTACATTTGCAATATAAAGCGCACCCAGATTTTAGATCACAATAACAATAAAAATAATATTTAGCCTCGCTAAAAGCATTTCTACTATAAGTCTCACCATCACTTTATTCTACATTTGTGGTGGAAGGGGAGAGGGTTATAGTCTGTTTTTTTAGTCCGAAAATACACTGCCTTTCCGACTATTTCACCACTTTAATATCTTTTGTCACATGAATGGGTGGCATTTTTATATTTCTGGATCCACTTAAGCTAGTTTCGCCATTGGTTTTGGGGAAGGTGGGAGGTCATGAATTTTTGTAATACAATGCTTTTTATGATTAATATTAACTGATTACTGATAACGAAATGTGAAATTCAATAATAGTGATATTTTGGAGGCTTTCCCCACTTTTAAGATTCTTAAAATAAAAAAAAATTACATTAAATAAATACAAATACTCTTTTTTATTCTATAATCAAAAATTTATTTTTGAATTTTATAATGTCTGCTGTTTTTTAAATCTACTGTTCTTTTTTTTTTTATAAACTTTAATCAAACAACTCGACACTATTACATTTTTCATATATTATACCCTATATTATTATATATGCATGTAATCTTTTTAAAAATATATAATAAACACATAATTGGTATTTTTGTATTTTTGTTACCCCCCCCCCCCCCCCCCACACACATTTTTGGTGAAATGACGCTATTGACTAATAGGAGACTGAAGAGGTAGGTAAAGCCTACTATTCAGGACAACTAAGCATAGTTGAGGAATGGACCGGGCTAATGGATCACAGGGTGGACCAGACAGGTCGCTTGTTCTCCATATACCTTTATGGTAGTTCCCAGATGTTATATCCCCTGGCTCGTCAGGTACAATAATCTGACAAAGCCACAGGTGATCAGAAAAGACCACGGGTGGAGATCGTCGTGGGCGAACCGTAGCTGTTTATTTTGGCACCGTGTGCAAGCTACTGTCACAACCGTTCTCAAGAGCACAACCAGCACTCTTTTACTGGAGACAATAGGGGTTTTGAAATTATTGAACAATTTTGGTTTTCAGTTTCTGTCCTTCAGAAATTACTCGTTTTCAGACACCCGCCTGGCTTGGAACTGGCAATGGTTGCAAAATGTCATATGCTTTATTTGCAGTAGCGCCGAGCCAACACGGCCCCAGAGGCAGGACATCATTGCGGGCCCACTTAATAAACAATAAGTCGTGAAAAATTGACATGGTCGGGGCGGCCTGGCCCCCTTGCGAATGCTCCCCCCTGGCAATGACCCCCCTGCCTTTCTCAATGCTGTTTTATTTCTTGAGCATGTTGTTTTTCAGTTAGCTTTGGTGACATCAAATAAATGAAAATTGTTGCAGTATTTTATCAGTTGGTTTCTTTTTTGTTTTTGCCGTATAGATCATTCAGACTATTGAGTTTCTTTCTGATGAGTGCCTAAGATAATGGTGGAAAATTTAATTTCCCCCAGAGCAATTCTATATCCGTAATCATAATTTTGATTCGATCCAGTCACCATTTCTCACTATTTCTTCCTCTCTGTAAGATTTGCAATCTTGCACTGTAAACAGACAGTTTATCTAAAATATTCAAATATATTCCACAATGTTCTAAAATATTCTTGAATATATATTTTATATTTGCACCTGTAAACAGAAAATAAAATATAAAAATAATAAATTAATTATAAATAGTAAACGCGCACCACGCTGAAGTGAGTTCCTCAGTATAGCTGGGATCATAACAAAGAAAAAAATTAACAACCATCTGTAAATGCCTTGTTTATAAACAAATGGAAACAGCTGACTTGAATGTGCTTAAAAGCAGTCTAGAAAGTCCGATAAAAATTCAGTGTGAAATTGAAACCGAGAGTCAAACTGCGCGATGTGTGAAAAAATAAAAGGTGGAGTACATTTTTTCAATTAAAAAAAATTAATGTTGCTACTGTCATCTATATGCTAATTGTTGCTACTGTCATCTACATACGATTGTTGCTACTGTCATCTACATACAATTGTTGCTACTGTCATCTACATACAATTGTTGCTACTAATAATAACACAATTATTGCTACTGTCATCTACATACAATTGTTGCTTTACTGTCATCTACATACAATTGTTGCTACTGTCATCTACATACAATTGTTACTACTATGTCATACAATTGTTGCTACTGTCATCTACATACAATTGTTATACTGTCATCTACATACAATTATTGCTACTGTCATCTACATACAATTGTTGCTACTGTCATCTACATACAATTGTTGCTACTGTCATCTACATACAATTATTCTCATCTACATACAATTGTTGCTACTATTATCCATACAATTGTTGCTACTGTCGTATTTGTACAATTGTTGCTACTGTCATCTACATATGATATTGCTACTGTCATCTACATACAATTGTTGCTACTGTCATCTACATACAATTGTTGCTACTATCATCTACATACAATTGTTGCTACTGTCATCTACACACAATTGTTGCTACTGTAAATCTACACACAATTGTTGCTACTGTCATCTACACATGCAGATGTTGCTACTTTCATCTACATACAATTGTTGCTACTGTCATCTACATACAATTGTTGCTACTGTCATCTACATACAATTGTTCCTCGAATGTAAGGGGTTTCAGTTTCGTTACGAAAAATAATGAAAATAGTTATTATCCTGTGACGGGGCCGACGTTACCGTGTGGCTGGAATCACCTCCTCATCGTCAAGGCCTCACCATAGGATCACCCTCATTATCGGAGAACATCGAACATCGCGGACAGGATATAAGAAGGATCAATTTGTGTGTTAGTCAACCCCACTATCTGGAGAACATCGAACATCGCGGACCGGGATCACCGAGGATCAACCAATGAAGTCAAGGAACATAATTTACTATTGTGTATTTCTTTTATATGTAAGTTGGCATATTTTTTTTATATATTTATTATTTAGAATATTGTATTATTGATATCTGGTGTAATATTTCTGTTTATTTATTTCTGATGAATTGTATACAGTAGAGGTTAAAATAGGGTCCACCACTGAGCAGCCAAAACATTTGGTATTTGCTGGTTACTTTGAAAAAGATTATTGTATTTATTTAGTTATTACTTGTATGTTGATGACATTATAGAGTATTTTTTTTGTATGAACATATAGTATCAAACATTTCTTTTATTAGTTATAATTGGGTTTGTTTACTGCCATGTCATCAATTTCAATATTATTGAAGATGGTAAGGCACTTGGCCTTACAGGCAAAAAGTTACAAACCTGGGTATCTGTAGAGAGAGAGAGAGGGTGGAAAAGAAAGAGATGGAAAGAGAAAAACAGAAAGAGAGGTAAGGAAAGAAAAAACTGGAAAGGGAAAGAGGAGAGGAAAGAATGGAAAAGAGGAAAGAAAGAGAGGGAAGAAAACAGAAAGGGGAAGAAAGACTGGAAAAAGAACAGAGAGGGATGAAAGAGCCGTAGTTCGGGAAGCTAGAATGCAAGCAGTCCTGAAGGAAAGAAGCGCCTGGAGCACAACAGGAGCAGGAGAATGTCAGCTACCCCTGGAGTCAGTGTGGAGGGCGATAAAATGACACCATCCTCCAAGCTAGGGAATTTTACTGGTGAATTTTTTTCAAACAAATGTATAGAAGAGACAAAAAAGAAGATGAAGAGAAGAAAAAAAAATCGCCCGTGTTAATAGACAATGACAAACTGATGGAAGGATTTAATAAAGTTGATAAGATAAGTGAGGAACATATGTACAATGTTACTAGATCAATGCAGACTGAGGATGATAAACTTATGATAGAGATAGCATACGTGAAGAGAAAAATGAGAAGTTAAAATTGGAAAATAAACGTCTCAAGTCAGAGAAAGGAAAAATTACAAAGCAAGAACTAGAATAAATTGATATTAGACACAGAAACAGAGCAATCTTACCAACAAGCATCCTGCACTACATTGAAAGACCTACACTACATTGGAAGACCTACACTACATTGGAAGACCTACACTACATGTAAGACCTACACTACTACCATTGGAAGACCTACACTACATTGGAAGACCTACACTACATTGGAAGACCTACCAATTAGGGTAGAAGCAATAGAAAGGATTGTACATAAACTTGTTAAGAAAATAGAATCAGGCGATGTGGTTACAGCTTATCAAACAAAGATTAATGGAAGTTTGAAGGATAAAATTAACAGATTGGATAAAGTAGAATCGTCAGTTGGAGATAAAGACGCCAATTATATCAAAGTAGCCAAGAGAACCATATCCAGAAATAGAGATGGTAAATTAATTAATCAAGATAATAAGGCATGAGCAAACACGTAAATAAAGAAATCCAACATAAATCATGTACTGCAAGATGATGCAAAACACTCGGTTTACCACTGAATGTCATAGAGAAGAACTTATATCAATGAATAACCAAACCTCAAGAATTATAACACTGAAAGAAGAAAGAACCCTAACTCTTATTGTCAAAAAGAGACAAAAACTACATTGTACCCAGTGAAAGTCAAAAGAAACAAAGAAGGTATTAAGAAGTACAAATCAAAAATCTGGACGTAATGGCGATCAAACCAGAGAAACAAATAGATGGTCGTATGGCAAAGAAAATAAAAAAGAAATGAAAACCGTCAATTCGGAAGGACCAACCAATTAATCGATACAACCATTTTAACACAGTTAGACATTACAACTTATAATAGTTGCAGTAGGTATCCCATAAAAATCCATGTTAGACATGTAGTAAATTTTAATGAGCCAGAATTTATCCCTCATTACCACTGTTCATGTAGGACATGTTTGTTGAAGTGTTGCAAGAATGACTGCAATATTTATGATCAGGGTGGAAAAGAGCGAACTATGGTTTTCATTCCAACCACGGAAAAGAAATATTAATGGGGTGGAGAGATTTTAATATTTTTCTTGACCAAACTATGTCCTAGCGGTAAGAAATTTGGTTCACCATAATATATATTTCTGTATATTATTATGTTCATATGATGAGATGTTTGCATGTATATATGTATATGATGACATAATATGTTTAATAATATTTGTTGATATGAATGAAAAAAAAGAGAAGTCACTTGAAAATAAAAATGAAGAATAACTAGTGACATGAAAAAAAAAGATCACCTGAAAAAAAGAAAAAGAAAAAATATACAAGTGACATGAAAGAAAACAAAAAAATTAACAAGTCACATAGAAAAAAAATATAAATAAATAATAAATATCAGTGACGAAAAAGAGAAAAAAAATGATGAGAAATTTGAATTTAATTCAATATAACTGTATATCAGTTGATGATATTTATTATATTGTTTGCATGTATTGATTTATAATTCTATGCAATACTGATTTGATGGATATTGTATAATTTATTTTGGTTGTTATGGATAGTTTTGGTGCATGTTCTATGATTGAACTGTGTTTCATGTGGCTTCCTGTTGTCACGGCATTAATTGGTTTGCAGCAGTTACATCATGCTTGGGTAGGGGAGGAATGTGGAGAAATAATATAGTCTAAGTTTGATGACGCAATTCGGTAGGCTCCACCAACCGCAGTAGCTATGGCGTCATTCCGCCATCTTGTGTTGTAGTTTATTGTAGATTTTAGTGTATACGTCATTTGGTACAAATGACGCATATTTAACCGACAGTTGGGAGCACATGCTTTGTTTATAGTCAACAGTCGAGCTCTGGGCATCGCGGATGCGGATGCATGTTCTAGTAGAGTCTAGCTTTGGGCATCGATGTAGATGGATGCATGGTTACAGTTTGCTATTGTATTTCTCCTGAAGGTTCCTTTATGTCCAGTTTTATGTTCAAGTATTAAATGATTTGATGTTACTTCACTGGAGTTAACTTCATAAATTGAGTTGTCTGAATTATTACACCTTCTACAAGTATTATCATTATAAGGACCCGTAACAGTTAGTATCTGTGTACATGTACACCAATGGATAGGCCAGCCGTATTCGCCTTATTGACCTAACCTTGTCCTGTATAGTATGACAGCAACACATCACATTTTTCCTTTATTTCAACAAGGTCTTTTCTTTTCTTCTCCACTTTACTCATGAAATTAATGCAAAGTGTTTTGACTTTTGACGAACGCTCTTTTTAGAGTATTTTCGAAAAAAAATGCTCTATTGTCCCCGTTTTGTCTGGCCGTCCGTCCGTCCGTCCGTCATCACCCTAGATCTCAACAACCATAAGTCCTAGACCCGTTATATATATCATTTTGTAGGCCTTGGCCTGCCAAGAAATAACTTTTTTTTCCATTTCGCGATCTGACCTCTCAGGGCCGTAAAGGGGCCTTAGTACCGTTTTTTACTATATAAGCTATATTAATAAAGGAGCGCTATATCTCAGCAACTATAAGTCCTAGACCCATGATGTATATATCATTTTGTAGGTCTTGGCCTGCCATGTGTACATCAGAGGATATTTGCGATAGGACCTCTGAGGGCCGGGCTTCAGGAGCTCCTAAGGGGCTTATATATTATATATATACACCTTGTACGTTCAATAACCCGTTCATTTGGTGCGAAATACTGCAGCGTAGTTCTTGAAGATTTATTAAGAAACTCATCAAATGAAATAGTAAGCTTGTGTTCTGAGTTTAATTTAAAGTATCAGAGCTATGCAACAATTAATAGAGTTTCAGACAGTTATTCAGCTATAATTAGAATGTTTTCAATTATGGGTCCTATTTCAGTAACCACAAACCGTAACGTAGTTGGTTAAAAATAATTTTTCAAATATAAAGAAACGTCTTTATAATATTTTTTTACAGATATATTACATTTCTTTACAATTGAATTTATAAACATTTCCAAAATTTACAAATATTTACTGAAAGGTAACAAACGTACTGATACATAACACGAAAATGCGCTAACACGTCCTGTGTCCAGAATGGAACAGGCTTAATTGCTTGTTTTTACCCCTCGCCCCTTTTCGCTTACCCAAAGTCATCCCTTTTTTTTTACCTTTCCCTGTCACACTTCGCCCCCCCAAGCTAAGTTATAAGTGAACTTAAGTTATAAGGGAACGCCCCTTAAAGACAAACTCCATATGATGCATACAATCCATGTATAAACCGTCTTATAAGAGAAAGAAATCATGGGGCACATATTTAGCTTTTCTTATTAATGTCGATTCTGCGCCTGGTTTAAGATAGTTAATCAAAGAGAGCTTTTGTGCATTTCTTGAAAAAACATGTTGCCACTGAGTGTTAAAGGCTGCAAAACAATATTTTCTATCTATGATGGTCATAAATATTTTTAAAAGGCCCAAGTTCCCACCCCTGGTATAGAGTCTGATATTTCGGTGCTCCATCTAGCTGGGTGCCATTGCTGGAGCGCAAGCCGCGGTACCTTTTCTAAGCTACTGGGCCCAACAATAGTTGACGGCATTCCTGAGATGAGTTGAATCATTTGAAGATGTATGGCATAATATTTAGGAGTGTAGAGAGATGCCTCTAAGTTTATTTAAGATATGATCCTACTAATTAGGAGATATACGGCAAAGACATTCTTACTTTTGTTTTTTTTATTTATTTATTTTTGACCTTTTGCAAAAAATACTGGTAAAATAACTTTACTATTACAGTTTACATTATTCTATCACGTAAATTAAATAGTAAAGAAAAGAGTAGAGTCTTAAATGGATTATTCTTTTATTGTTGTCAAGTTTTAAGAGTTGAAATGGTTTAAACAAAGAAAAAAATGGTAATTTGGGTGACTATACAAAAAAACTAGTACCTCGATTCTACACAATGAATAGAAAATTAAACAATTAATCTCTAACCCAATAAAACTGCTCTATCTTACCACGTCATTTATTTATCTAAGGGACATCGCCATGTTATTTTCATAGGCTCGAAATTTCCTTTAACAACAAAGCGTTTCCCGCCCCGTTTATGTAAGTAACTAAAAAATCCATTAGAATAATGTGGATTGATTTTTAAATAAATCTCGCCAATAAAAGTCATCTGCAAATAATTTATATGATTGTTTTTATCATATAAACATAGAGACACATTCATATATTACCATTGTATATATATATATATATATATATATATATATATATATATATATATTTATAAATACAAATGTAAGCAGGATTCACGCTATTATCATAACTCCGAAAGTTTTCATCAAATGCCTTAAAATTTACACACATAATTGCGAAACTTACTTGGCGTGTTGATATATGTATGTATAACATATTTCTTTTTACTTTAGTTTTGCAAATTTTATTTCGTAAGTAATTTTTTTTATCAAACATGTAAACAGGATTCACGCTATTGATCATAACTCCAAAAGTACCTCCTCTTAATAGACATAACAAATTTATAATTTTTGTTTTCCCAACACAACTCATTTTTCCTTTGTTTATAGTTTTAAATTATTGACAATTATTTTTCTAAATTTGTCTGTTTTTTTTTTAAACGATTAGAAACAATCTCTACTCTCGCTCTCCCTCTCTCTCTTCTCTCTCTCTCTCTCTCTCTCTCTCTCTCTCTCTCTCTCTCTCTCTTCTCTCTCTCTCTCTCTCTTTCTCTCTCTCTCTCTCTCTCTCTCTCTCTCTCTCTCTCTCTACTCTTTTACGATCTCTATAACACTATAAGCAAATAACTATATTAAACACTAATTATACACTTACTTTCTGTAGCTAATTAAACACTTACTTTCTGAAGCTAATTAAACACTTACTTTCTGAAGCTAATTAAACACTTACTTTCTGAAGCTAATTAAACACTTACTTTCTGAAGCTAATTAAACACTTACTTTCTGAAGCTAATTAAACACTTACTTTCTGAAGCTAATTAAACACTAACTTTATGAAGCCTTTTTTAATATAAAAACCGTCATGTTTCTCTAAATATTGTTTCAAATTAAAGTTTTCTTAACTTTTAAAACCATCGGTCTAAAATGATCTGAGGATACACAATCTTTAGTGGATAATGAACTAAAGGATACACAATCTTTAGTGGATAATGAACTAAATGATACACAAACTTTAGTGGATAATGAACTAAATGATACACAAACTTTAGTGGATAATGAGCTAAATGATACACAAACTTTAGTGGATAATGAACTAAATAATACACAATCTTTAGTGGATAATGAACTAAATGATACACAATCTTTAGTGGATAATGAACTAAATGATACACACTCTTCAGTGGACTATGAACTAAATGATACACACTCTTCAGTGGATAATGAACCAAATGATACACAATCTTTAGTGGATAATGAACTAAATGATACACACTCTTCAGTGGATAATGAACTAAATGATACACAATCTTTAGTGGATAATGAACTAAATGATACACACTCTTCAGTGGATAACGAACTAAATGATACAAAATCTTTAGTGGATAATGAACTAAATGATGCACAATCTTAAGTGGATAATGAACTAAATGATACACAATCTTTAGTGGATAATGAACTAAATGAAACACAATCTTTAGTGGATAATGAGCTAAATGGTACACAATCTTTAGTGGATAATGAGCTATATGGTACTCAGTCTTTAGTGGATAATGAACTAAATGATACACAATCTTTAGTTTATAATGAACTATTGTATTATGTTTTGCTGTTTGTACTTTTTTTTATTTGGAGTTTTTTTCTCTCGTGATTGTGATCATAAAAACCTACATTACCTGGTATGTTTTTTTTAACCAAACCAAATACCCCCACCCCCAACCAACCCCCAACCCCGCCAGCCAAAAAAGGTGTGTCCGTGAGGGTTATGGAAAATCTAACGCCCTCTTCGGGAAAGAAAATAACAAACTATATGATTGCAGAAGTGAACAGATATTTTTATATTTATTGATTAGATTACTTTAAATTAGACTATATTATTTCAAATTAGACTAGATTATTTCAAATTAGACTAGATTATTTCAAATTAGACTAGATCATTTCAAATTAGACTAGATTATTTCAGATTAGACTAGATTATTTCAAATTAGATTACTTTAAATTAAATAAGATTACTTTAAATTAGATAAGATTACTTTAAATTAGATAAGATTACTTTAAATTAGAAAGCCTTGGTGTAATTTGCATTAATATTAATTAAAAGTTTGGCTGGATTAGTCGCTATTTTATTAAGTAAGAAAACAATTCGCTTTGTTTACATTAGGTTTGACTGAATTCGGATTTCATTCATCGTCATCAGGCTAATGTACATTTTAAGGCATTACATTTGAGAGTATTGATTGAATGTACATGATGTTAGATACAGCTTAGAGGCAACACTGCCACTACCGGGCATGTACTTAGAGGCAACACTGCCACTACCAGGCATGTACTTAGAGGCAACACTGCCCCCTACCAGGCATGTACTTAGAGGCAACACTGCCCCCTACCGGGCATGTACTTAGAGGCAACACTGCCACTACCGGGCATGTACTTAGAGGCAACACAGAGTTCCACCCCTCATTCGGAAGACATTTATTACGGCTAAATGTTTGCTTGATATGTGATTATTTTACGCTATAACTGAATCATATGAAGTTTGCAATAAGACTATATCTTTGCAATTTTTTTTTCCCTTTTTTCAAGCTGTGTATTTGGTGGGGAAATCCGTCTTGGCGCCAACTATTAATGTCAAAACTGTACCTTAGTTAAATAATTAAAGAACATTTTTGTTAAGTTCGTCAATAGCGCCATTCAAATATTTTCCCCATAAATACTCTCGTCTCCAAACTCCTTGTTCCTCTCTCTTTTTTTTTTTTTGCATCGTCATCTAATGTCCTTGAACTCTCTAACCGTACAGTTTGAAAAAAAAATGTATAAAACTCTTCATTCTAATATTAACTAACGAACAAGTTTTCTTTAAAACTGGACATTTTATAAAAAAAAATGTGGCAATTATAATTCGCTTTTTTTCTATGCATCATGAATAAGAGAATACAAGAATAAATAAAGTCTAGTATTTCGGTCAATTCAATGAACTGCATCGATGTATATATGTATTTGTGACGCCTGTAAGTAACTACAGTACAAAATGTTCTGATAGAACGTATGTATGTATAATTGTGTGTGTGTGTGTGTGTTTTGTTTGACTATTTGCAGTCACCAAAGAGTCTATCGGTGCACCGCGTTCACCCCCCCCCCTCGTCTATTCACACGATCTACGAATTGAACTTTTCTGCTCAATTTCAGTCTCTTGCGCCATAATCTCGAAACCTTTTGACAAAAACTGAGCGCGCGTTTTTTTTCTTTTTAATAACTTGATGAGATAAGCCATCTAAAATATAGGACTGATTTTAAACAACAAAAATGACTCCAAGTATCGCTAAAAATCTTTCCTGATATATTTATTTATGTTAAATTGCCAAATCCCCCTTTACACCACTTTATAAGACGCCATGTTTAATTATGTTGATATGTACATGTTATTTTATTTATACAACAAATGCTGCTGCCAAAAAAAATCTTCTACGTCTTGCGGGCTCTTGATGATCCCTTAAAATGGGATCCCCCCTTGCCAGGGCTGCCGCTGGCTAATATTATGTACAGTGGCGTAGCGAGGGGTGGGCAAGGAAGGACACGATGCCCCGGGCTCTACCTATAAAGGGGGCGCCTAACGGTATATTTTACATATAATAATATTATATGGTTTTCGAATGGGTGGGGTGGGGGTGGGTGCTAAAAAGGTATTGTGCCCCAGGGTGCGAGTTAAGCTCGCTACGCCTACTGATTATGTACCCTGATGATTTTTATCAGCTGGGGCCCTCACATCACACTCCCAACCCATTTACTTTATAGCACATTACCGTAATCGTGGGCCCTGTATACGGGCCTGGGTCCCTTTAAATGCGTTCGGTTTGCAACTACCCCCTTGGAAACCCTTTAATTACCCTAACTTCAAATCATCATGGAAAGTGACATTTCCTACCCCCCCCCCCCCAACTTAATTCCCAGGGCTCAAAACTAGTATTCATATTTCCCACCTAATCATCAACTGTGGAACATCTGAATCTTTTTTTTTTAACTTAATCGGCTAAAAATTCAGAGTTTTACGGTACTTTAATAAACCTGTATTAGCTTGGTTTTGTAAACCACCACCACCACCCCACCCCCCGTGTGGACAATCCTACCCAATATTATTCTTCATAACTTCGCCCCGCCCACATTTCGCCTATTTAAAAATATCCCGTATAAAAGTGAACCAGCCATTTCAACCCATTTACAGATTCTACTGAGATAACAGTATATTCTGGTACTAACATGTGAATGTACTTAAGGATACAAATTGTTAAATCGCTCTTTTTTATTTATTTCATAATAATTATATCGCAATTTTAATAAATTAAAAGGCGAATTAAGAATTTTTTTTTAAAAGGTGGGACGAATGGCAGAGTGGTGTAGATACTCGACTGTCGACCTGAGAGCCCTGAGTTTGATCCTCGGTGAGGACCAAGGGTTGTTTTTTTTTTTTGCCAGGTACTGGTGAAAGTCCCACAAGTCCTCCCAGCTTTAAATGGGTACCTTTCTTTAAGTTTGGAAAGTAGAGGCGGCTGGGCGTTGTGTGAATTTGGGGGCTCGGAGGGCTTGGCCTCTTTGGAGGCCCCTGCATTTTGACATTTGACACCATGACATGAGATAATGTACTTAACATTTAATGTAAAAAAAATTAGGGGGGGGACCTCCCTCTCAAGCTGGGGCCCGGGTGGACTTTCGAATTTGGACTTCCCCCCCCCCACCCTATATACGCCTCTGATAACAAAGGTGAAAGGAGCAACGATGCTAAGAATTTGCCTCTGAATATTAATCATGCAAATTGGTTTCTCATTGGCTGAGCTAAGCTCAATGTAGCCAAGCTGGATGTATATAAAAGCCGCATCCAGGACTTTTTTTTTTGTAATTGTTCAAATGCTATACTTTAGAGCAGTGGTCCCCAACACCCTCCCCGACCCCGGGCCGCGGAAATGGTACTGGGGCCGCCCAAAAAAATATTAAATTATTTCCTTTTTTTTTTATTTACAGTCGTGTATTTCTCACGGCATTGTGCGGCTTTCCATGGACGCAAAGTTAACCGGGAGATTAGCGGCTGTGAGCGGCGACGGCATTGTGCGGAATTGTGCGGCATTGTGCGGCTTTCCATTGACGCTAAGTTAACCGGGAGATAAGCGGCTGTGAGCGGCGATGGCATTGTGCGGCATTGCGCGGCATTGTGCGGCTTTCCATGGACGCGAAGTTAACCGAGAGATTAGCGGCTGAGAGCGGCGATGGCATTGTGCGGCTTTCCATGGACGCGAAGTTAACCGAGAGATTAGCGGCTAAGAGCGGCGATGGCATTGTGCGGCTTTCCATGGACGCGAAGTTAACCGAGAGATTAGTGGCTGAGAGCGGCGATGGCATTGTTAATGTAAAAAATGTAAACTATAAATAGTTCACCTCCTAGAAGTATTAAATACTTAGTGGTCCGCTATAAATATCTTATCTGCACTAATGTGTCAATTAATTTATATTTTATTAGTTAGTCAATTGGAATAAAAAAAAAAGTTTAATTTTGACAGGAATTTAAACCTGCGTGAGAGAGGAATAAGAGGGGTGGGTGGGGGGGGGGTCTTCTTTCAGTTATGCCTATGCCTATAAAAAAAAAAAGGGCTGCGGTGAACGACTCTAAGTAGTTTGCCTAACCATGACATTATTTCCCCAAAATCATTTGGCGTAGGTGGAGGATTGCCTTATCTTCATCCCGTTCTTTAACATCCCTCCCTCCATCCCCCTTTCAGCACCCCCCCCCCCGCCAAGCCCTTCCACACACACACACACACCCGTACACATAATGAAGTCAACTGATAAATCAGTACACAAAAGCTTTCCCCTCATTGGAGTGATCACCCCTTTCAAACTGAGGTCATTAAAAAACATGTTCTATGATACACCTACGGTATGTTCTATGATACACCTACGTAATGTTCTATGATATACCTACGTTAAAATGTTTTATTGTCTTTAGCAGCTGTTACTCCTCCAAGCAAAATTCCTCCAGTCGACGGTCTCCACCACGGGGGGGGGGGGGGGGGAAGCTGTGCGCTCCCTATAACGACACAACTGATCTTAGCTTTTTTAAATAAATAAAAATGTTAGCGATGTTAGAATATAATACATGTATTGCTTTGTGCCATATTTATTTATTTATTTTTGTTTGTTTTGGATAAAACATTTCTCAAAAGATGGTGGGAAGTGGACAGGGCCGGCGCCAGAGTATTTGCCGCCCTAGGCGAACCTGTCGCACTCCGCCCCCTACTAAAGGCAACTTAAAGAACTAATATTTAAAGTAATATTATAACTTTCACGAAGGAAAACTATGCTGTCGTTTGTTTCAATAACTATTTAAAATGCAACAGAATCTATACAATGTCATGTATAATTGTGTTTTATGGCTATAGGCTACAATCGTAGGCCAATAAAATAAATCATTAATTAAATTTTAAAGCTTTATTTTTTCGCGCTTTTGCTTTAGAAAATGTAGAAACGAGTTCCATCAGATCAATGTCTCATGTTCGATTGACATAGTAGCTAATCCAACAAGTCTTTCTTGTAGCATGGACGTTCTCAAATATGTCTTTATCAGTTTGAGTTTTGAGAAGCTTCGCTCACCACTGGCCACAGAAACTGGGAGTGTCAAGAGGATTCGGAGAGCTATAACAGTGTTGGGCACACTATCTGTTAGATTATTTTTCAATATAAAGTTTAGTACATCCTGTGGCGATGCACACCTTACAACTCGTCTTGAAACGGCTCTCAGTTCACTGCTTAGATCAAATGCGTCAATATCTTTGGAGTCTCCATGTCGCAAAGCTTTCTCAAGATTCAAACAATGTTCCGTAATTTCCCTGCTAGTTTTATTTTGTAAACTATGAGCATATACAGGAAACCAAACATCAAACTAATATTTTGCATCAGAGTGAACCTTTCATCAATCGATTGTCAAGAACAGCGAAGTAAAAGTTTACTTTGAATTTGTCTTTTGGATCATTAATGGGTTCGTCGTCATCTCCTTCATATGGAAATTGTTTCTTCTTTCTTCTGATACGGGCTGGTTCGGGTTCAAAAAGTGCTGGTATCTCTAAATTGACTGCGATTTCAGCTGCATCTACCAGTGTTTTCTCATACTCTGTGTCATTTCTGCGGTTTACGAGAAACTTCTTTGTTTCAGCAAGATGATTGATGGCGCCATGTATATCTAATTCTTTTTTTTTTAAGTTGTTTAATACTCATGTTGATCTCAAACAGCACGTCATACCACACAACCATAGAAACGACAAACTTAAAACTAAAAAGGGCTTTAGCAATTACCCGCGCATCTGTTCGTGATGCTCCTGTTAAATTTGTGTCATCCGCTATTTCTCCCAGAGCATCGTAGATATCACCAAGCTGATAACGAAGAGTTTTTTAAAGCAACAATTCGACTTTCCCATCCTGTTTCATTCAGTGGTTTAACAGTGAGACTAGAAACATGTCGAGTTAAAACTTCCCAATGCCGAGTTGTTGCAGAAAAGAATGTATAAACACGTTGCACTAGATCAAAGAAGGTTGTTGCTTCTAAGCAACATTTTGCGGCATCATTTACAGCCAAATTCAAGGCATGTGCACATCAAGGAACAAACAATTCTCGTGGATTGACATCTAAAATTATTCTTTGGACACCGTTGGCTATTCCCTTTATATTGCTGCCATTGTCATAGCCTTGACCGCGTAAATTTTCGAAAGATAAAGACATCTCTTCTAACTGCTTAAGAATAGTTTCAGTCATGCCAGCACCAGTTGTCTCTTTTAGAGGCACAAAACCCAAGAAATGTTCCTTTACAGATGATGGTGCTGCAGTGTCATTTTCTGGAATTGAAATCACATCCACAAAGCAAACGATCATGATCATTTATTCAACATGACCAACATCTGGTGTGCAACCTAGAATTATTGAAAAGTACTTAGCATCACGAGCAGAAGCCAGAATTTTTCTTCGCCCAACCATGCGGGACAACAGCAGCAGCCTGCAAGACACAATCCTATAAATATAGATAGCTGTGTCGCGTTTGTGGAATTCCCAAATACGTCATAGAAAGCATGACGCATTCAACAACGTTCGACAACTCGCGTTGTTTTCTGATTTCTTTTATAAAACCAGATTATTTTAATTTCTAATATGACGTTTTGTCCTTTTATTTAGTGAAATATATTAAGAATTTCAATATTAATAAACTCTTAGCACTAAAATATTATTCAATCCATGTATTACTAAAGTACGTCAATTGTTTTAATATTTCTATTTTTACGTCTTTTACTACCACGGCTGCCGCCCCGGAATGTTTGCCGCCCTAGGCGGCCGCCTAGTCCTGCCTAGTGGTTAAACCGGGCCTGGAAGTGGAAGTAATGGGGGAGGGGGGGGCATTCCAGGAGGGTGTAAACATTCTTTCAAATCCATTAATTCTGATCTTCAGTTGTCTTTTGCTCTTTGTCCCCCGTGTAATCTGTTTGTGCTGTTCAGTGGTATTAGGAGCAGCAGCGGTGTTAGGGGAGGGAGGGGGGGGGGAGATAGCTGATGGGTCAACGACCTCTGACCCCGCGATAAGTGAATTTTAGTTTGTTATCTAACTATAAAAAAAAAATAAGTATAGTCCACAAACTCCCCCAAGTCCGCCCCTCACTGGACCCCCCCCCTTTCCCCCCCCCCCCCACACTATTGCCAGGGGCGCTAACAGGTCTGAATGTTTTTTCTCGTGGTAATGGTTTTAAATAAACTTTTAAAAGGGCGCCCGAAACTTATATTTACTAAGGATTCAGCAACCAGCACTGAATGCTGAAGATTCAAACTGTATTATAGGAAAGTGTGTCTTGTCATTGGCGAATCATGGCGAAACCGATTCCGACTGAATATTCGGTGGGCATTGGCGAAATTAACACCGTGATAGACAACGGAGTAAGGGAAGTAGCTGGGGAAATAATTAATCGCAAGTCCTTAGAACAAGTTATCGTTAATTATTCACTTTTTTTATTTTTTTACCTCAATTTGAATTAATAGTTTGAAAATTAAACTTAAAAGTGGCAATAATAAAATGCACGTTATATTTTTTTTTTTTGTTTTTTTTTTTTTGTTTTTATTGAAATAAATATCTTTTATTGTGATTGTTAATTTACTCGCAGAAAACCAGTTTAGATTCAAATGAAAAACAAATAAAATAGATAACATCTATAGATATATCGGTCGAATTCTCCACCAGTGAATGCCCTTTAATTATTTCAATGCATGAATCTATTGCATCTTGTAATTTGTTTATATCTCGTCTTCAAAATTGTATTGGTCAACCATATCATTACGAAATTACAATCAGTCACTAATTAAATTAGTATCCAGATTCCGGCCAGAGAAAGATGTACAAGAAAGGTTCACTGACTAGTTTGAAATGATACAACATTTATCTATTGTTTATTTTATTTTAATCTGAAAAAAATTATTTCTCCACTACTAATTGGTGGCGAACATAAAACTAATTACTTCTGATACTTTGTAAACAAAAATAAATCTGTTTTCTAATTTATTCGTTTTTAAAAAAATCAAATCGAATATAGCCTATAAATAAATTTATGACTGTATGTTTGTATGTTTTTGTGTATGTGTGTGTGTGTGTGTTTATTATATATCACTAACGTATGAAAGTCGGAATTAGAAATAGGGTGGTGTGTAGCCAATCAGTGAACATCACAGGGTGGTGTGTAGCCAATCAATGAACATCACGTTCTGACTGGCTTGAAAAAACAGATCCTGCCCAAACACAAGGAGTGCCCGAGCAGCAAAACCTGGCTTGGAGGATGGGGGGGGGGGAGGGGGGGCTAGAATGTATAGGGAGTGCTGGGATACACAGGCCTACAGTCCAAGAGTACAGTAATTTTAAATGCATTACTTGTGTGTTTCGCATCAAAATGAATTTTGTACTGTCTCGATCAATTGTTTAATGAATATATTTGAATTTTTAAAAAGGCGAAAGAGTGAAATCGTGAAAGACGAATTGGCTTAGGTCGAGTATGTATGTGAGTCTGTTTGTATGTGTGTGTGTGTGTGTCTGTATGTGTTCTAATTTTGTATTTTCACAGTAAAATCAGTTGTGATGTAATGGGAATTTAAATAAGGCGATCATTGTAAAAAAAATTGTTCTTGATGTTGATTGACCAAAAAGAAAACCACATAATTTAGCAATGAGTTGAGGCAATGGCTTTCACTTTGACTCCAACACATGTAAACACTGATAAGTCGGGCTAACACTTGTAAACACTGATACATCGGGCTAGAGTGGGGAGTATTAATCTTTATATATATGTTAGAATTATGCAGAGGCGGCGCTCCATTGATTGAGGGGGGGGGGGACGGAGGAGCCATCCAATTTGTTGCCCCCCTCATAAAAACTTCATTTGTTTGTTTATTGTTGTTGGTTGTTCTATTTTTGGCGAAATGACCTTTAAATTGACCCTTCCCCCCTTTTTTTACTGGCTTTATGACATAGTACTTGAGACAGACGATGACTTTAACTCGTAGTCAGGGGGCTTTGCCTTCCATTTAAACATGGCCACCAAAGTGTTGCGGTACCTGGAGCTCATCTTCATGTAGATGGCGAAGTTGACCGTGGCGTTGATGGATTCAAAAAGAAACCCGAATGACCACGAGACCTGGTTAGCGTTAACCTCTGAGCCGTTCTTGGCGAACTCCTTCACCAGGGACATAACTAGCTGGTTGACAGTGTTGGGCGTGTAGCAGACGATGAAGAAGACGGAAATGATTGAAACCATCTTCCCGACCCGCCTGTTCCTGTGTGAGACGGTCGGAACCTGATTGAGGGCGTCCACCTTCGCCACGTGCATGTCCCGCCATTTCGTCTTCTCGTTCAGGCTCCAAATCAAAACGGCCGTGCAGATGGCCACGCCGGCGAAGGACGCCACGGACAGGAAGACGCCCACTCCGAACACCACGTTGTCGACGGCGAATCGGTCGCTGGTGAAAACGAGGCTGGCGATCGAAGCGTTCCGAGCGGCGTCGAATTTCCAAACGAGGCGGCTCGTGTAGTAGACGGGCAGCACGCTGGCTGCCATGACAACGTAAACGACGACGATGAAAGCAAAAGATCTCCTCGGGGTGGTGATGGATCGGAATGTCAAGGGCAGCGTTATGCAAAGGCATCTCTCCAGGGAGGCGAACGCGAGAATCCAGCTGGAAACCCGGGCGCACGAGAGCCGGGGGAGCCCCGCGGTGAGATAGACGAACTCCATGGGCTTGAAGGGCAGGTCAAGCTTGTTGAACAGCGGGTTGTAGCAGACGCACAGCCAGACGGCGAAGGTGACGATCCCGAGGTCGGCGACGGCCAGCCCCGCCAGGGTGACGTTCAGGGAGTCGCCGAACCCTTGCCTGACGAACACGCAGATGTTGAGGATGTTGACGATGACCCCCGCGACGCTGACCGTCTGGCACAGGACGGCCATGTTCACGATGATGATGACGTCCCTGACCTCGTCGCTTAGGATCTGCTGGGGGGGGTCTCGGCGCGCCCAGTGCCGTCGTGCTGGCGTTGCTGGCGGCCATCGTCTCCGTCACGTCACCCCAGGCGTTTCTCCTCATTCCACCGCCACCGAACACGCCGCTGTTCACAACAAAACCATCCG
This sequence comes from Bulinus truncatus, assembly GCA_021962125.1. Taxonomy (NCBI): domain Eukaryota; kingdom Metazoa; phylum Mollusca; class Gastropoda; family Planorbidae; genus Bulinus; species Bulinus truncatus. Next base: position 3,094,764 of record JAGDYQ010000107.1, on the reverse strand, counting down.
TTGTGTGCCCCGTGCCAATGCTCGTGAGCACCACATTCATAAACAGGGATGATGTCTCCGAACTCACGTTCTCCATAAGAATTGTGACCTTGAGACGGTTAATGTCATTGGGAATCATAAAACTTGAACAATAATGTCGACTAGCTGTTCATTCTGTTTGTGATTTGTAAAGATTGAAACAACCATTTTTTTGACATCAGTCTAGTCTTCGAAATATCTCTGAAATTGAAGTTTAAAAAAAAGAAAACTTAATTGATAATTTCTAGTAATATATTACTACAGATAATAAGTCGAAAGTATATTTCATATGATATATACGTAACAGCAATAGTAAGCAACGAAACCACATAGTGTATAATTAGTACGTGCCATCTTTAGGTTTGTGGAGCCTTGTACAAAATACCTGTCAGAGCCCCAATGTGTAGTGTAGTAAGGGTTACTCGGGTTGTGGGGCCGCACAGTGTGTCAAACTTAAAAGGGGCGCTGAAAGGGCACTGCAAAAAAAAAATTTTTTTTTGTGCACTTTACAGATTGGGGTGGGGGAGGGGAGGGCGACAACAAAATGTAACTCGTTGGGAGGGGGGGCCACAATGATTAATTAATAATTAACTCTGGCTCCCATGGTATCAGATATAAAAGAGTTTTGTTCTAGAATGTGTCCCCAGGACAACAGAAGCGCCATGCAGGCCAATGGTTTGCCCATCCTTAAGATCTGCCCTGGCATAAGTAAAGAGAACATGCACATTTAAACTCACATAACTCGATCCGGGATGAGCCCACATAACGGTTAAAATCGATAAAAATGTGTTTCAGGACTTTCAAATGAAAGTTTGCCTTTCTAAAAGAGCAACGTTAGATAGCCCTATAGTAGGTTGATAGCTAGCTCGATCTATTTTGTTTTATTTCCTTAAGCATATCGAGTTATGCGAATTTGACTGTACATGTGGGAAGTGAACTTTAATGAACCTTTAGATATGTTCTAGGCTGTAAAGCTCTAATTTTTTTTTCTAAATTATTATTTTGCGCTCATAAGAGCATATTACATTTGATTGAATGCGAGATCTACTAGAACTGGTAGGTGTATTTGTTTGAATTGTGTGAAGGTGAGCAATTATTCTTTAGCTTACTTACTCACGATGTGTATAGAGGAAATAAAAATGATTATTGAACCTAGCCGGGTCGACCGCTTATGGGGGAAGGGGGGTAGTTATTTTTCTGTCTTACCTTTCGAACATAACACAGACAGACAAATAAAGAGAGTTTACACACAGACAGACAGACAGACAGTCAGATAGATAGATCGATAGATAGACAGATAGATAGATAGATAGATAGATAGATAGATAGACAGATAGATAGATAGATAGATAGATAGATAGATAGATAGATAGATAGATAGATAGATAGATAGATAGATAGATAGATAGATAGATAGATAGATAGATAGATAGATAGATAGATAGACAGACAGACAGACAGACAGACAGATAGATAGATAGATAGATAGATAGATAGATAGATAGATAGATAGATAGATAGATAGATAGATAGATAGATAGATAGATAGATAGATAGATAGATAGATAGATAGATAGATAGATAGATAGATAGATAGATAGATAGATAGATAGATAGATAGATAGATAGATAGAGTCTCCTTTAGCCACAAGTAGACCTGCACGTCCTATTGTCTATATATCTTTTTCACTTTGCCGTACATATATATATATATATATATATATATATATATATATATATATATATATATATATATATATATATATATATATATTAATTTTTTTTATCACTTATCAATATAATATGTTACAGCCACTTAAGTAAACAAACTCAAAGTGAATACCGTAAATCATGACGGTTACAAAATGCGAAAATCCCATTTAATTTTAATACAAAGAACGGCAGCTAAAGAAATAAAGTATTTCGTTAATTACCAGCTACACGTCATATTATCATTTCGTTCAAATAAGAAGGTAAAATAAATAATAATTATGAACTAAGCCGGTGCAACGATGTTTTCTCCCTACTAACCCAACATAAATCTAAAACCTGTCATTCCTCGAGATAAGCTATCTCACTAGATAACCCATCCAATTTTTTTTTTAATTATTATAATTTAGTCCTGTTTAATTTGAACTGCTACTATTTACCTTGCTCTTATTTGAGTTCGATTTTATCAATGACAATAATTATTTGATTTTAAATATAGGTTATACTTAATGAGGCTGGAAGAGAGGAAAAAATTGACTGAGATTTATATATAAGTACTAGGTAGCAAGAGTCAGACTTACCGGTTAAAATATTGAACTAGGAATATAAATGAGTTTAATTGTGGTATTTATAATGATTAAAAAAGATGCATGAACCCGTTCATTTCCAATCCAATATTATCATTTGAATAAAATGGAGCTGGGAGTGTCATTGAAAAGCTTGCAATTACCTCTATGTAGCTAAATATATACGAATTTTGTTTAAATGTGATTGAAGTTTCGATTTATCCTAAAGGCTTAAGTCTCACTAAGAGTAAAGCTTGGCTTAGATTAATATAATAATGTCATAATAGTATGCACCGAAATTAATGATATGTCTTTACATGGATCTTTATCCAGTACTATACTTTTTTTTCTCATGTTAACATAAAATTACTGCTGAAAGCGGTTAAAAAAAAGAATTTTCAACCCATACGTATTTATCTATAAGTCTTATACACTTAGATTGTATTGTAGGTAGACGAGTCTCGTTTTCGTTTCAATATGGCGGATTCGTTAATAAGGCTAATGAGTGTGTGTTTGGGTTAGATTTTAAAAATTTAAAAAAACTCAACGTACATGAGCGCTTTTAAAATGTAGATACTAGCAGCAGCGTAGGAAGGGTACTGTGGGGGGGGGGTGCACAGGGCGCCGAACTAGGAAGGGGCGCCGAGAGAGCACTGTTAATTGTTATTTTCACTTTTAAAATTGGGAAGAGGGTGCCCAAAAAAATGTAACTCGCACAGGGCGCCACAATAGCTTGCTACGGCTCTGTCTACTAGTACATATATATTATATCTACACCTGTTTTTGTTCTTTTTTCTGAGAGAATGGATGTAAGAAAAAACAGTATTTCGTCTTTGTGTAATTCTCAGGAACAATGAAGGACTTGAAGAAAAAAATTAATGTGTACGCATCGCCGTCTTTAGGGGCTCAACCTGAACGCATGTCAGAAGGGAGAGGGCGGGCCTTGCTATTAGCAGCCCAGTCGGCGGTTAGAAGAGACAAACTAGTCGATCCCCTAAGACCCCCACCCCCTACACCCCCATTCCAGTTCAATCCCCATTAAATTTGTTGCTGTGGAGGGGCAAACACAGGTACACAACTAGAGCCCATGAATATTTCTGTTAATTATCTGGCTAGCCCCCCTTCTCTCTCTTCCCAATAGCTGAGGATGTCTCTGGGTGAGTGCGATCAGGGGGAGGGGGTAGTTAGTGTGTATTGTCAGGGTCAGGGGGGGCAAGATTAGCTGATGTAGTCAGAGCCGTTCTTATGTTTTTGTCGGCCTTAGTAAAAGATACTTTTAGGCCATATGCAAAGGTACTTTAAAGCCCTATGCAAAGGTACTTTTAGGTCATATGCAAAGGTACTTTTGAGGCCCTATACAAATGTTACAAATGTACTTTTGAGGCCCTACGCAATGGTACTTTTATGTCCTATGCAAATGTACTTTAAAGCCTTATGCAAAGGCACTTTTAGGCCATATGCAAATGTACTTTTGAGGCCCTATACAAATGTACTTTTGGGGCCCTAGATAAATGTACTTTTGAGGCCCTATGTAAGGGTACTTTTAGGCCATATGCAAAGGTAATTTTGAGGCCCTATACAAATGTACTTGTGAAGCCCTATACAAATGTACTTTTGAGGCCCTATACAAATATACTTTTGATAACCTATAAAAAAAGTACTTTTAGGCCCTATACAAAGGTACTTTTGAGGCCCTATACAAAGGTACTTTTATGCCCTATACAAAGGTACTTTTAGGCCCATGCAAAGAGAGGGAGCCCTATCAGAGGCGGCTAAATGAGTCTGTTATAGTTTTAAAAAAAACAAATCAAATATTTAAAAAGATTACTACCTTCTAAACAAGCTCTTTGTGTCCAAATATGTGTATCGATACCGTGTAGAATGTGAAATACCAGCGATACACACACGTTAAATTTCTTTGAGAGTTCAAAATGAGAAATAATTAGCCAGTGGTCAGAACAATACATAGATGAGAAACGGTGAAATCACAATGTTTGATTTCGTCTTAAACATCTGCACACCATCAGAATCGTAGGGGTGAACTGGGTAAAATTCATTATTTACGATTCTTTTAACGACTCACCCACCCTTTCCCCCAATCCAAACAAACTCCCACCAATATCCAGTTAACAAAAAAAAAGTATCTGGTCCATTATCGGTAATTAGGGGAAGTAACTACGTCTCCTTCTCTCAGAGGAATTCGTATAATTGTGTTTTGTTTGAGTGAACAATTTGGTGGCAAATTTTCATTAGCGAGTTCACCACACTCATTTGCTAATGAAGTTTAAAATTATCATCAATCTCTTGTAGTTTTTTTCCGTTGTTTTTTTTATGTTTTTATTTTTATCTATTTTTCTGAACTTTACTTCTTTTCCTTACAGTATGAAAGATGAGCATTAGACCTATTATTTTTTGGTGCTGTTGTTTTGCTTGACTCTAATTTATGTTATTGTTTTAAGCTATAACATTGATGTTATACTGCTTTGTTGTTGTATTGGCTATAAAATAAGAATATAAAACCTTGATTCTGTTTGTTATATAGGCTATGCCGTTTTCAAGAATCGAATTGAAATCGGTAATTTGGAAAAAAAAATGTAAATATATTGGAATCGATTTTTTAATGGGATTGTCAGTGGCGCAACCAGCAAAAAATGCTGGGGGTGGGCATCACATTATGAAAAAAGACAGCTTGACAGTCTTTTTTGTTTTTGTAACTTTATAACATTAATTATGTATTGATGATTTGGCCCTAGGGGGGCCACTGATCCCAGTTGATAATATTATATTGTATGACTGTGACTTCTTTTATCATTAAAAAAAATGAAAATCAATATGTAATCATCAGATAACTACGAACTTAATGATAGTGTCATTAGCTCCCCACAGAAACTGATTATTTCAAATCGGTGGCTACATTAGATCGCGAAGCTTCGTTCTTTAAGACATAATCTCTAATCAACGAATTGAATGAGATGTGCTTCTAATTTATCAACAAGAAGATCATCGTCAGTAAGATCAAATGTTGCGGTTATATAAATATCATTTATTTAGTTATGACTACTAGGTCGAAAAGTGTTGTTCATTTAACTGGCATAGAGTTGACAGAACTCCTATTAATTGAGCTAGGTACTTCCCCTAATTGAGCCTACTAGCCAATGGTATGTTTACAAACACAACCGTCTTGCAGTCGGGTGGTACTATTTTTTGTTGAACTATTTCTTTGCTTGTAAACTGTCCAGTGAACATGCCAATGTTTATTGGGCTAGGTACTTCCCCTAATTGAAACTACTGGCCAATGGTATGTTACAAACACAGCCGTCTTCAATAAGACATTTGGGGGTAGTACAACTGGGCCGGATGTGCTGCTATTTAAGCGCTTTAAGACGTTTTGGCCAAAAATGAGAAAGCAGAATTTAGTATAGGCCACGATGTTCGACTTTTGCAAAATCTCAAGCCATTAAAAGAAGAAGTCATCACATGTTGTTCAAATATTCTCCAAATGAAAGACAACTCAAGATATTTGCCACTTGAAGATTACAAAGAACTTCTGACTCTGAATCTTATCTTACTGGGAGGAATTCGCCCCTTTGGGGTGCGTTTTCGTGTTCCAGAAGCTTATCACCATGCAAGTTGGATGTCTAAAATAATCTACATCATAAAGATTTATCTCTTCCGTCATCAATTCAAGCTGACTAAGTATGACGATAGATCAATTTTTTTAGAATTTGGTATCTTTGCATCTTTGGTTTACATTAAAGCTTGGATTCAGTGTCCCATTCCGGCATACTCAACTCTGAATGATCTGGATTTCATCAAGCTTCTTATTCATTATAAGAATGTTTCTCCCTGCATTTCTCAGACTGTATTGAAAACGATTGGCCGACATCTCTGGTACCTTAGTGCAGAACTCATTCCTCTGGTTCTCTTTTTTTAACGTGTCTCAGTGGATGAGAAAAACAGCCTTGCTGCTTGCTTGGGACAATTAAAATCTTCTGATGATCAGAAAGAAGAAAGGTGCATCCGCAGCACAAATGATCCTTCAGTACTTCATAATGTGATAAAGGATTTTATGACTTCGTCATCGCTGCTCTTCTTTAGTGCTCTTCTGCTTCCCACACATTTTCTCATGACTGATGCTTCCACCTGGCAACAAACTCCATCCTTTCAGAAGGCAACATCAGTGGTCTCTTCCTTGAAAGTTGTCAATGACTGTGCCGAGCGAGGAATTGCACTAGCGTCATCATGTAACTCATCTCTCACCAAATAAGAGGAGGAAAATCAGTACTTGCTCCGAATTGTTGAACGACATTGTAAAGAGTTTCCACATGCAAAAAAAATCAACTATGCTGAAGAGATCGCAACTTGGAGATCTTCAGGACTCAAAAAGCACAGACTAAAAAACTTTTAAAGTGTATTTTTTAATTACTCTGCAATACAGTCAGGTTAATGTGTCATGTAACTAGTATTATTTTACTGTTTAATTTCTACTGTGCTATATAATTGTTCTTTGTATCTAAAAAGCAGCATTTTAAACCTTGCAAAATTTTCATTTAAAGCAACTGCCGAATATCATAAAACACGAGATAACAAGTGTACTGAGGCAGTATTTATAGGAGGCCAAATGGTGTGAAATTTGGTATATACATGTTTTAAATCCCAGTGAACCAGAAAACAAAAATGCTCATGATAAAAAATCAACTTTATTTTTTTTCCCATTATAAAGTGAGCCAACATAATATATATATATATATATATATATATATATATATATATATATATATATATATATATATCAGAGATGAGCGGACAGCGGACGCGTCCGCTTGCGGACGCAGATCCGCAGACTTTTCCGAATCCGCGGGCTGACAGCGGACGCTTCGTATGGTTAAGTTGCGGACTCGCGGACTGACGCGGATCTTCTTTAGCGTTACCATAAAAAATTTCAAGTCATTTAAACTGCTAAATTTCAGCAATGCGGACGCGCGGACTGACTGCGGACCAATGTTGTAAGATTCTGCGGACGCGGATCATTGATAGAAATCCGCGGACGGACGCGGACGCTAAATTTCAAGATCCGCACACCTCTGATATATATATATATATATAAATATATATATATATGTATATATATATATATATATATATCATTCAATATATATATATATATTAGTGAATTGGGATCCCTTACCGAAAAGGGGGAGGAGGGGTGGAGCAAATACGTTTGTGTTATGTCACTTTAAAAGAGTTGTAGTGATCAAAGGGCGTAAGAAATAGTCAATGAGAGATGGGGTGTGGGGGGAAATCATGGAACGTGGTAGAATTAGGCCTAAGGCTATTTTTTTCTCCCCGTAATTTGGCATGAGTGATTAACTTCACCGATGCCAATCGCGTTGCTGTCTGCACGTCCAGATTCGTCATTACCAATATTAGAAGTACGTGCGCATAAGTAGACCTACTCTCGAATGTACTGGTGTCGAGATAGCGCCGGGATCTGGGGGGGGGGGGGCTATCGACAAAAGAAAAACGCCAGGCGGGGGAGGGGGCTTCTCTCAGTACGTTGTGCACGAACTCATGACTAACACAGTTCTCTCTCTCTCTCTCTCTCTCTCTCTCTCTCTCACCCACTCTCTCTCTTTCCCTCTGTCTCTGACTCTCGATCTCCCTCTCCCCCTCTCTCTTTCTGACTCTCTCTCTCTTTTTCACTCTGACTCTCTCTCTTTCACTCTGACTCTCTCTCTCTCTCTCTGACTCTGACTCTCTCTCTCTTTAACTCTATCTCTTTCATTCTGACTCTCTCTGACTCGCTCTCTAACTCTCTGACTCTTTCTCTCTGACTCTCCCCCCCCCCCCCCACCGCAACAATAGCATTTTGATAGCATTCAACAGTTGCTAAGGCATTATCTTCCATACCATTCTGTAACAAAGATCATTCCATTGTGAAATATTTATCATACTGTTATATAGGCTAACGTGTAGGCATCTGTAGATACTAGTATGTCCGTCGAATACTGACTTGCTTTGGGCAACACACACACACACAAGTGAAACGGTTTACCCAGACATAAAATTTTGAAGAGTGCCATTCCATAGTGCTCACAAACACCCATTGCCAAGAACGCATCCATTAAAAAAAACCACAAACCTTGTAAATGTACTACGCTTTGTCAAACAATGTACAATAAAAGCAGGCCGAGATCGGTCATTGGTAAAAAATGGTAAATAAATAATCCTTGATTTCGATCTATCTAAGACTTTATGCAAGGCTTGGATGCATTTGTGGAATTTATGGATTTTTTTGTTTTGTTTTGTTTTTTTATTGGGACGAAAGAAATTATAATAATTAAATTGCGATCTGTGATATTGTGCATTTAGTTCATGTGGCCTTAGCCTATGATCTGTGATATTGTGCATTTAGTTCATGTGGCCTTAGCCTATGATCTGTGATATTGTGCATTTAGTTCATGTGGCCTTAGCCTATGATCTGTGATATTGTGCATTTAGTTCATGTGGCCTTAGCCTATGATCTGTGATATTGTGCATTTAGTTCATGTGGCCTTAGCCTATGGACAGATTGCCAATCCCCGTTCTAGCTGAACAGTGAAATGCTCATTTATTTAAGATCATATTTTTACTGATTTTCAGACTGCCTTAAAAAATATAAATAAGCCCGGATCCACCTAACTGTTTCCTTTTGGGTAGAATGTATCCACAAACTTAATTTAGTTTTGAGGTTTTAATTGGTTTATTTTTATGACACGTAAATTAACGACAAAGCGTTTCTTAGACATGTGAACTATGTAAAACAAATAATGCGAAATCGGTCAAATATCTAGTCCTATTGGCACCGGAAGTAAACAAATTATGAAAATGGCGACTCGCCTATGATTGGAATTCGTACTTCTCTTTGCCACTATTTGCATGTTTGAATGGAAGATTATAAAAACCTAACATGAATTTTAAAAGATTTATGTGTCGCATGCTTGTCCTCGTTTAAACAGCAATGCATAATATTAAAAGGTTTTTTTTTTTTTTTTTTAAGTGTACCAAAAAGTATAAACGTAACTATCCACAATGACTAGTCGGTAGTCTGTAGTCTACTCTAGAGTAAACTTAGACTAAAGTGTCATTACAGTTACTGACAGGTTACTTTCCTGGACTTTCCATTTGTTCTAGGACTATGTAATGTAAAATATCTTTGCAATCAAAATAGTGGACATAATTTATTTTACCTATAATTTCTACTTAAAAGCAAATTATTTAAGGAGAGAAATTCTTTTATACAGACTGGGCCCCTTGGGGGTTGTGGCAGTTTTTTTTGTCTGTGGGGTTGCGGTTGGCTCCCCCCCCCCCCCTCTTTTTTTCTTCCCGTACCTACCATGGTTACATTTCCCTCACCCCCTCTCTCTCTCTCTCACTATCCCCCTTCCCCAAATTCATAAAAATTATGTATGTAAATAGCTCGGGCCGCCCCCCGCCCCTTCTAAAATAATAATGGGGGGTGCTACCAAAAAAAAAGGGGTGGGGCCGGACCGAACCCACCCCCCCTGCCATTTTGTTTAAATAAATACATCATTCTTTTTTTTTTCAGGAAAAAAATTTGTCAAAGAAACATTGTCAATTTTTCTAAACATAGTTCTAGCGTAATCATTTTGTGGGTGAACTGTCGTAAACAATTACCTTATTTTTTTCCAAAGTTTGTGTTTAAATTATTTCAAAGGGCTATACATATTTTAAATTTCAAAATTCCTACCCTAATAGCAAAACACCTTTGTCATAAAGTTAATTTAGTTAAGAAATTTGAGGCTTTTGCCTGTGGGTTTTTTATTACCAGTTTTAATGGATGTCGATATATCATGAGTTCAGTTTTATCTCAGGCACTTGTTGGGAGATAATTGTATACACTTGACAAAGATTTTTCTAAGAAAATACTTCCATTACGTGTTTATGAATAACATGTTCATTCTGTGTTATTTAAAAATATACACACTGATTGAAAGTTCACTGCATTTTCCTTGAACTTTGCACATTTTTTTTTCAAGATAACACATTTCCAACATGGGCACTGGTGGCTCATTTATGCGTTCTCATGACGATGAGGATATTCTTGGCTCAGACTTGGAAGGAAATAATGGAGTTTTAAAAAGGATCCCTATTGAGATCAAGCCTAGAGGAAAGCTGGGTTTAAGAAGTGTGGGTTCTCTAGGCCGCAGCAAACCTAAAGGGGGCAGCTTAAGGTAATTCTTATTGTTATTATCATCTGTTTTATTTTAAACCCTTAGATAGTTTGGGTTGTCAGTTTTTGTACTAATTTACATTTCCATTAGATGTTTTATTTTATGGTTAAATTTAATTTAAACGGAATGGTTTTTTTCATTTTGTAGATCTGCACTCTCAATAGATTTAGAAAATCCAGAAGTCGAACGAATAAGAAAAGACTTTGAGATGTACAGGCTGAATAAAGATAATGAAATAGCCAACATGCAAAAGAAAGAGAAAAAGCTGGAAACAGAGAACAAAAGACTGAGGGCAGAGCTTCTAGCCCTTCAGAAAACGTGCACTCGCATGAGGGCTGAGAGAGATGCAGCTCTTGAAGCAGAGCAAGAAGCTTTGGCTAGGGCCTCTGTGTTTGAATGTGACAGGGATAAAGTACAAAGACAGTTCAAGGTTTTTATGGGTTTTTTTTTTAACTTAGAGAACAACTTGAGATCTTGCTTTTAAGTTTTGATTCCTGCGACTACCCCTGTCCTCTGTTTATAAGTGAAGCATTTTAAGGCTTAAAATGCTTTAATGTTGATGCCATGTGAGTGTATATATAATATTAAAAATGTTAAATTATTTGAAAATAAACATTTATAAATGTTTGTACAAAGACTTTTATTTTATGATTCCAAAAAAATTAAAACTGATTATATAAATATTATTTTTTTCTTTTTGGCAATTATTTTAAAAAAATGTTTTATTCCCATTAGTTTGTCCATTTATTGTTTTCCTATTTAACTAATTTGAATAGTTAAATAATCATTTTGGTTTATTTAGTTTTTGTTTTTGTATCAGCTGTTTAGAGAAACAAAAGAGAGTGAGATCCAAAATTTACTTCGTGCTAAACAAGAATTGGAGAATAGATTTTCCAAACTGGCATATGGAGGTATACCTCAGGATGACACAGAATCTCAGTCAAGACCTGGTATTGTTGATTTAGGTTTGACACTTTACTGTATTCAAGTAATTATTTGTATTAACCTCTTCTATAGTATTACATAGTTTGTTTTTTTCTTTCAAGACCCAAGCTAAATTCAACTGAAATAGAAATAATTACTTCATTTATTAATAACTCTAAAATTCAAAGTGTATGTCACTCATATATTACTTTTCTAGTCACACAAAGTTTAACCATGATTTAAATTGGCCAGTAAATAAATAGCACACAGACTTCTTTTTTCTTTACGTTCTTCATTCTTTATCTGGTTTAATAAATTGTCCATTGTTATTGGCCAATCAATTTTAGTTCAAAAGAAAATTAGTTTGGTTCCATTAATAGGCACAATAGTTGGTTGGAGCAGATGATATATATTTTTTCCCCCACACCATCGATTCATTGGAATAGTTTTCATTTCCATTCTGTGTTGTAAGGTAACTCCCACCCTGGGGACTGGTGGACTGCTCTAGAGAGTGAACCGTCCCTTGGCTCCACAGTCCAGTTGCATCAGGCAGCGTACATGAGGGGACCAGAGTTTGCTTCAACGACACTGGAGATGGATGGGCCTTTTCTAAATGTAAACAAAGGTAAACTAATTGACCCAGAGTTTCTGAATTCCACCATTCTTTTCCACACAAATCTAAATGTTCAAAAAATAAAACAAACTATATTTTGATTACTGATTTAATTAATTGTATGTCATTCCTACTGACATGGACATGAATCTTAAGTGTTGCAGTCAGACTTTTTATTATAATAGTAAATAATCACATAGAAGCATCAAGTTTTAAAAAAGTAAGAAAAAATCATCTATAATAATAATTCGTAGTTCATGATAGTTCATATATTTCTGCTGTTTAACGAATGAAAGAATACTTTTTCCTGTTAAATTATCAATGGCTACATGACTGCATTACAAATCATTCATTATGCTATCTCGAGATATTAACATGGAAATAAATGTTTATTTGTAATTCAAAGACAATACAGCCATGCCAATCTTTTAGAGGATTTATGCTATTGTTATAAAATTGTCAGAAATTATATAATGAATAGTATTTAGCACAAAACCTGGACCAGTTTAATAATTCAAATTCTAAATTTGACAAAATCTGAGATCAAATTAGAGTTTTCTATATAACCACCATCAATTATTTTATCTTAATGGTTCTTTTTGGATCTTAAAGATCTTTTCAGGGCTAGCACACATTTCAATTAGCTTGAGTTTGCTTTGCAAATTATAATTTTTAATAAAATATTCTTTTTAGGATCACCTAAGAGTAAAGATTGTATAAATCAAAAATAAAATATTACAATTCTTAAACTGATCTGTTGTATTTATTTTAAAAAGTGCTGCAAATGTTTTCCATGCACATCCTAGTAATAGATAATGGTTTATTAAAAAAAAATCTTATGTATGACCTGGTTTTTCAAAAATCCTTTGTTTATTGAACATCATTTAATCCAGCAACATTTTTTTTTAATATTTATACATGACAATTCGAACGCTTTAATAGTGCAGAAAACTTCATTTCTTCTTGTTTTTATTGTTTTTTTTTTTTTTTTACTTTTCTTAAATTTCTTAAAAAGTTTTTTTTATTATGTACATTTTTTTTTGGTTAACTTGCCAAGTAAGACATTTGTTTTATTCACTTGAGTAATTTTTTTAAAAATTTGTTTGCATTGAACAGAAGACTGGAACTTCACTGTGATGAATGGCAACAGAGTTTTCCCGACAATACCTGGCCACCTCCACTGTCAGACACTCAAAGTCTATGTGTCAGTCTCCCCAGACATGGTGTCAGAGTATCAGAAATTTACCGAAGTATGTGGGCAACTTGATAAAAGCTGATAACTTAAGTTTTGTGTCTTTAGGTTTGGTGTATTTTTAATCTATATTATTCCAACAACTTCACCAACAAATATTTTTACTTATGTATCATGTATTTATTCATATTATTTCCAACAACTTGAGCATTTTTTTATTTTTCATCAATACACATTTATTTAGGAATATCAGTTCAAGTTGTGTGATTTGTGTGAAAAAGAATCCAAAGTTCTCACCATAGTTTATTTGCCTGTTGACAGAAATACATCAGAGTTGTCAGCCTTTGTAAGTATGATTTTTACTTTAATATGAAGGATTGGTTTCTGCTGTGATAACTTGGCTGTTATGGAACGTTGCTTTCTAGAAGCCCCCCTTATTAAAAAATTTCATTTATCACTGTTCTTTATTTTCTAAAAAAAATCTTGCCTTAATGTTCCAACATTTTAATTCATTAGGGTTATTGCTTTGCACTGTTTAATTATAAACTCCATGTTTTTTTTTTTTGTTTTTTTTTTAATCAAAGTGGTAAACTATTTGCTGACAATTTTATATTTCAGAAACTGTTTTATTTACTTAGATACATTAGAATTATTTGATTACTCCCCAGAGCCAAGAGCAAGAATTACGAATACGATTGCAACAGATTGATCAGTCTCTGATATTCGTTGCATTTCTGGGAAGTTCCCTTCACAGGTAAGTCTATTTTTCTCTTACTGGTAATCCTCTCATCTTTCAAGTATGTACATAAAGACACATGCATGCAGTCAGAGCCAGATTTACAATTTTAGGGGCCCTAGTCTTACAAAAATTTGAGGCCCTATTTTGAAAAAAAAAAATATTTGCTAAGTTGTTGTTTTGTTTTTTTGTATACTACTCAACCTTTAGGGGCCCCTTATTTCTCAAACTCTTAAGCCATGGCCTTATCAGCCTATCTCCTGCATGCAGTGATGTCATTCCTGTTATTCCCTGTGTAAAAAATCTGTGGTATAAATTGATTTTTTTTTTGTGTGTGGAAAATGAAAATTCAGCACTATCTCAATTTCTATACCTTAAAAAACTAATGCTTATTTCATTATTTTTTTTAATCATTTAAATATTTTAATATAAGCTCAAACTGTGGAATAAAAACAAGTGGGCGATGGCAAAATTTTTTTTATATTTGTGGTATTTGAGTTACTTAAGCATGTCTTACATTAAATTGTAAATCATAGCATTGAGAAATTAATTTAAAAGTTAATTTTCATGTGTGATAAAAAAAAAACTTGTTGTTTTTTTTTCCTTTTGAATCATAGATATTCTCAACTGGAAATCAAACAAGCTCATTTGGATAATCCAGGAAGCAAGACAGTCATTTTTCTGATGTCAGAAACATCTGATAACAAAAGGTAATTATCTTTTTGTTTTTGCATGATTAAAAAAAACTCATATTGCAGAGATGGATTTAAATTAAAAAAAAAAACATCTAGAGATACTTTTTTTAAATTGTTATTTTGTATCCATAAATCAGCACCAAGTCTAATCAGGAGATGAGAGAGTTGAAAAGGAAAATCAGAGAGTCCTCCACATCTCATGTTCATGTTGTCCATACGTCACCCACACCTGGCAACACAGCACAGGCAGCCTACAGGGATCTGGAGAAGGTTGTCAAGCAGGTAAGGTGATCAGAGTCTTCCGTCTTATCAGTTTTTTTATTACAGTTTTTTTTTTTTGTAAACATTTTTGGTATTCACTACAAAAGATCTAGGAGTAAAAAAGAAAAATCTTTATAAAGTAGTCCATTGTAGAGCTCATTAACCAAAAATGCAAGCTGTCCAGGTTTCTAGTTTAATTATGAATGAGGGACTGTGATTTAGTTTAGTTGAGTATTACATGTATTTTTACTGTTATGACCCTGTATAATTGTTTATGTGCTACGTAATTAACTATAATGTTTTAGGAACTTTGAATTTATTTTAAAATAGTCTGTTGTAGAGAGTTCATTAGCCAAAGAAGTATGCTTGCCAGGTTTCCTATATACTGAGGAATGTGATTCATTAATTACTAGCTCAATATTACTAGTGCTAATGTGCCTCTTGAAAATGATTAATGAAATAGGTAATTTAATTCTGATATTCTAGGAACTTGGAATCGATAAAGATGGACAAGACATGGTGGTGTCCATTGACAGTCTTGGGGGGACCTGCATAGATGTCCAGTGTGACTCGGAGCAGACAGATTCTCTAAACACTGCAGTGTTATCCACCTGCGAAATAGGCTTCGAAAAGGTAATATATATTTTATGTCCATATTCCATTAATACAAGACAGAAGACTTAAATATAGATGTACATGTACAGAAGTGTTAAAAACCTTGTCTACCGTCTCATATGAATGAAGTTTTTTTCATATGAGAATGTAGATGTGCATGTTCTAAAGTATTAAAACCTTCTCTACTTTCATGTATTAATGAAGTTTTTTCGTACTAGAATATAGATGTACATGTACTGAAGTATTAAAGCCTTATCTACTGTCTTGTATTAATGAAATTGTTTCTTACAAAATAGTTGTCATTAAATGGGGATAAATATTTGTATCTCATGCTTGTAGTTTGATTGTTACAAAACTAAAATGTTAACTTGATTCTTAAATGGAGTGCAGAAAAATGCATTTAATCAAATAAATTGTACATATCTATCTGTCAATATGGCCTGTGAATCAATAAGTTGTAGTAATGTTGGGAATTTTTTGTGTGATAAAAATGTTTCAGTTTATGCAGGGTTTTTCATGTTGGGTCCACGGATGCCCCAAGAAATTACCTACATATCCCTGATATTTAGTTAATCGACCTGAACAAATTTGATCCTATTTCAGACAGACCATTGAAGCCTAAATTAGTAACATCTGTTTTGATGTAGTTTGGATTACCATTTGTATGTGTTTTAGCGGGAGGTAAATCTAATAGAACTTTCTGGTTTTTATTCTCTTAAGTATTACGAGCATCTCAACACGCAAGTTTCAGCTGCGGGACCTTTGCCTCCTCTGCTTGTAGTGGGTACCCCTGGATCGGGAAAGTCATTGCTAATGGCTAAATGGTAAAAAGCTGCACAGTGTTACATTATTAGTTAATTTTATTCAGCTGTGAACTTTCCCTTTACACTATTGACTATAAATAACTTTTTAAAAATTAATTATAAAAAGACTATAACATTAGACTTATTTATTATTTTAGCATTAAAAATGACAACCAAAAAACTTTACCAAGCTAGTTTACAAAATACGACATGGTTCTAAATTTTTTACATAAACAATTACAAAGAAATAAATTTTCACTTGTAGTTCAAGTTTGATTTAGCCTGTGGTACCTATTTTTTCAATTTACCAACATTTATTTGCATCATTAAGCTGATATGGTATCTTATTTTATTGATTTTGTTTATAATTTTATAACAAAAACTTGCCACAGGGTAATGATGTTATTATAGGTCATGTGATAGTAAAAGCTATTCAGAAGACACATGTCTATGTTGGAAATAAAATATGCCACCACACTTGTCCTGCTTTGTAGGCTTGTATATTTCTTGAAAATTAGACAAGTTTTTTATTTTGCCATATCACAGGCTTCAACTGCAAGAGGAAAAAAACTCCAGCAGTTTGTTGCTGTATCATTTCGTGGGCACTAATTCATCAGTTAGCGCTGATCCCATTGTGATGATCAGAAGACACACAGCACAGGTGAGTGAGTTTACTAAGGAAACATATGTTGTTTGTTTTTGTCATATTTTATTTGTAAAATGTACATAGATGCCACCCCTGTATGAAGACTTGTATTAGCTTTACAATGCCTTATACATATATATTGGCTCTAAATTAGTAGATTCAAAGCAGTCTTCTTCATTTGAGCCCATCTCGTGTTGTTCAGTTCAAAGTAGTATTCAGAGAATATCGGGGGAAAAAATTTTAAGTCATCAGAGTTAGAAAAGTTTAACCTAAATTTTAATTTCTCACCCAGTTTATGGGACCCCCCCCCCCCCCCAATCTAGCTCTGTCGATTGTTCCAATAGCTACCTTGGTAGCTTTCTCTGTTCTTAATGCATTACAGCATGTGGTGAAATGATGCCAACTTATATATTTAATGAGGCAACCTCACTCTAGATGGTAAAATTGCAGCGATGCTTTGTTGTTTCAGTTAATGCAGCATGTTTCAACCCCTCCGGCTTTGACATGTGATCCTGTGAGACTTGGTGAAGAATTTCCAAGATGGCTGGAGAAAGTCTCTGCCAAGAGTCCAGGGGGAGTAATTCTGGTGTTAGACTCTGTTGACAGATTTAAAGTTAGTGCTCTTTAATTTGTTTTTAATAGATCATTAAATTATAGTATTGGGTTTTGTTGTTTTTTTTTTTGGTGGGTTTTTTTTCCTCAGTTTTAAAAAAAAAATTAATTTCTTCAAAAGTTGAGATTCTGTGGACTATAAATCTTTATTAACTTTAATTAACCTAGCAAGCTGATGTTCATTTGAAATGGCTCCTTGACCCTCTTCCTGTAGACGCTAGAGTGATTGTCTCTGTGAACGAAGAAACCTGCCCACAAGCTTGGAGGTTTGATTTTATATTGTTATTGTTTTACTTATTTAACAATAGTTCTTTTTTTTACTTGGGTGTAATTCGTACATAAATTATATCACAAGGCATATTATCCTTGTATGTAGTTATGTTAAGTAATTAAAATTTTATTGTTTTGGCCCACTTGATTTACAAGGTCCTGGCCAACAATGCACATTGAGCCATGCACTAGCAAACATGTAAAAGAGCTGCTTCTGGCAGAGCTCTCCTCTCTTGATGTTTCACTTGACGCTGAAATTGAAAGAAAAATCATTGGTCAGTGCAGAACGCCGGCAATGTGTTGCCCACTTTACGTGTCACTGTTGGCCCATCATATAGCCAGGTTGGTGAGACTAAATCTTCATCGTCGCCATCTTCACTTGTATAAATATATTTAGACTTAGCTTTAGAGGTCATTTTTTAATATAAACATTTAGCAGAGATGAAGTGAAAAATAGTTTGGCTAATAAATTAAAAATTTTTTGTACTTTTATGCAGTTAATCCTGCCAAAAAAAAACCATTGAGTATACACTTAATCAATGTAAAAAGTCGAAATGAAAAAAGATTTTGTTTTTTTTTTAGGTATTTACATCTAAATTTTATTCTACCTAAGACATGACTGTGCAAACTTTTTAAAACAGCATTCCACAATGGACTTTTAAATTTGACAAAAGGGCAGGACCAAGAGCTGATGGGTGGAATGTTTATGTGAAATATTGTAATATAATTCAATTTAAATGTCATTGATGTTATCGAGCTGACAGGAGTTTAGTGCCGACCAGATCAAACAGCCTGACAGGAAGTATCTGCCCTGTGGACCATGGTTTGCCCATGTCTTGCCTAAGAGTTGAAGGAAGTCACTGATTCCCCTTCTATAAATAAGTTGAAGTTGAGATATAACACTCACAAATGATTGTCTAAGATGATTGCAATGTAATATGGGCTTCACATTATTATTAATGTCAATGTTTTTTTCAAACACAGTATTAATGAAAATCTCAACAGTGCAAATTGTCGTTCACTTGATTTAATTTTTTTTACATTTTTTTTTTCAGTCTTAGTAAAACCGACTCAGCCGCTATTGACAGACATGTCATGACAATGTTGGCTTGCACTAACAGTTTTGAGCTGTACTGCACTTTACTGGATCTTGGCACTGAAAATATGACTACAGAGACCAAAAAATTATTATGTCAAGTGAGTGGATTTTTCTAAAATATTAGCCCATCAATAAGAAACATTTCTTAATTCATTTGAAATATAATCATGTGTGTGTCTTTTTTTTTTGTACTAACTTATTTTTATTAAATCTAAAAAAAAAAAAAATTAGTAGCGGTGAGTTTATACTTTCTATTTACTTTTAGAATCTAAAGGGTTTTTTTTAATACTTTTTTTTTTTTAAATTTTTAGTTATTCATTGTTCTGTAATGATAAACCATTTTTCTATATACATTTATATATATATAACTTTGATGTTGAAATATGAATAAAGGTAAAAGCAGTTTATTTTATTTCCCCCTTTTTCTAAAAACTGCATTTGTTTTATTTAATGCTCCAAACTTAAAATGCTAAGGCTGTGTTTCTTTGAAAGATACAAAGCTTTAAAATTACATGTTTATTTTTATATATATTAGCAAAAAATTTTACGATTGATACAAATATTTAAAAAAAAAAAGGTTTTATTTTTTTTTTTCTTATTATGTTACAGATTCTTCAGTATATTTATGCAAGCAGATGTGGAATGTTAGAAACAGAGTTACTCACCCTTGTGCCAGACTTAAAATGGCATGAGCTGTCTTCTCTTTATGAATTTCTTTCCTCTCATTTATTTATTAAAATTCAGTTGGGCCTGTTAACCTTTGCCCATGAACAAGTAAGTTTTTAATTCATTAGCCATCATCCTTCTGTGACCACCAAAATTCACTCTAGCTTACTTAAAAAATGTAACTTCTGCATGAACATTATTTTTTTGTATTCTTTTTTCAACTGATTATTTTTCACATTTTTAACCATTATTTTCGAAATGCTGGTCATAACCTGGTACCACGTCATAAAATATGGATGGTTAAAAAATTATGCACTGGTCACGACTAATGTCTGGGAGACAGTGTCTGATTCTCTGTGTAGGAAGTTAAATAATTAAAATAGAGTCCAAAAAAAACTTTTGTTAAACTCTGATTTCAATTTTATTTTTTTATTAAAAAAGTTTCATGTTTGCAGGCTCAGGAATCTGTCTTTGAATGTTACTTTAAGGAAAAAAAGGAGAGCCTTTTTGAAGTTAGAAATACATTAATACAGTATTTTCAACGAATGATTGGGTAAAAAAATTTTATATAATTAATTTGTTTATTTAGGTTTCAAATGTGATCTCACTTATTAGCCTTAGTATTGATCTGCTTAATCTCTAATCAGATCAGATATTTAGCTCATAGCTGACTATCGAACTGCTTAATCTCTTATCAGATAAGATATTTAGCTTATGGCTGACGATACTTATTTTCTACCACTTATTTAGGCCAGGTAAAGCCTCAAGCAGATCAGTAGATGAATTACCGTGGCTGATTAGCCAAACTGGTAGCAATGAACTGTTGGAGAAATGTATTTTAGACTTGGAGATCTTTCAGCAGTTGTGTGCCAAGTAAGTCGAACCAAAAGGTTGAAACATTTCTTTTTTTGTTAAGGGATACCTTTTTGAAAATTTCAAAATAAAAAAGGCTTAATTGTTTTATTCATGGCTTTTTTTTTGTCTATTTACTTTGAACTTCTGCATAACCTTGAATCTTCTTGACTGACAGAGGAAGAAGTTCTGAACTGCTGGGCTACTGGCAGATGGTGGAGTGGGACAAGGAGAGAATGGCAGAGGCCTACTTTATAGCAACGAAAAATTTTGAGAATGGTAAAAATAATATGTTGTCCATTATATTTAAATAGTTTGGTTTTTAATATTTTGTTTTTATCAATATTTTGCTTTTAGCAATATTTTTTTAGCTATATTTTGTTTTTAGCAACCCCAGACAATTATTACTGTAAAAAACTTTGGGTTTTTCTTTTTTTTTTGTTATCTAATGAAGATGATTTTTTTTTAAAACATTAATTTTTGTATTTACAAGTACAATAATTTGTTCTTGTTTCACTGCACCCAGTTGTTCATTGAGAAGCCAATTTATTTCTTCATAAATAAATAGACATTGATTTGTGAATTTAAAAAAAGAAAACAACGTTTCTACACGAAGATTTAATTAAATTCCCTCTCACTCTTTTGTTATTTTTTTTTTTAAATTGCTCTTATATTAATGGGATTTTATGATACAGCATAAGAATCTTTTTGCAAGTTAAATAGTTTGTGTGTCTTTTTTTTTTCAGAAGCCTGTCATAAAAATGTAAGCCTTTTGAGAGTTGCTGAAACTTATGAAACTTTGGGCAGATTTTTTAGAGATTTAGGTCTTCTATCTCAGGTTTGAGTTTTTTTTATTTTTTTTGTTTTTTATTCAAATGTTCTTTGAATCATATATATCAATAGTTATGGTAATGTTATCTTTTTTTTATCTTCTTGATTCTTTTAAGAATTTTTTTGTGGAATATTTATTCTGATTATCAAGAAGGCATGTAGTGGAAAACAATAAGACATGATAGAAACAGAGTTTTTAAAACTAACCATTTTCCGAAAAATATTTCTTTTTAATTTTTAACCCTATCATGTTTAAATAGCAGAAATTATGGGGGAATGAAATTCGTCCTTATGACATATCAACCGGCATGCATTTTTGTAGTATTAGGGAAAGGAATTCATTTATTAGTGCCGTTCATCATAGTTAAACACCGCTATATCCCTTCATTATGAGAATTTTATTTTTTTTATTCACATTTGTTAAAAAATTTAAAAAATAATACCTTAAATTGCAAAAATAATTATTGAATCATGCTTCGTCATAGAGCAAGAACATGTATGCAAAATTTCAAGAAAATCTATCACTAAAAGTGCCTCAAAATTGATTACAAAAATATAAATAAACAGAAGTTTTAAATGGAGAAAACGGTTAGGAAAACATGGATTTCGTCAGCTCTCAGTATTGCAGAAGATTTTAAATGCATCCTATTTGAAGAGTTATCTACATGTTTTTTTTTTTGTTTTTTTTTCGTTTACCTTGACAGGCTCTCCCGGCTTTGCAAAGGGCTCTGGAGATTCGGGAGACTGACCTTGACCCAGATGACCCACTTGTGGCCAGATCACTTCATCAGCTGGCTGGACTGCATGCTCAGTGGGGGAAGTACAGCACTGCTGAAACCTTGTATCGTCATGCCTTAGAAATTTGCCAGAATACTTTGGGAGCTGACCACCCCATGGTGGCCAAGGAGCTGGACGCTCTGGCTGTGCTGTATCAGAAACAAGATAAGTAAGTTGGCATCAAGTAGTGACAAAATGAGTATTATGTAGCAACAGTTTAAGTATGATAGCGTTAGGTAGTGTAAAGAGGAGTTGGCATCAAGCAGTAATAGATAAGTAAACTAACATCAAATAGTAAAATAAGTTATTGGCATCAAGAAATAATTTTTTAGTCTTTTAAAGAAAAGCTTTAACTAAAAGGTTTCATTTTTTGGCTACACCTTGTTAAATTTCAGTATCAGCTTTCACCTTTTTTTTACCTATGGTTTTTTTTTTAATCAGAAGGAACATCTTTGTATAATGAGATTTAACTTTATTTTCAAATTTAAGAAGCAATAAAAATTAAAATTATATACGCGCAAGTTATTGTCTCCTTTATTTGTTTCCTTACTACTAATAAATCAGTTGCTTGCACATTTTGAATTTTTATTTTTCAATCTTGAACTTTTTTTTTCAGGCATGACCTGGCCCATCCATTGCGTAAAAGAGCTTTTGCCATAAAGAAGAATATGAGAGTATCAAGAGGTCAAATGGTGAGTCAATTATCTTTTTTAATTGCCAGCGGAATCATAGCTGTTTGCAGGATTTTTCAGTTATAAGCAGTTTTTTTTTGGCTCATCAGGTGACAAAAGAATAAGGCTCTGAAATTATAATGAACTTATTTCTATTGAATGAATTTAAAAGTCAATTTTCATTACTATATAAAAATACTTGTTGGAATTTTAAATGTTGTATTTTTTATTTTGATACTTTTCAAAAGTATTTTTTTTCATTTTGATCATTGTCTGTGCAGGGTGATTCTGGATTGGACAATCTCCAGAGGAGAGCTCTTCAGCTGGAAGAATTAGTTTTAGGTCCTGACTCTGTTGACTTGGCTCGTTCGCTCAATGAACTCGGTGTGCTATACTATTTACAGAATAATACAGAGTAAGTTGTTGTATTATTCTTGTTGCAGAATAAAACAGAGTAAGTTGTTGTATTATTCTTGTTACAGATTAAAACAGAGTAAGTTGTTGTATTATTCTTGTTGCAGAATAATACAGAGTAAGTTGTATTACACTTGTTACAGAATAAAATGGAGTAAGTTGTATTATGCCTGTTACAGAATAAATTACAGTTTCCATCATTCCCTAAATGTTACAAATTATTATTGAGGTTTATTCCATAATGTATTATTTATAGGTTAGTGTTTTTGCCCCTCTCTAACAGTGTTGGTCAAATGGTAGAGTTTAAACTTTTTTTTACTAGTCTCTGAAGGAACTTATAAACCATTTTTGCCATGGAGGAACCACTTCAGACATGTGTTGATGACTGCATACTTGGAGTCGAACCCTTAACCCTCATCATGCAGTTTGTGCTGCAGCATGAAGATCCAGCTCGCCACCAAAGCGCCATCCAGTTAAAACTTTAGCCTTCTTGGAAAAGAGTATTTAAAAAAAAACAATTCATAATATTTTGATATTTAAACAACATTTCCTGTTTACATGGCACTTCAGGATGAGCGTTAACATTACGTTTTTGGAATTGAAAAACATTTTGAGTGCCAAACCGAAAGATTTTTTTTTTTAGGGATCGAAAAAGATTTATTGTCATTTTCTGTCTGTCCAGCTATGTTTTGTTGTACAATCGGTATAATTTTTTTTCAGCCTGTAAACTTTGTACAAAAAAAGATTCATTTTGCATTTGTTTTTCTTTCCAGTGCTGCCGAGTCTTTTTTCAAGAGGTCACTTGAAATGAGGGAGTCACTGCTGGGACCTGACCATCTGGATGTGGCCTCATCCCTCAATAATTTGGCAGCTCTTTACAATGATAGGAAAATGTACGACAAGGCTGAGCCTCTCTATGATCGAGCCCTGATAATCAGAAAGAAGGTAATTTAAAATGTTGTTTCAATTGATTTTTTTAAAAATTTACATCAATTATTTTTTGTTTATTAAAATAAATGAATGAAGACTCAAATTTCTTATAATATAATCTTTTAAATGCTGCTAAAGAAAAAAAATCTTACCACTCAAATCTTACTGCTTATTATTACAGAAAATTAACATTTATTTAACCTGTCATTTTCAAAGCAGTTACCCTATTGCCTGTAAAGAACTGATTAATCAGATTAAATGCGTTCACTGATACATCTATGGATAACATGTCTTCTATTTACCTTCCAGGATTATTGTCTCCCTCTGAAATATTAATTTAGGGATCAAATATTTGGGAAGGCAATTAAAAATCTGATTAACAATCCTACCTAAAAATTGAATAGACTTTAAATATGTATGTAATTTTTTTCTGTATGGCGTTTTCTCATAACTAGATTAGAGGTAGTTTTTTTTTTTATCCAATTTTTAAGAGGGACAAAAAAAAATAACCTGCGTCCAGCTAACATTATTTACCTGCGTCCAGCTAACATTATTTACCTGCATCCAGCTAACATCATTTTGTTTTATTGGGATTTCATTAAGAAATGTAATTATTCTTTTTATTTCACTTTCTTTTTCATCAGCACCAGAGCCCAGACAGCCCAGGTGTTGCCAGCATCATCAACCATTTGGCAAGGTTATACAAACTACAGGTAAAAAAAGTTTCTACTTCTTCCTTTAGCTCTACAGCCCATATAGGGCCTGGCCTGCCATACTACTTTTCTCCACTTTTCCCGATCCATGGTCTTCTTCCTCCACTCTCTCACTCCTATGGCTTTAAGGTCCTTCTCCACTTCCTCTAACAATCAGCTTCTTGATCTGCCTTTAGGCCTTTTCTCATTGGGTGTTGCCTTATATATTGCTTGTGGACTTCTGTTGTTTTCCATTCTTTCTATATGCCCTACCCACCTCAATCTATTCATTTTGATTTCAGCTGTTATATTTGGATCTTCGCATAGCTTGTATAGCTCTGAATTTGTTCTACTTCTCCTTCTCAGCTCGTTATTGTCCTTTACTGTCCCATATATTTTCCTAAATATTTTCCTTTCCCAAAAAAAAGATAAGCTACATTAAATTCATTAAGTCTTGATTTATTAACGTTTACTTGTTATGGTTCATGTGTGACATAGATCATCTAAATCAGTGCTTTTTTTTTTTGTAAAAAAAAATAGGTGCCGGTACTCATGATGGATTGCCTAACTTTTAACTACCAGTTCTCATCTTGATGCAAGCTAAATCACAGCTGCAAAGATACTATTCTAAAATAACTAAATTTTAACAAATAAATAATATAATAAATTAATAATAAACGTTACAATACAAGAAAAGTAATCATTTTATTTTTTCCCCATATTGAAAAAGGTGCCTGTACGCCGTACCGGTGCCTATCCAGCACAAAAAAAGCACTGATCTAAATATCTCGAAGGGGGAGAAGGGTGTCTTGAACTTATACATGTTTGTTGATTATTTTTTTTTTTTTTATAAACATGTGAAGAGTTACACAGTTCAAATATTTTTTTTTTAAATTTCTGAAACTGTAGGGTAAATATGACAAAGCTGAGCCCCTATACAGGCAGGCTGTCGAAATTCGTGAAAAAGCTTTTGGACCCAATCACCCCTCTGTGGCCACTGCTCAGGTCAACTTGGCTGTGTTGATATCTCAGCAGGTATGGTGGCTGCTGTTGATCTTAACATTCTTGTTTAACTGAATATCACTAGTCCAAATAAAATGTCACCGTTTTACATTTTGGGTTCAATCAAATCATCAGTAATAAAGTGTTCACTGTATATTGTTTTGTTGAATTTTTTTTATTTTTGTTGTTTGTATGTCATAATAATCTGATAAATTTTTCATGACTAACTTTATATTCAAGAATCGCTATGTAGAAGCTGGTCCATTGTATGAGCAAGCTCTTAAGATT
This sequence comes from Bulinus truncatus, assembly GCA_021962125.1. Lineage (NCBI taxonomy): Eukaryota > Metazoa > Mollusca > Gastropoda > Planorbidae > Bulinus > Bulinus truncatus. The sequence goes on along the minus strand of JAGDYQ010000107.1, from coordinate 3,068,647 downwards.
TATGAAGAAACTCTTGGTCCCACTCATCCACGTGTAGCAGAAACTTTGAGAAATTTGGCTGTCATGAAGTATGAAATGGTATTTACACCACTAGATATTTAATTAGAAATTTTACTTTTTTTTATAATTTGTATTTAACTCTTAAACCAGTTAGTCTTCAATATTTCTTCATTATTTGCTTTTTACTCTGTCTGAAATAGTATTTTTTAAATTAATTCATTGCAGAGATTTTCCAGAAATTTTCTTTTCTATTATCATATCAGAATAATAAGCCAAAAACTAACAATGGCTCAGCAATGCGGTGTTCCATAAGATCTGAGGTTTTCCAGCCCCCATATTCTAATTCATAATGATTTGTTTGCAGGAAGATTTCCAGACTGCCGCTCATTATTACAAGAGAGCCACTGAGATTCGAGAACATGGATCTGCATATAATGAAAAGCCAATGTCAAGGCCAGGTTCTAGCATTGATACAACCTCTACAGTCAAGAATATTTAGGTGTAAATATGTAGTAATATTGTAGTATGTATTTAACTGTATGATTGGTGTTATTAACAGTTAAATTAATGCATGTGCAATATTTTATGAAAAGTTAGACACATTTGTTATGGCGGATTCTGTTTGCAATCAGGCTAAATAAAAAAATGATAATTTTTAATGCATGCATTTAAAAAAAAATTTGAAATAATGTATCTAAGTTTAGCCTTTTATACAATTACTAGATCAAAGGCCCGGTACCCGGACCGAGTGACTCATTATTGAGTTGTATCCCTTTGACCATCTTTACAAATTCCCCAGTCTATTTTTAGCCGAGGTGGTTATGTATTAGATAAATTTGATTTTTTTATTGATACATAAAATGTAATATATTTTGTGTGATTTAGGTTTTGCTCAATTTTGATATCAAGGAGAGAGCAGTTTGTGACTATCTATGCAATGATTTTTTTTTTATGTTTTGGTTCTAGTCAACCAGTGGGCTTTCAATCTTGGTTTTGTCTTGTTTTCCTCTCCACCACTTGCCTTATGTCACTGATCAGTTTTTCACATTGTAAATGTCTCTGAATATCTGGTAAAAGAACATTTTGTGAAAGTTTGTTATCATTTTTAAAGAAATGCTTTTTTCTATAAACTGTATCTGACTGTAGGCTGGAAATTTCCTTAAAATCTTGAGACTTGAATTTATGTTTATTTTGTGTTCAGCTCGATAATCTTATTGTAACTTTGCCTGTATTACTATATTTCTGTGATTTTTATAAAATGTAAAAGTTTCCTTAGCACCTCGATGCAAGCTAAATCATAGCTGCAAAGATACTATTTTTAAATAACTAATTTTAACAAATTAATAATAAATTAATAATAAACGTTACAATATAAGAAAAGTAATAATTTTTTCCCCACATTGAGCAGATGAAGTGTAGAACTCATCTGTTTCTTCTTGTGGTTAGCACAATGCCCAGCCGGATTTACTTCCCCAACTAGGTACCCATTGAAAGCTGTGTGGACTATTTTAACCAATTTTCACCAAGACATGTAAAAATTACCTTGGTTCTCAGAGGGACTCTCGTTAATAAATCAATGAAAAAAAAAAATTTTTATAAGTCTTAACAACCTTTGTTAATTTTAAAGAAAGTAGTTATGGGGGGGGAATGTAAAAGCTGTGAAATTATTTCACAGCATTTGAGACTTGTTTTCTTTTTAAATCTTTTTATAAATCAGATGTTGATTTCTTGGTGCCCAACACTAGTTCATTTGTTATTTTTGTTAAAATAAATTACATTTTTTTGACTGTGGACTTGATGAAAAAACTAAAATGTGGATGACTTTTTTAAAATCATTTTATTTTTATTTTGAAAATTTGGACAATTTTACTCCTATCAAGTTTGTTACCAGTAAATAAGCGAGAATCTGTCCTAACCTTTTTTTATTTTCCAACATTTGTTTATATATAAATTCTTTCACACTTTTTAAACTCAAATATATAATTACTATAAAAATTGTATTATACAATACCTTCCTCCGTCCAAAAGTTGTTTTTTTTAAACGAGAATTAAAGTACAATAAAAAAAAAACTGTAATCGTTTTTTCTTTGTTGCATATTTGAATTGTATTCATTGATTTAGTAGTCTGCTCTAGGCTTATTGAAAGCACAAATGTTTGTGACATCTTAATTTCTACTTTGTCAAATAGTGCCAAGGAAGTCCATATTTCAATTCCTGTGATATTAAATACATGTATATTGCTAAAATTCTAACAACAAAAGTAAAACAAAAGTCCACATAGATGAAATAAAATACATATATTTTTCCCTTCAAAACACCCTATGCAAACAATTGATAGCATATTTGTTTACAAAATATAAGTAAAAAAAAACTTATGATTTATATGTTTTTCTGAAGCCTATCTCTTTGCCGTAAAATTTCAAATACTGCCTGCTTTAAATAGTCTTTTTTAAGCTAACATAACTTCGGTATCAACATAGATATATCCAACATAAATCATTAACATAGCACTAATTTATAAAATACTGCAATTGTAAACAAAATAAAAGTAGCATAATTTATTTTAAAAATCTCAGTTCCTAACACTGTTTCGATACAATTAAAAAATATTACCTTTCTTATACCTTTTGTGATTAGTTGAAAATTAAACTTAATACATCATAAGCAACTTTAACTAATATCTTAAAAGATTCATTACACAAAGTCCAGTTAAATAAAATATTTATAAACTAATTTTTTTTATTAAAATTATTAAAGTAAAAAAAAAACTGCAAGATTGGTCCACTTAAGAAATACAACAAATTTTGTTCAATTATATAAAGACTACATTTAATTAATGTAAACAGGATTTTTTTTTTTAAAAAGTCATTTAAAGATGAAGTAATTACAGCAACAAAGCATGTGAATTTAAGTTTTTTGAACTAACTTTAAAAGAAAAGAAAATAACAAAAGATGTTACTGATAACAAATAAGAAACCAGAAGAATAAAAGCACTGGTCAGGTAATATATGTAGATATCGCCGCCTATGTACCAACATAAGTAAGTTTAATTTAAAAAAACAACAAGAAAAATAATTGCATTACTTAAGAAAAAAATGTCACTGAATACATCTTTGGTTAATTAGAATATTATGTGATCAAGCACTGGAAGTTAGAAACTCATGTACAAGTGTTAATTCCCGTTGTAGCCACTTGGCGTTAAGTTTTATATTTTCAATACTTTGTTGGACAGTTCTTTCTGCTGCTGGTACTTCGTGTTCTTTGAAGAAGTCCTAAAACAGATTTAAAAAAAAAAAAGGTTAATAAATGTATTACTTCTTTAAATTTGTTTAAAAAGTGTGTGTGAAGTCCCTGTAAGTGCAAAAGTCATTGAGGTACCACAGGAGATACAGCGAGGATTTTAACCATGACCTGATAATTCCATTGGTCCTCACCAGAGATCGAACCAAGGAACCTTAGGTCAACAGTCAAGCCCTTTACTGCACAACCACATGTCCCCTCAAAAAGTATGCAAATTAACAAAAAGAGATTTCAATAACTGTTTTTTAGCATTAAGCATCCAGTATTTCTCAATCATAAAAATTATCAAAGTTATGTTACAAGACAAAAATTTACCCCTATTTCTTGGGCTTTTTCCTCTGTTACAAAACTTTCTGTTGTTGACTGCAAATAAATTATGTTCACATTCACAATTACCTTTCTACAGTTAAAAGATGTATAATTAAAGACTTTTACTGTCCCTTAGACTAAGCAAAAAAAAAAAAAAATTTCATTTTTCAGGAAGAAAGGATATTTAACTATTGCAGTACACATAAAAAAAAACCTGCTTGGTTAAATATTTATAGCGCAATGCTACAAAGTAATTGAAATGAAACAAGGCCTGTTTACCTGCACTAGTCTTGAAAGAAGGAATCCACCTTCATAACGTCCATTTAAGACATCAAAATGTTTCTTCACAAACTCCCAGGCCAACTCACGACCAATCACTGAGCCTGTGGTGCCACCTATGACAAACACAGCATCCTGGGACCTCACCTTCTCCTGTGAAGAATTATGAAAACAAATTAAATGTATGGACTTCTTTTTACTAAATCATAGTGCATTATTTTATAACATATAAGGTCAACCAAACATTTAGATATTTGTAAGGTCAACCAAACATTTAGATATTTGTAAGGTCAACCAAACATTTAGATATTTGTAAGGTCAACCAAACATTTAGATATTTGTAAGGTCAACCAAACATTTAGATATTTGTAAGGTCAACCAAACATTTAGATATTTGTAAGGTCAACCAAACATTTAGATATTTGTAAGGTCAACCAAACATTTAGATATTTGTAAGGTCAACCAAACATTTAGATATTTGTAAGGTCAACCAAACATTTAGATATTTTTAATATATAATTCAAGTTCAAAGAAGTTCAAGGCTGTTGTCCACTGAAAGTTCTCACTAATGGACATTTTACAAGCTGATCATTTGCTTGATTTTTATGTTTGCAAAATGGGACAGGTGGTGGAGCGTTGTAAAAAAAAGTTTCACTGTCAACCTTATGGACCCAGGTTCAATCCTCAAACAAGGGAATTTCTCTGAATCCTGGTGAAAGCTGGTCAAAACTGCTCCAAGCTTTAAATGGGTACCTGAATTTAATTAGAAAGTAAAGGCGGCTGGGCATTGTGCTAGCCACACAACCCTTTGGCTACAGAAACAGATGAGTCCAACATTTTATCTGCCCCAAAGGCCATTAGAGGGTTAGTGAACTTTACTTTACTTTCTATGTTTGCAAGAATAATTTTTCTTCACATTATTCTCTTATGTTGTGGTGGGGGGGGGGGGGCACAGTGAATGCAGACAACAACAGAACAGGCTAAAAAGATGGGAGGAAAATTGTGAAACTTACAGACAATGAGAAACCCAGAACTTCTTGAATAAGTTCCTTGTCTTGGACTGACCCCATGGCACGGCTAATCCTGACTTTTTCTTCTTGCATGTCAGCTTCATCATAGAGCTAGCCAAGAGAGAATCAACATTCTATCATTAACACTAAGAATACCATGAAACAAAAAACATTTATTGAAACATTTGAGTATAACATCAGTCAATCAAACTTTGAACACTGACGTTTACCACAGACTGGGTATAGGTTTCTGGCAGTCTAATTTTTAAATAATCATGTTTCAAATTTTAAATTAAGGAATCCTTATGGATTTAAAATAAGATTTTACCTTTTAAAGATTGAATAAACAGATATTTATGGTATTTGTTTTTTATTTAATTTTTGGGCTTTGATTGCCCTCATTTCAGTTTTATTTTCAACTTACACACTGTATATTTTAATTACAATTTGCAAAAAAAAAAAAAAAAAATTATGTTAATTAAATCTTAAAAAATGCTTTAAAAGCTGATGAATTAAGTGCCTAAAGCGGTATATTTAATAAATTATACTCAAAAAGAAACAACCAAACCTTGAGAATTTGGTTAAAGGTTTCTCTGTCGCCATTGTGCAGAACAGTACTATATACCTGAAATAGATTCAATGGAAACATGAATAAAAAAATTTAGCCTGGACAGAAATATTGATGCAACACTATTTATAATAACTTTGTTTGTTCATAAAAATAATAATACAAATTCTTGTTTTCAAAGTTGTATTAACAACTTCATAATTTATCTTTTGATGTATCAATAGATTTTTGATAAATTTCAAAAATCTCTGGTTGAATTAATGGCCATGAGAGATTAAAGAATAGTTTAGGTATTTGGAAAGTGAAAATTGTACACTTACGCAAGATCTCAGGTCAGCAGAGAGCTTTGCTGTTCCATTACAATGTGCCTCAAATCTTTTCCTGGCTTCAGCAATAGTGGCTTCATCCCCACTACGTCCCATTCTTGAAAGAACAACCTCTCTTAGCATTGGAATTAGAGTATCTAATATAAAACAGAACTTTAAAAATCAGTTTTTTGATGTTTTTTTTTTAATTACTACAAAATATACACTTGCATTTCTTTTTTAATCTGCATCAATATCAAGTAGAAAATAAGATTAAGTTAATTCTTTAAAGAAGAAAAATTATCCTTATGTAACTCTTCCCTTTTTGCAATGGTTAAGCTAGGAAAATTTGACACTGTTTTTTATTTTCTTTCTAATTCTGAGCACCTGACAGTCAATTAAATCTCATTTCTAGCCAAAAGAATTGATTAAAAAAAAAAAATTCACCTTCCCCTGGCTTCGCATCCCATCCAACAGTCTCTGCTATCTTAGAGAACAGTCGCCTGACATACTGCTTGAATGCTGGATATGTTTCTTCGGCATACTAGAAATTAAAAAAAGGATACTTGTTTAACCATAGCACAAAAAGATGACAGAAACCACTATTTATAAGCTTTTATTTTCTGTGGATTTGTGAGTTTGTACGTACTCAAATTTGGTAACTTGATTTTTTTTTACATGTTCTCATTTAGTCAATACTGAAAATTTGAAATGTTTGTATTCCAGATGTCAACGCATTATTTTTTTTTATTTCAAGTCATGTAAACTTCCAAGAATAATTACTTTTTTAGAATCAAATTTTAAAAAAAAATCTTTTTTAAAAATAATCTTTTATGACAATGAATCAAAAAGTAAAAATAATTCCTCAGATGATACAAATATTTATAGAAATTATGATAACTGAAAAAAAAGCGAGGGTGCATTTGGCTACCTCTTGATGTATGTATTTGAAAATACCAAAGTGGAAAGAAAAAAAAACTTTCTGGCATTAATATGTCTTAAAATTACTTCCATTGACGAAGTGAGAAAAATATATGGGATATGTATACTTTACAAAAATAAAAAAAAATAAAAAATAAGTGAGATGGGCCCCTACACATTTTTTTTAGGAATCATAAATTCTATGATCGAAGAGATTATGTATATTAGTAGTTGATTGTAATAAAAGCATAATTTAAAAAAAAAAAACTATATTTTTTATTTTCTACATCATTTTTTTTTCCATGCTTGCTCCAGATAACATCTACTGTTTAATATGAAGTCTGTTTTGATGTTATTTTTCTTATCAAAGAAGCAAAAACTTGGGAAAGTTATTAACTATTCTGTTAGTGCTGAACGAAATAATGAAAGTCAATGATGGTGTCTGACCTGCAGGATGGTGCTGATTGTTGAAATGTTTGATGACAGGTTGGACCACACAGTATAATCTCTTTCATTCTCAAATGCTTGGGTCACTTTCAAAACATCAACAGCTGAGCCCAGTCCCGCTCTAGACTAAATAAAGAATCAAATAGAATAACAAAACTGTAGATGAACAGATAAGAAGACAAGGTAATTTATCAACCAAATTTTTCGATTTTTCTAATCTTACACTATTCCTAACTCAAAACTACATTTTCTAGCTCTGTGAAAATGAATGATTCAATAATTAATTTTGCAATTAATTAATTTTTTTTTACATACTGAGTCAAAAAAATTATCATAGCAAATTTAGGGGTATAGCCGTGTTTTACTACGACGAACGGCAGTAATAATTGGGTTATTTGAACAAAAATAAACGAGGGAAATCATTAAAAAGATAATAATTATAATTCAATTAATAGAACAAAACTCACCAGTGCAAACAGATCAGACTGAAGACCAAGTCTGTCTTTAGGAGGCAAGGACAAATTTTTGACTGCTGGTATAAGTCTCTCCAACATGTCAGTAGGGTACATCACTCTGTAAACCCCAACAGTGCCAGCATTCAGCTTAAAAAAAAACATATATTGTATACTGGTAAACAACTAAAGGTCTATTCTGTCATTTAATACAGGTACCACAACTAAAGGTCTATTCTGTCATTTAATACAGGTACACAACTAATGGTCTATTATGTCATTTAATACAGGTACACAACTAAAGGTCTATTCTGTCATTTAATACAGGTACACAACTAAAGGTCTATTCTGTCATTTAATACAGGTACACAACTAAAGGTCTATTCTGTCATTTAATACAGGTACACAACTAAAGGTCTATTCTGTCATTTAATACAGGTACACAACTAAAGGTCTATTCTGTCATTTAATACAGGTACCACAACTAAAGGTCTATTCTGTCATTTAATACAGGTACACAACTAAAGGTCTATTCTGTCATTTAATACAGGTACCACAACTAAAGGTCTATTCTGTCATTTAATACAGGTACACAACTAAAGGTCTATTCTGTCATTTAATACAGGTACCACAACTAAAGGTCTATTCTGTCATTTAATACAGGTACACAACTAAAGGTCTATTCTGTCATTTAATACAGGTACACAACTAAAGGTCTATTCTGTCATTTAATACAGGTACACAACTAAAGGTCTATTCTGTCATTTAATACAGGTACACAACTAAAGGTCTATTCTGTCATGAATAAACATCATCACCACTACATAGGGTACACATTTTTTATTTCCCATTAAAGACAAGACTTTCTCATTAATCATTTGAATAAAGAGGAAAATAATCACCAAGCTCAAAAATGATGTTTGAATAATGTTTAGGGCTCATTACTTACATGGGCGTTAGATGTATAAGTACTCCAATCCAAACATGAAATCGCGACTATTATCTACCTTTTCATTATTATCATAATTCTCCATTATAACGAATATAACATCTACCATACCCCACTTTAAATATCTTAATCCTTGGAAATAAATTAACTGTCTATTTATAAATATACCCATCACACTAAAATTACCTAAAATGTTATCAGTCAATGTGAAAATCGACACAAATATAAAAATTCACAGAAAAAAAAAACCTCTCTGTCAATTTTTTGAAGATTACAAAAACCGAGATATTTCATTTTCCAGATTACTCGATTGCATATTTTTTGTGTGCTTAAATTAGTAAGTTAAAAACTAGAATCATGCAAGCAGTAGAACAATCCAAAAAAAAAAAAGTGGCGACATCTGGGGTTTACCAGCAGAGGCATTTTTCGGGGACACCAAAGGGCAAAGGGCTAAGCATTTATTAATGTGCCTATTTACGTCAATCACAAAGATCCTAACATAATTGTCTTTTCACTTTTTATTTTTTTTTTAATGGAACTTATAAAAGCTTTTTTTGAAATGGCACATCTACTGCATCATTTAGTTATGAGTGTACGTGGCTGCAGCTTTTTATATACAAAACCAAAATTCAGCAGCTCACTGACATACATACTTTGACCCAGTCTCCTTCTGAGACATTAGGAACAACAAATTCTTTGGTCTTTGTGTCCAACAGACCCAGCACTTGGGCTTCACCTGGGGAAGGCTGTGAGGATGCCAGGATGGGAACCATCCACAGGAAACTGTCTTTCGGAGTTGAACCATCAGCCGTAAATTTAGACTGTGTGATTGTCAGTTTTCTGCTTGTACCATCTTGCTCCTGACTAACCTGGATGATGCCATGGAAAAATCAAAGAAACAAATTATTTAATGCATTTAAACCATTTCTTGGGTATTAAAAGTTTATCAATCAATAATTCTCTTGTTGAAAGTTTTTTATTTCATGTAAAAAAAATTACAAAATTAAAATCTTCAATTTGAAAGCCTAAAAAAATAAATAGGGACAAGATGGCGATCGAAGCCAATTTTAAATGAGTACCTAACATTCTCTGGGGGTTAATTAATTATGCTGTGACTCATGAAAGCAGGTTAACTCAAGGGGAATATTTAACTCATTCCTTAACAAATTACCCTTAAAACGGGGAAACCCATTTGCTTTGTCCATGTAGTCATCATCTTTCCAACAGGTTTACTGCTGGCTTCTTCGAGGGCTGCCCACAGATCCTCGGTGAATGTATTAGAATACTGGTGTCTCGTCAAATAAAGATTCATACCTTTACGGAAATCCTGAAAAAAAACATTGACATTCATAATATTGACATTCATAATTTCTGTTTTACTTTTATCTAGAATGATACTAAATGACTTGGCTATTTTAACTGTTTGTTTTTCCCTCCATTATTAATGTAAAGATATGCATTAAAATATTATTTTTTTTAAACGTAATAATAAGTTAGGATTGTCACCATAAATAAAAAAATTTTAAACTAAAATGGTGGACATGTAATGATGTCATTTCCCAGAATTTTCCCACATTCAGAACTGTTTCCAAGCAAAGCTGAATTATTTTTGTGTGTGTGTTTCACACTGATAAAATGTTAACTGTTCAGAGTAAGTTACTGTGAAAACAATGTTAAATGTTAACCATTCAGCAAATTCATTGTTGTTATGCAGTGTGGCAAACATATTTATGAGTTCATTTCTGAAGTATATGGCAGAATATAGACTCAAACACTTAAAATGTGTGTGAGATGTATCTGGCTCAGTGTTTCTCAAAATGTGAGCTGTGACCCACACGAAGGTCCAAAAAAAATAAATTAACAATTGATCAAAAAATAAAAAACAAGATAAGCGCATAACTCTCTCTCTCTCTCTCTCTCTCTCTATGGTGCATGTTACAAAAATGGCAAGTTTATACACAACAGGTGAGTGGTAGAAACGAAACAATTATCACAGTGGGTCTCAAATTTTAAAAAGTTAGAGAACCTCTGACCCAACCTTGAACTCAATATATTAAATACATATATATCAATATAAGACAAATCTCACCTCATCCCCCAGATACTCATGCAGCATTCTAATAACAGATGAGCCTTTGCTGTACGAGATAGCATCAAAGATTTCATCAACTTCTGATGGATGGCCCACTTCAACCTGATAAAAGGTGTTCATGTCATGAGTTCATTTTTGCAGCAAAATTAAATTTAAAAAAAAAAAAAAAGAAAGAAAAAAGGAGCAGCGTTTAAACAAGTATAAAATATACAAATATCAAGATAAGTCCAAATTAGTTACAAAAATATACAAATATCAAGATAAGTCCAAATTAGTTACTTAAGTATACAAATATCAAGATAAGTCCAAATTAGGTACAAAAATATACAAATATCAAGATAAGTCCAAATTAGGTACAAAAATATAAAAATATCAAGCTAAGTCCAAACTGGGTGCAAGGAATCCAAAAAAAAAAATATAATCGACAAATGTTTATTTAGTTAATGTCTGTGTGCAAATCTGAAGCCTCATGAAGTATGATTTCAGTGAAGCACTAAAATATCAAGCTAGATCCTCACCTCAATAGGATGACTGTTGTCCAGGGCGTCCATCTCTAAAGCCTGCCCAAGGTCACTATTGACAAACTGTGTCCAGACATCATATTCAGGAAAACAGTAATCAACACAAAGGTATTCTATCCATGATGCAAAACCTTCATTCAGCCAAAGGTGTGTCCACCATTCCTGCAAAACATTGATAAAATTAATTTTTATTTAACTTCTTAGACAAAATTTATTTATTACTTTAAGATCCTTTTAAATGAATTTTTGAATAACGCACGTATTGTGTGAATGAATTTCTTATGAATGCCAAATTTTTATTTTCACTTCAGCATTGTTAATTTAGTCTTCAAATGTCATATGAAAAGAGACCTGGATTACACGTTGGAGGCTGAATTTGTAAAACTATGTATATTGGAAAATTATCAATGATGAACTTGCTGGTACAAAAAATCAAAATTATTATATCTGCTAAGGTACAACTTTAAAAGCAAATACATGTATAATAATAGCTGTCATCTGTGTTATATCGAAAGTAGAAAACAAGAATTCAAAATGGTGTCTTGCTCGGATCTCAATTCGATAAATGTTTTTTAAAAAATACACAGTTTTGAATAGTTTCTGCAGTTTTCAATCATGAAACTCAAAGGCCGAAATGTAAAATAATTCCATTTAAATATTTGTTGTTTTTTTTTTTTATTTCTACAGCATATAGCATCTTTAAATTGTAATAAATCAGATATGTCCGAAACCAAAAATAACCTAGCCTACCAATCAAACCTAAGGGAATATAACTCTATGCAAAGGTTTTGCAGGGTACAGCTAGTAAACTATAAGAGTTATGGTATGCCTAATGAACAGAAAGTGTCCCTTTAATGTAATAATTTTCTAACTTGTGTTAAAAACTACTGGATTCTCACCATTGTAACCAAGTTGCCGAACCACTGATGGGCCAACTCATGGCCCACTACAAGGGCCACCCACTGCCTGATTCTGGCTGATGAGTTCTCAGGGTCCACCAGCAAAGCTGTTTCTCTGTATGTTATGAGTCCCCAGTTCTCCATGGCACCTAGAGATAGATTTTTAAAATTCTCTTTAAATTTACCACATTAAGGCTACAAGCTTTTTTACAGTACTAGCAACGCCTACATTATGAAGTATAGACTTAAATAGACATTCTCACAACATACAGAATAAAAATATTCAACTTTATTGATATTAGTTAACTATATTACATCTGCTTACTGAATATAATAAAAAAATAAATAAACTCTTAACAACTCATTCACCTGCTGAGAAATCAGCAATAGCAATCAAGTCAACTTTGGGTAAGGGATAAGCTATGCCAAAATATTTTTTGTAAAATGGTAAAGTTTTCACAGCGACCTGAAAAAGTAAAGTGGGGAAAAAACTGTCAATCAAAATACAGATTTAAAAAAAAATAACTTCAGATCTTAAAATTGTGGTACTTAATCTTGATTTGTGTAAAAAACAATTTGACTTTTTGCGGTGTGAGATTTTTTAAACTGACCTTTCATCACAAATAAAATTCTGCATAACAGAGATATAAATTAATCGATGCTAATGTTCAGATCATACAAATAGTTAACGCAATAGTGAATATATTGAATCTTTCTTATTTAACATTGCAACAAAATAATAAAAAGTTCATTGTAAATGTGACTTTTTTTTTAATCCAGATTCTAATTTACATACATAATGTCAGAATAGACTTATACTAGACTAATGTCAGAATAAACTAATACTAATGTCAGAATAGACTAATACTAGACTAATGTCAGAATAGACTAATAATAGACTAATGTCAGAATAAACTAATACTAGACTAATGTCAGAATAGACTCATACTAGATTAATGTCAGAATAGACTAATACTAGATTAATGTCAGAATAGACTAATACTAGACTAATGTCAGAATAGACTAATACTAGATTAATTTCAGAATAGACTAATACTAGACTAATGTCAGAATAGACTAATACTAGATTAATTTCAGAATAGACTAATACTAAGGGGTTAGAAAAAGACTTAATGTAATGTAGAAAGTAAATATATGAGCACATCATACTCTGGGAATTTCCTATTACTTCATTCAAAATAATTAGTGTTGCTATAGCTTTCTATAAACTCTCTATAAATAAATTCCATTCCCACTGCACATTGTGGAGAATTTTTTTAATTTGTAAATAGATATGGCCCCTTGAACCGACTTCCCTTCTTATTTTCAAATGGCCACACCTCTTTTAGCCAGGTGAAGATCAGTATAAAATTGGTATAAAAAGAAATTGTTTCCTGAATCATTAGCCAAATGCATGGGCATGCATACTTTGCATTAGTTGAATCAGGCGTTTTTAATAGACGATAAGCAGTAAAAATCTCATTTTTTTTTTAAACTAAATATCAAGAATCAGTTCACTATCCAAAGTATTGAAAATAAGGGTGCAGTGAATGGGGTAGGTTCAGAAAGACACAAGGTGGGTTACACCTGGAATAAACTTGAGAGGGTGGCCCAGCACAGAGGTCTCAGGAGAATAGTTGACAGCCCGTACCCGACAGGAGTGACACTTACATTCAAAGCAAATCTGCCCTGCTCTTGTTTTCCTTTAGGTGTGTACACTCTCACCAAGACGTTGTCTTCATCTACTTCCTCCAGGTAGTCATAGTCCCCAACCACAAAGGCCACCAGATAGGTGGACATGACAGGAGTTGTGGAATACTTGTATTCAACGAGCTGGCTATCCAGTTCTCTGGTTGAGATTACAGGCTTACAAAAAAAAAAAATTTATAAAATAGCTTTATATTTTGTTAAACGCAAAAATTTAGTACGCTTGCCTTACTTTTATCAACTTCTTTAATTCTCAGACATAGATGGAGATTGAAATTTAACTAAGAATGAATCTTGTGGTAAGTTCAATCAGAGCAAAGAAAAAGATGTTTTCAAGTTTTGCACCAACTAGGGATGACATAGTATTAGCTTAAATCAACCACTACGTCCATGCGGTGTATCAATCACTCATGTGATATTCTAAATCTATCACTCTTAATGGACTTTGAGATAAAGCTTTTCTTTAAAAGAAATTCTACCTAGAAAAATTGTGAAGATGAATATGGGTTTATCTCTTGAGCAAGACTAGTAACAGTTCAAAAAACAAAATACTTTGCAATACTGTAATGTCAAGCTGGAGGACTCAGGATTCAGTTCTGGGTTAGTGCTAAGTAAATCTCAATATAGAAAATAGTAAGTTTACAGCATAGTGTTATCGAAAAATTCAGCAGATGATGATTAGCAGGTTGTTTTTTTTTTACCATATTGGACAAAGCCACTTTGCCTTCAGGTACAATCAATGTGATATCAAAAGTGGCCTTCAAGGCTGGTTCATCCCAACATGGAAATGCTCTACGAGCATCAGTGGCCTAAAAAAAATTGAAACAGACACACAATACATTATTTATAAATAAACTGAAATATGAATTACTAGTAATTGAAATGGCTATGATTCTTATATTATTAATAAATGTTCATCAAGTGTGAAGCATAAATAAATTAAAATATAGCTTATGACATGAAAAGTTAAATACAATTTCTACTGATAATTTTTTTTAAGATTTCATTATGCAAAGTAATATTCATTAATTAAAAAAAAAAAGAAATCAGAAGAGACTGATTATTTAAACATTATATCAATTTTTATAAAATAACTGTACTAAAAAGGTATTTCACATGACAAAAAAATAATTGACAATGTCTCACTTCAAACTGTGTCACAGCTGCATACAACTCCTCGTTGTTTAATGTGTACTTGCTGCGGTAAAATCCTTTCATTTTATCATTTAATTCACCTGTAAATTTGAGAGACAGTGTTCCTTTTCCAGGCTGTGGAGAAAATGAATGTTTTATCATACTTAAATAACTTATGGTATTGGCCGGGAAAAGAAAAAAATTTAAATTAAAAAAAAGAAAGCTCATAAATTAAAATATAATAATTTCAAGAATGGGAAAAGATACAATTTTAAAATAAAATTAAGGTATAAATAAAAGGTTGTATAATCAAAGCATTGATAATGTCATTAATTTTAAAATTAAGATATAAATAAATTTGTATCATCAAAGGATTGAAGATGTCATTAATGTGCTGCTGATATTATTTTCTAATCAGGGTTGATGCCAGTAAACAAGTCAGATGACATACCACTAGATCTGATGGAAACTTCAATCCTACTTCTTCATCATCTTTGTAATACTCCACACAAGCAGTCAATGTCGACTCAGAGAATGCATCTTAAAGGGAAATAATATATCAATTTATTCTTGCAAGACTCTTAAATTTGAAAGGATACTAAAATAAGTGAAATGTCTTAGTAAATATATTCAATCCCACAAGAATTTTATTGATAGAATAAAAAAAAATAAGTAAAACTCCTTAAATTAAAAAAAATACATACTTTAAAGATAATGATTTTCAAATATGACTCATAGCTTTATAACATTAAATTAATCATTAATGGTTAAACTAAATACAACAGCAAACTACTCACCACTATATACAGCTTCCTGTACTTCAATTTCACAAGCATGAAGTTTTACAGTACCCACAGCAGATTTAACCTGCATATAAAATATATTTCATTAGAAGGCATAGTTACACATGCTAAGAAACAATCTAAATGGGAAAAAAAGGGTTTCAAATACTTTAAAAATAAATAAATAAAAGAATGTACCTCTACAAGAATGTCAACGGAGCCTTCAAAAGTAAATTTTTTTAAGTCTGGTTTTAAAGTCAGTTTATAATTGGAAGGAATTACTGTCTTAGGAAGACGTTCAAATTTCTTTTTGCTTGGAGACATATTTGATGCTTTGCTCTTGTTAAAAGTTGAATATGAGGCAAACAGTGACCCTGGAAAAAAGGAAATCAATTATTATTACAAATTTTTAAGAGCTCTGGCAGAATTCAAAGGTTTACAAACACCTAACATTACAGAAACCACAGACCGTAAAGCTGACAAGGAATGGTTCCAGTATCAGAATTAAATATGACTCAACATGTCGTAGATTAATTACATATAATATATGATATATTTATTTTATAACTAAAAGTATGTATAGTAATTACTTTAATTAGTATTATAAAGTAAAGACATAGTAAGAAACCAACCTGTAACTCTGAATTTACTAAAACAATTAGCAAACAGTCCTAGAAGATCCCCTCGATTGTCTAATTTTCTAACAAAGACTTTTAAAGTACTATTACTTAAATTATTTGTTACAAATATTTGTCTGAATTGCAAAACTGAGCAGTGTATAACACTTAGTCTAACCATTCAAAAAAAATCTAACGAGTCCTCATTACTTATAACAATAGAAATGTGCCTATCACCCTATGTTTGGTTAGGCTAAGGCGAGGATTGGGGACCAGTGTGTTTCAACTAATATAAGAGGACAGCTAAGCACTCTAAGACAAGACTACTTAGTCTTTGGACACTTTGGTCAGACAAAAGTGTCACAAAGGAGTCTTTGTAGTCAACGAGTTGCTTTAGTCTTAGATTTGATATTAAATGCACTACAGCGTAGGTTCACTAGCCAAAATAATGTTTACAATTATGTTCCCAAAATCACAGATAACGTGTTAAAAAAGAATAAGACGATGAAGATAAATAATATACCAAACTGAAAGTCCAGCTGTGACACAGCGTTAGTAAGTTACCGGTGTATTATATATTACTTCCGGGTTAAAGATGACGTACAATATCCACATAGCATAGATTATATATCTATGCCACATAGTATGGGGGGGGGTAATTACATTTCGTCAAAAAACTTTATTTACAACACTTTTATGGTGGCTCATTATGAAATAAATAAAGCTTTTAGTAAAAGAAATAATTGATTTGAACAAGGTGTGGAGTGCCCCCCCCCGCTTAAAAAGAAGAAAAAGAGGAAAAAATAAAGAAAAAGTAACTAAAATGAGAGAGTACCCCCTTGCTGGGTATTGGTGCCCCCTGTTTACTTTGACCTGGCTGCGGGCCTGTACAGTTGCACGGTCTTTGTACATTGTGCCCAAATACCCAGAGACTGGTTATATCTTCAGTAAAATAATACATGTAAAAAAAAAAAATAACACATTAAGACACAGTGATCTCTGCAACATCGATAAATTGGACAAATGACGCAAAACTAATTAAACCAGGAGGATCTTTCCCTACGGCCACCAAATGTATCAATCCTAAGGCCCTAAAATGAAGCCTTGATAAAAAAAAACACACACACACACGTAAAAACGTTGAAACGAAATGTAGATATTATTTTTAGATAACTGACCTATGATGTGTTTTAAAAAGCCGAAGATCCTGGGACCAGGGAAATAATAGCAACTTGATATTCAAATAATATGCGTCAAATGGAAATAATGTGCGTGAGCTTTAAAAGGTATCCGAATCAACCAACCAGGTAAAACAGAGCAAGAGTTTGTATTGCAGCTGCTGGGATCTCTAAAGCATCATTTTTTAAAAGGTATGTCTATTGGATGTGGGTCATACATAATGGGGGGGGGGGGCAAGGCGGTCTTTAAGTTTGCATGTCATTCAGAATGGCCCGTGGTTCCCTATCGGTCTACATCAGTGGTTCTCAAAGTCTGGGTCGCCAAAATTTGAATTTTACTTTTTGTCTTATTCTCTTTATCTAAAAAAAAATAATTAACCGGTTGCACAATCAGGCTAAGAGATATCCACGCCACATTTCTACACATGGAGACAAAATTCATTTTCAAATTATTTGGTATAAAAATTTATAAAGAATATGTTTTAAAAACCACCCCATTTCCTTTCTAATGTAAAAGTTTTGAAGGCGAAGAATCAATCAAGAAATTAGAGTTGGCAGTTTTCATTTGACTGCGCATGTACATGTATCTTGAAAGTGCCAAACTTAAAACTTCCTGTATCAATTCTGCACGTGGCCCTTGGTGGGTACGCATTGTCCAGAGACATTTAAAAATGCTTGTCCTGTTTGAATCAGCGGCAGGTTATGCTTTGTTTAAGGTAACATTATTTGTAAACAATAATGACGCCATGATAGCATTTCCTTTTTTCAAAACGTGTATTTTAAAATTTTACATTTTTTGACGACTGATAAAATGTTGCTTAATATCGTGTCCGTATGACGTCGGCTATGTTAAGAAATCTAGCATGGTTGTGGATTATATCCCATTCGTTTTTCTTGTGCCGAGTCCGGGTAGTATATAGTTTTACAGAGAGCCGTATTATAGTATTTATAGCCAGTTAAGCTAGATTAAGTTGAAATAAATAAATGGAAACATAACATTACATTAAAACTGATTCTGCAGGAAATGCACTACAACTCTTAATAAAGAACATAGTTCTATGGCCAAGGGGCTTTTATTTTGTTAAAACGAGTAGCTAGTTTAAATTGTAGCCACATTTGACCACTGTTGGGCTAAATTATTTCAAATTATTTGTATACCCTAACCCTATTTTATGTATCACATACATTTTTTATTCTTTTATAGTTGCTTGATGAGTCCAAGCTTCAGAATATTGAAAATATTTATCAAGATTTTGAGACTCCTAATAAAGCAGCAAAAATGTAAGTAAAAATACATTTAAAATTGTACATTTTTTCAGTTCATCAAAATCTATTTTTAAGTGTTAATGCTATTAGTATAAGCTATGAAAAATTGGCTGGTGCAAATTTTTAATCAAAGTAATTCTTATAAAATTCCGAAGCATTCTATATTCATTATAGATATTGCAAGTTTATAAGGAAATTTTTTAAAATGACTATTTCATAAAGATAAAACATTGTGATCTGGTGTTGCAGATGTAACATTTGATAAAGATAAATTCTGATGGCTCTAATATATGCTAAATTCAAATAATTTTTACAGCTTAAATCGGTAAATAACTTCACATGTAAGGGAATACTCTTCACATCATTGTGTAAAAAATAAGTACCTTTGCCTTTGATTAATTTCAGTTTGAAACTCAAGCACTTTGAAAAGTTTCAGAACATAAATGAGGCTGTAGCAGGTACTAGAGCTAAGAAAAGTTACTCAGTAATGAAAAATGTTAATACATTTATTTTAAAATAAGTTAAAATACGTTTGTTCTTTTTTTTTTTAATTGAATTATATTTTTTTCAGCCAACTTGACAGTTGAAAATGAAAAAGTTAGTAAAAATTTGAGACACATTCTTAAGAAACATATTCTGAAAGATGCTGAATCGGAACTTGCTGTTGCAGATGCTAAGCTTGGAAAATTACTGAAGGTTGTTTTTTTCTTCCATTCATTAGAAAAATAACTCTGCTTATGATGGATATTTTAGATAATTACTGATGAATAACACTGATAGATTTATCTTTTCGTCACTACCTCTGAGGCAGAAAATGTTCATTATTATTTCTGTTACTTTAAAAAAAAATTACTTTTTAATAATTATGGAAATTTTTAAACAGAAAAAATATGACCTGAACTGTGTTACAAGCTCAGCTGTTCAAGAGCTAATGCGAAATATTCGCACTCAGCTTGACAGCTTTATTTCTCCAATAGTTGAATCAAGTCACCTTGCTCAGATGTCATTGGGTTTGGCTCACAGGTAATAACTAAATAAAAGCAGTTGAAGTGCTGCTTCATTCTCTTCATAGCTATGAAATTTGTAATTATTTAATGAGTAAATATTACATTTCAATTACAGTTTAGGAAGATATCGTCTTAAGTTTAGCCCTGACAAAGTGGACACTATGATTGTCCAGGCAGTATGTGAGTATATTCATTTTTCATCTATGAAATTTCTAATTTCGCAATAGTGCATTGAATATTTAAATAAAATTGATAATTATTTCAGGCTTGTTGGATGATGTGGACAAAGAATTAAACAATTATATCATGAGACTAAGAGAGTGGTATGGATGGCATTTTCCTGAGTTGACAAAAATAATTACAGACAATATGGTGTATGCTAGAGTTGTTAAAGAAATGGGTATGTCTCTTAAACATGTAAGGCACTGAAAATTATTAAAATGATGTAAGGACTTGTTTTTAAAAAATCATTTTTATTTTTCCATCAGGAGATCGCTCAAATGCTTCCAAACTGGATTTCTCTGCACTTCTTCCTGAAAATTTAGAAACAGAATTGAAATGGGCTGCAGAAATATCAATGGGAACAGAGATTTCAGAAGAGGACATATTTAACATTAAAAGTCTCTGTGAGCAGGTAAAACATGAATTTGCTGTTAATTAGCTTTATGACAGAGGCGGATTTAAACAGCAGGTGAAACTGGACCTTGACCTCTGAAGGCTTCACAAACCCCAACTTGAGATTTTTTTTAATAGTACCCAAAATTCACTTCAGGCTTCAATTGACCTAAATCAGCCTCTGCTAAATGTAAAGTACAAAAGTGTAAAATATTACTAGTAATGTTTGCTTTGGCTCTCAATGATTAATTTATTCAAAAGTAGTGGACCTATAAAAACTGCTGAGGACAACTGGTATATGAGAGAAGCC
The DNA here is from genome assembly GCA_021962125.1 of Bulinus truncatus. NCBI lineage: Eukaryota > Metazoa > Mollusca > Gastropoda > Planorbidae > Bulinus > Bulinus truncatus. The sequence goes on along the minus strand of JAGDYQ010000107.1, from coordinate 3,047,979 downwards.
TAAGGTTACTTTTTTTAATCTATAGTTTCTGTCGTTGAAAAAGAAATTAAAAATAATACTTTGCAATGCAGGTGATTGAAATGTCAAAAACAAGAGACGAACTCTACAGCTATTTGAAAGAAAGAATGTCCATGGTCGCACCAAATTTAACAATTTTAGTTGGTGAACTTGTAGGGGCTCGATTGATAGCTCATGCTGGTAAATATTTTTTTTATATCTAAATAGGATGAAAGTAGAAATTTGAATTTTTAAAGATATTTCTTGAAAAAACTACAAAAAGTGATAAGATTAAAAAAGTCTGCTTATGATGGAAATTTTTTCATGCTGAATACTTTGAAGAGTTTTTTTTATTCGTCACTACCTCTGAAGCAGATGAGCATGACAATTATTTTTTCTTTATAATTTTGTGCATATGGCTAATTAGCATGTACTTTTTTTTAAGGCTCTTTGCTAAATTTAGCAAAACATCCAGCATCAACAGTTCAGATTTTAGGTGCAGAAAAGGCTCTTTTTAGAGCTTTGAAAACAAAGCATGATACTCCAAAATATGGTCTCATATATCACGCCTCTATAGTGGGAAGTGCTCAGCCCAAAAACAAAGGAAAGGTAATGTAAAATTGTTATTTAACAGATAGCTCTGTAGACAGCTAATGGCTGATATTTGTCTTTCCTTCTGTAGTGTGAAGATGTCTTTGTTTCCCAACTGTCTTAGTGCAGATATTTTATTTTTATTACAAATTTTTTCTTCTATTGACTTGCAACAAATAAAGAAAAGCAGTGATTTATGTTGTAATTACTTTTCATGGAACAAAACGTATTGCATTTTGACATCTTTATCTTCACAGCTATCGAGAATGCTTGCTGCAAAAGCTGCACTGGCTATTCGTGTTGATGCACTGAGTGAAACAAGTGACAGCACTCTTGGTTTAGAACAGAGAGCCAAAATTGAAAGCCGAGTTAGAAGCTTAGATGAGAAAGCGGTAGGATTTCTTTATATATTGATTTTTAAATTATTACTGAGTAAATCTGATATGAATCAAGCATACATCTCCAAATTTAACTTAAAATTTCTTTCATTGTGTTTAGGCAAGGAAAATCAGTGGTACAGGTAAATTTCAAATAAAACAAGAGAAGTACACAAATGTTAGGTAAGATTTTTTATTTATTATGAAAAATTCCATGAATTCTTACAACTTGTGGAATATTCTTTACAATCTATTTTGACTCAAGTTTCAATGAGACAGCTAAAGGCCTTCTTTCAAAGTTCATACTAAATTTTATCACAGAACAATATTTATGCATAGACTTCAGCCAAAGTAGTGAAGTTGGCCATCATATTTATTACTTTTATTTCCCCCCAGTGATGTCAAGGTTTTCAACCCATCTGTTGATTCCACAATTCCAAGTGTTGCCAAGAGAAAAGCAGATGAACTTGATAAAACACAGTCCCCAGTCAGTAAAAAAGTAAAAAAAGAGATGGATGACATTGACGAAGTAGAATTAAAAGAAACACCCAAAAAGAAGAAGAAGCGATCTGAAGTGACAGAAACTCCAGAAGTTCAGGAATCACAAGGTTAGCACATTTCCTTTTTTTTTTCATAGCCTTTCTTACCAATTATTTGTTGGGGCGTTTAACCATTTTTTAATGCACAAAAACCTCTGTTTGATGCTGCAGCTGGGAGATGGCAGTGTTTTGCTGTTGTCCTTGGTTGCCTGCATGTGGTTAAATGCCCAAGAGTAAATCCAGAGCCATAGTGCTGATGTCAACCAACTTGTCGACATTCAGTCTCCAGCTTATGGGACATTGATTTTTTTGTATGTCTTAGTATCATAATTGTATAGCATTGTCATCTTATTAAATCTTAAAAGTTACTTTGAATTTAGTACAGTTGTTACTGCGTCCTATTTAACACCGGCCTTCACATATAGCTTCATTAACTTAGCAAAGTTTTTTTTTTTAAGTTCATATAACCAGAAATACATGTTATGCATTAATTATTTTGCTTGAAGTCTTAGAGAATGTAAAAAGAATTATTGATTTGGAATATCCTTGTTAATTAATTTCTTTCCTCTTCAGAAATTAAGTCGGAAGAAACAGAAAGCCCCAAGAAGAAAAAAAAGAAAAAGAAGGTTAAAGAATCTGGTGATTCTGATTAATGTCTTCAATGTTATAATTTGTGAATGTATGTATGAATGTTGATTCATTTTGTTGCTTAGCACCACCACGAATATTTTGGCAACTAAATATCAAATTTTTATTAGGTAAGAGGATTGTCTCAAATGTTAAATTGATGGTGTGTCGTTTTATTTCTGTGTTGATTGTCAAAAACTTTTTTTTTTTGTTTTTAGGTCCTAAAAATAATTAGCCTTAACAAATTGAATCTACAAAAGCTGTGTGAAATATCTTGTCACTGCCATAACTGTTATTTTTATAAAATCTACATTCTTTGTCTTGTATATACAGTGTATTAATTTTATGTAAATAGAATTATCAATTTGAACATTTTTTTTAAATTTCCAATTCATAGCTCTACTGTTATGTTTAATGAAATGATTCTGCATAACCTTTGCTAAGCAGAATATTTTAATATATTTCTGAATAAATCTTAGCAAATAATAATTTTCATTATTGTTTCATTTTTTTTTTTGTGCAATCTATGTGCATTGGGTTAAAATTTTAGACATCAATTTAAAATAAATCTTAAATAAAACTTAAAAAGCCACTAAAATTTCCAGTGTTATGGAAATTTAAATAGAATTGAAAATTGCACTCTATTTCATATAAAAAATAATGTTGGTATAGTATTTGATTTTCTGTTGGACGTAGGTAATTCTCTCAATTTAACATTTTTCATATATTTTTTTATGTTAGAAAAGTATACTGTATTGGAGTGCTTATTTAAAACTCAAATAGTTTAATAGAAAAGCCCTCTGGTCTATAACAGCCCATAAGACTCTAATTGGTGACAGTAGTGATGGTGTGCAAGCTTTAGGCCCAATTACAAATAATTAGCTTACCAATGGTTTTAGTTGTTTCTATGTCCTTGACAAGGGAACTGGTTTAAAAATAATAATTTAAATATAATGGTTCACTGAACACAGAAAAAAAATGATAGGAATGCTGAACATAACATGTTGCAATGTTGACTTACTAAAAACAACAGTGCTTTAATAATAGCATTTTGTCTGATACCAAAATTAAAAACTTTCGAACTAAGAAAGAATTAAAGAGGGTAGAAATATTGTCAACAAATATGAATTTATTTATAATAAAAAGTAGAGATAAAATCACATTTTGATCATATTACCTGCATAAATTATACTTTGAAAATTAAATAGGCAAGTTGTCCAAACAGTTTTTAAACTGATTCATGCACTTTTAAAAAAATATGTTTCAAGTTCTCATTTACAAATGCAGTTTCTATTCATACAACTTGTGTACTATCAAATGTACATACATGAGTTACGATTTTGTTTCTGTCTTGGCAAAATACTAAAGCAAAACTCCAAATAATAATAAAAAAAGTTAGAGCAGTTTTTCAAACAGTATATTTGTATGACATTCAATAATGGAGAGGTAAATTTCCTAACCCTAAATCAGCTGTCAACAAACTTTTGGACCTCTTTTAGGCTAATTTATTTTTTTCTGTGGACCCCCTAATATGAGTTTATTCCTAATTCCAGAGTACTATTTTAATATGGTTGTAATTGTCTACCAGTATCTTTAAATAAAAAAAAATTAATCATAAAGACTGCCTTTCACTCAGTTATTGATATGCACTAGATTGCTTCTGCATATGTTCATGAATACATTTAGGAACTCATGGCGTTTCTATAGGAACTAATATGCACTTAACAATTTGAAAACAACTAAACTTACACAAAAAAATATTTAAAATTCATTATAGTTTTACTGATACATTTTTTTACAAATTGCAAAGCAAGCTATCCTTGGAAAGCTAAGTAAAATGTGTATAAATTATTTTTTATTGAGTTGCTTTAATCAAAAGGTATTGCAAAAGTTTTGAAATGTTTTAAACCACATAATTGTCTTTATTTTAAGACAAACTGGTACTAATAAATATAGACAGAAAATTCATTCTGAACTACCATGTACATGTACAACTAGTAACAGCCTAATAAGCTGTGAGAGATGAAAGCCAGACTACATGAGTGTTATATATGATTGATTTTAAAAAATGCTGTTTTTTGTATAAATATGAGTATTTATTTATCAATAAGCCAACAATTTTTACTAAAAGTTCAAGATTTATTAACATTAATTGTTGTAATTATCTACGCATTTAACAGAAAAAATTAGAAAAAGGCAAAGCTAAATACAAGTATCTGTGGGGGAACCTTGCATAAATCACTAACGTGTATTAACAATTGTAAAGTAATTTTTTTCAAGCTAATTATTAATTGTACATTAAAATGTATTTGACATCTTTAAATTATTCTCAGATAATGCAGCCGTCTTTTGACTTAAAAAAGTACATGCATATGTAGTCTAAAATTTACACAATGTCTTACAAACTAAACAAATAATTTATTTTAGGTTTGACCATTTTTTGTATTAAATAATTCAGTTATGCATGAAAGGAAAAAAAAAAGACAGGATCAAAGCAATATTAGCACAAAAGTTAACTAATAAAAGTACAATTAAAATAAAAAGCACATAAAAGTGTAACTTTATGCAATTTATTTGCATAATTAGAAACAGTTGCAATGGTAAAATAGAAGCAAAGAAAACACCATTTTGTGATGCTACCTTGTGAATGTCACAAACATAAAAAAAAACATCATACATGTATTTAAAAAATATATACAAAAATTATTTTCACTATTGATTAGTTTGTGTATCACAAAGCACTGACCGTTTCAAATTTAACCTTTAATGACTAGTTAAGATTCTGTAAGATAAAAAAAAAACACCAGGTTGTAAGAACAAATTCTTTGGACAAACGTGTATCAATAAATGTGATTTATATGTGATAATTAACTACAATAAAAACATTTTTTTTTTTTACATTAAAAAAAAATATTGTTTCTTATCCTTTACCTCAGTAACTTTTTGACTTGTAATTCTATAACTATCTGACTTGAAAATGAACTTTTTAAAACTTGACAAAAACTGAGTGTACATATACATTTTTTTAAGGAACCCACCTATGAATCAGGCTGTCAAAAAGTTTCAGCTGACATAAAATCAATTATTTACAATTTTGATTCAGAAGTTTTTAGAATCCTCACATCTGTTTTGATATTAATAAACATTCATGATTTGAAGATATAAACTTGGATGAACTGTAACATATTTAAAAAATAAATAGGTGGTCTAATTTTAAATTACAGAAGCAGAAAATATTTAAACATCTTTTCATAACAAATCTTTTAAAAGTAACTACATGTTAATTGAAATAGTGGAAGAACTTTTTAAAGTGAACATTTATCCACAAAATGCTCGCAATGTAAAAAAAAAAAAAATTCAATTATCCTTTTGACAATGAATATATTTTAAGTACAGCAAAGTCAATGGATAGCTCAAGTCTTGAATGAAGTTAAAAGGAATAATATCACAGTATTCTGCAGTCGCAATCCAAGTTGAATTTATGGATAGTAGTACTTCAAAAACCTGTTGAGTAACACACAAGATAATTAACCCTTAACTGTTGTTCATTTTCACCAATTTTTTTAAGCTGATTTCAGGGTGTTTTGTAAAACTAGGCATTTTTCATTATGTTATAAGCTACCTAGTGAAGTTATATGTCGTTAAATTTGGAAATGAATAAGCTATTTAATGATATAAAACTTTTGATATAATAGAAATTTTTAATTTTGTAAAATTATAGTGTAAATGATTTTTTTAATAATTTTTTTTAACTAAAAATACAAGTACATCACAAACAGTAAGAATAAAAAAAAAAGGTATGAAGAATTTAAACAAAATCTTTATTATTTACATAAACATTATTCATTTGTACAACACATAAATAAATTTGGACGTAAAATTATGATAATTTTTTTTTTTATTCAACTTAAAATGATAGTATAGAAATTGGAAAAAAAAATAAGGACTCATGCCTCTAGAGTGAAAAAAGACATATAATTTTCACACAATGTTAGACAAGACAAAATTGATCATTAAAATTTCTATATTACTATTATAAGTGACAGGAAACACATTTAAATGAATAAAAAAATAAAGTTTTCCACCATTTATTTGTTTTTCTAAGGATATTATACTTATTTAAAAGTTGATCACTTTTGTCACCCCTTCCATATTAAAAAAATCACCAAATTTCACTTTTCCCAAGAAATCATGCTTAGTCACCAAACAGCCCGGCCTCAAATACGCATGAAGCACTCCCTTTTTGACATTATATCAAAAAAGGGAGCCACAGCGACAAAAAATCCTAGTGCATTATGTCTTTTTTCAAAATAAAACTTGGAATATTTTACCAAGTACCACATTTTTACATAAATAAAAAATCTATTTTTCTTTGCCACTGTATCCCAGGGTCGGCGTTGCACATATATAATAAAACATAAAAAAAAAATTGACCAAAAGTAAAAATATAAAGAATTATAACGTCCAAAAAATTGTCGCTCACCGGTGGTCGAAAAGTCAATGCTACGATGGTTGAGAGTTAAGCTTTTTTTTTTTTAATTTTGAATTGAAATGATATCTAAATCAAGCATGTCAAACAGAAAGCAGCATGGTGCATAATTTGTCATCTTGAGGGCAGCATGGGGCAAATGTGTTGTCCTGAGGGACACACTTGACACATAATTGGAGTTATTTAATAAAGGTATTGCACAATATTTTATTACTTGCGCATGTACACAAAAAAAAAATCTACAATATGCATACATATGTATAAGTGATAGCTATATTAGGAGAAGTATTGATTATAAAATAAACAAAAAACATAATTTTAAAACTGCAACAAAAATTGTATACAACAAATAAATGGCACTGCTCCGACTAATGAAATCCAATGAACGAAAGTCACCCCCCTCCCCTCCCATTAAACAAAAGTTGAGAAAATGATTTTAAACAAGCTTATTAGTATGAGGATGGAAAAAGAAAGCAGCTTTACCTTGTCCCCAGCATTGCCCCTTGGATAGAGAAATCACTGTTTTGAAAGTTAAGAATATTTTTTTTTTAAATATAGTCCGACTTAAGTAAACTTTGTTCAGGCTACACAAAGGGATGCATGCGGCCTGCCAGTTTGACACGACTGATCTAAATGATACTTAAGCAGGGGTTCTCTATCATTTTAAAGCTGTGGAGTATTAAACTTTAACATTTTCTTCTTCTGAGGATAATTTAAACTTTGACTTTTCTGTGGAACACTTGCAGTACTTCAAAACCGGGGTGATAAGCAATTCTAAAATCATAATGAGCCAATGAAAACAGGAACTTTAGTTTAAAAACTAACTCTATTATTGAAAAAAAAAATCCTTATAATTAAAAATCTGATATATTTTTCACTAAACATCAGTGGTCCGTGAAAAAAAGGCTGAGAAGCAGTGTGGTAAAGCAAAATAAGAGCTTACCCATAAAAAAAAATAAATTAAAAACCTACCACCATATAGAGACATCTTTTGAGTGATCTTTCATGTAAACATCCATACTAGCGGGTGGTTTGCCTATGTCCACAACTATCTTTGTATAAAGTGGCACATTTAGTACCTCCAACACAGAGTAATTCATACCTACTGGGTCATTAAGACCATCCTTAGGCCACCTTGTTCTCCAGCCCAAAAACATTTCATTTCTGTAAATAAAATAGTTAACGCATTCAAGGGATCTTTTTGTTATTTGACAATGATAAATTATAATAAAATTTTATTCGAAATGTTAATCTTAAAATGAGAATCAAGTCACTGTCTAAATTAATGATTAAAAAAATAAAGAAACTGACCCGTGCTCTGATCTGACCTCCTTAGTATGACGAACCATCTTGAACCTACCAATGTGAGCTGGTGGTCTGGTTAATAACAAGCCAGACTCTTGAATCCTAATATAAAAATGTAATACATAATATGTAATAAATATGTAAAAGGAACTTTAAAAATTGTTTTAACAGGACTGTTTTGGTTCAGTCAGACAATTAGTAAAATTTAATAATGGGTCTTTAAATACATTTTTATTTTTACAAATGATCGATTTAATTAGACTACCTAAATATGTAATGAAACAGGTAGGTAGATGGAAAACTTCTAATAGGTAGATGGAAAACTTCTAATTCTAAAAGTAACATTTGTACATACAGCGTATTACAGCAAAGCTATGATTTATAAACACTCACCTTGCAGAGAAGTCATCATCCTCATTTCCCCAACCCCAATATGAATTAGAGTAGCCATTGATTTTTCTAAAATTGTGTTTGTTCATAGCTATAACTCCTCCAGCATAATTGTAGTACATCACACTGTTAAAAAGAAATTATGGGTAAACAATTTAATTAAATGATTGAACACTAATATATTTTTATGTATATTTTCAAATAAGCTTAGATTTAAAAGAGTAATTTCTTTTTTTTTTTTAGGTTAGTAAATTACTGGTATCTCATTTCATCAATGGCTGCGGCCAGATGTCTGGCATATTCATCACACAGGTACAAGTTTCTATCATCTTCAGGTAGTAGGTCCACATCTTGAAATATCATACAGTCAAACTCTCCAAGATGCAGAACCTCTTTATAACCAACATTCATTAATTTTCCCCGGTTGAATTTATCTTTACCTGCCTGCAACATTAAAAAAACATTTCAAGCCCAGCTACAACAAATAATAATAATTGGTTTTCCATATTACAATCCTTTTTTTGATATTCTTAACAAAAATGTCATTACAGCTCTGCACCTTTAGTTTTTAGATGGCCATATCTTAATCTTAAAGACAACTGCATGACTGCTATAAAACCGTTGATAAAGATAACTTTGATCAGGTACGAGAGTTGGGGGGGTGGGGGGTTAACAACATACAAGTAACAAGCCAGATAAGTAAAAGATCACCTGTTCAATAACAAATATCCTATAGTCGATTTTCTGAACTTGCAGCATTGGGTGTAAACGATTCATCAGTACGAGCAAGTGATGATAGCGGTCACGATAAGGAATAATTATAGCCACACGCTGCCAAGACCTACAGTCTGAAGGTTTCCAAGAGCCACCAGGTTTTATCTCAGGATTAGCTACTATAATACTTTCCTCCGTAGGCTCATCAAAAATATTAACATCAGCATCACCTATTGCAAGTTTAAAGAATTATTCAGCTAAATTGGTAATTTACATAAATTTTCATAAAAGAATAAAAATAATGGATGAAAGCAAAAAAGAGTCTATGCATTTATTAACTAGTTACAACTAAATCTACTAAGAAATAAAAATGAAAGAGATAAATTTACCTAATTTATCAAAATCCAATGTACATCTCCCCTCAACAGAATGGTCCAATTTAGACAGTTCGATAAGGGTATTGGGCATTGTTTCTATGCAGTGGCTTCTGTAGTTAAATACAGCAAAACCAATAAGGGAAAAATATAGTAGTATGAACACTTGTTTAGCATAGCGACGCAATTTCGATATGCAAGATTTGGGAAAGAACTTAAGTCTCATGATATTCTGTGTTGAAAATAGACTCTACTTGAAGAATTGAAGTTGGCTTATCAGGTGTTTGAAATGTTGAGCTCTCGTACATTTATGGCATAGTTTGACATGGTCTGTATTGAAAACAAAATTAGATTAGAATATAATCACTAGAACTTCAAAAGAACCACATATAAAATGATATTGTAGAATAGCATTACTTTAAAAAAAATCAAAACATAAATTTTAAGCAATGTTTTTGATATTCAATAATAATTATAAGCAATTTAAGTGTGATAACATTTTTAGCAATGCAAGATACATATGAAGACAATATACAGTGAAAGAAAGAGGCTTTTAATGTTTAAAGATTGAATTTTTGTTATTATTCTATAAGTAAAAGCCATGAGAAAAAAATAGGCAAACCATCTACCTCATAACACCATAACAGATGCATTATAGGCAATGGGAAAAGCATAAAAAATATTCTGATTTTGGAATTAGAAAAAGGAGCTATGGTAATTTGGGTACAAGTGAAATTTGTCAAAAATCTGTGTGCTCAATATGAATACAAAATGAAGCACTACCTTTGTGCTGAATTAAAGTAAGTTAAGATGAAGAAGAGTCCATTCGTTTCTGTAGCCACAACTTTTCTATGGGATTATGTGGCTAGTACAATTCCTAGCTGCCTTTTCTTTCCCCAACTGTCAGCTACACATTTCTAAGCTATGTTGACTTAGGGGCATCATTCAGACCAGAGAAAATTTCTGGTAGTCAAGTGGTTCGAACCCAAGCCTTTCTGGCTGACAGTGGAGCACTCTGCCACACTGCAACAAGGGGACAGATGGTTGTGTGGTAAAAGGCTTGACTGTCAACCTGAATGAGGGTCTCTGGTTCTATCTTAGGTGAGGACCGATGAATATTTCAGGTCAAGGTTAAAGTCCCAGCTATATCTCCCATGGTGCCTCCATGGCCATTGCATTATCAGCTTTGGTGAGGATGAAAGAAGTCCCATTAGGATTTCATCTCAGGAACCTTACACACTAATTAGTTAAGGCCATTGTTTTAGAGTTTTACTATCATAAGATATGTACTATTTTTATTATTATACACTTCTTAAACAAACATATGAAATAGGAAAAATTTATATCTTGACATAAGTATGTATATAAATATTATAGACCATTTTTGTATGTTTTTATTTGACATCTGGACTATATGACCTGCCGCTAAAAAAATGTCCAGCATTTCTATTTCTACTATGAGTTTGAACTATGATCGTTTCATGACATTTTCATGACGACGATGAAAATCGGATATGATTTTTTACGACTTCATATTGAAAATATTTCAATAGCTAAAGTGAAATAACTTTACAGAGATTAGCTAATCCAATATGGAGAATTAAATGCAGCTATTTGACTAACCTCTCAGTTTTCTTTTAATATAGTTAAATATCAGAAAATATTTGTCTGTTTTGAATTTGAGTTGACAACGTCAATAGAACAGTCAACACAGAGCCTCTGTCAGGGGAAGATTAAATGTCGCATTCAATGATGAAGTGAATACAAAACTTAGCATACTTATTTATAAATTAATCAGTCGAAGAAAAATAAAAAGCTATTATAGTATAAATATTTTTAATTTGCTGTAACTTACAAATGTAGAGTATACAAAAAATAATTACTTCACAGACTCATGTTAGATATGCACTTTGTTGTTATTTTGTTAGATCCGGTATTGCCAGATTAAAAAAAAAAATAACTAAGTCTTTACCAAAAAAAAACAACGAACAAATTTTTTTATTTTTCAGAAATACACATGTATATAGATAAATAATATTAGAAATATTTAAATTCTACTACGTTTCGATTCCTTGATACGTAGGAGTTTTGATAACAAACCGCTGAATGAATTTAAAGCCCGTTCACTTTTTATCCTTCCCCCCACCCTCCCACTATGTAATGCTTTGTAACGAGGGGTTACAAAAAGTGAACGGGTCTAAATTAAAAGAGCTTGCTGGCTTTTCATTATATCATCCAAGATAGTGACATACATAGAAATATTTCAATAGCAGACATGGTCAGCCGCAAGAGGATGCAGGCCCGTAGCCAGCAATATTGGATTGGGGGGGGGGGGCGAAGACATTTTCGGGGGGGGGGGGCGAAGACATTTTTTTCGGGGAGGGGGTGTCGAAGAAATGATCCTGGGGCACAGGGGCGGATCTAGATAACTTTGACCGGGGGGGGGGGGGGCAAAACTGTTTTCATTGTTGAAAATTGGTCTTAAAACAAACAAGCAATTAAGCCTGTTCCATTCTGGACACAGGACGTGTTAGCGCATTTTCGTGTTATGTATCAGTACGTTTGTTAGCTTTCAGTAAATATTTGTAAATTTTGGAAATGTTTATAAATTCAATTGTGTAATGCATATATTTGTAAAAAAAAAATATAAAGACGTTTCTTTATATTTGAAAAAAAATTATTGTCTTTTAAATCTAACTACAAGTGGTTTGTGGTTACTGAAATAGGACTCATAATTGAAAACATTCTAAATTATAGTCATTTAATTGTCCGAAAACTCCGTCAATTGTTGCATAGCTCTGATACTTTCAATTAAACTCAGAACACAAGCTTACTATTTCATTTGATGAGTTTCTTAATAAATCTTGGCGAAACTACGTGCTGCAGTATTTCGCACCAAATGAATGGGTTATTGAACGTACAAGGTGTATATATAATATATAAGCCCCTTAGGAGCCCTGAAGCCCGGCCCTCAGAGGTCCTATCGCGAAATGAACTTTTGATGTACACATGGCAGGCCAAGACCTACAAAATGATATATACATCATGGGTCTAGGACTTATGGTTGCTGAGATATAGGGCGCTCCATTATTAATATAGCTTATATAGTAAAAAACGGTACTTTATAAGGCCCCTTTTACGGCCCTCAGAGGTCAGATCGCGAAATGGAAAAAGTCATTTCTTGGCAGGCCAAGACCTACAAAATGATATATACATCATGGGTCTAGGACTTATGGTTGTTGAGATCTAGGGTGATGACAGACAGACAGACAGACAAAACGGGGACAATAGAGCATTTTTTTTTCGAAAATGCTCTAAAAATATTTCGATAATTTAATGATGTATTAAACTTGCGATAAGGGGGGGGGGGTGCATGCCCCCCTGGTGGGGTAGAAGAAATGTTCGGGGGGGGAGGGGCAAAATGGAGGCGCGAAGCGCCGAAAGCTTGCGAACTGAGTGGAGGGCTTTGGGTCCCCTCCCCAAAAAAATTTTTGCAGTTCCATATCTGGAATGTTGCATTTTAGTACCGATTGGTTAGCTATTAAATAGAAATATATAATTTTAACTACGTTTCAATAATGCATGGCCTGTTGCAGTTTAGTTAAACAAAATTTAAATAGTAAAGAGTTTTAATGATAAAAATTTATTGAGGCTGAGCAATTTCTGAATCCTGTTATAAATATATTGACCATTTGTTCTGCTACACAATTGTTACATAATAGATACCTGATTTATATTATTATATTATTTGTTTAACGTACAACCCGGGAAGAACGATAAAATTGCACGAATATAGCTTATCTATTTGTGTGATATTTCTTATAAAATATTGAAAACAAAGAACAGATCTATCAACAACAACAGTCGCAATTATTCAATTTAAAATAAAATTAATTCTGCTAAAAAGTAAATTTGCAAATTAAATAACATCACTCAGAAATCACGGAGTTTGTACTTTATTATTTTATTATACATTTTAAGTGAAGTCAGAAGTCAATATTATTTCATTAACTTATTTAAGTTGCTAGTTGTCCTCAGAAGATATCAATATATAAAACTATTACAAGGTTGCGAACAGGCCCATCGACTGAAATTTCGGGCCCCTGGGCAGGAGTGACACGGGCCCCCCGTCAGCCCCGTAGTGTGAAAATTTTACAACAGGGGCCAGGCATTTTTACAGCAGGGGCCAGACAATAGCAGGGGGGCAGGTAATACATTTCACTAAGTAGAGCAAATAAGCAGAGGGGGCCAGACAAAACGCAGGGGGCCCGGCCCTCCTGGCCCCCGAACGCTACGGGCCTGGCCCCCGTGCTGATATTAATATTTTAAAAAGTTGATTGGCCAGCTCAGTCCGGGTCCCTAAAACTCGCCGGGCCCCTGGGCATTGGCCCCCCTGCCCTCCACACACTCGTCGGCACTGGTTGTGAACTTATATTATAATTCGTTTCAAATTTGCAAACGTCGTGGTTTAGCACTGAATTTACCTAAAAATGCTTCAGCATTCAGATTGTCTGTTAAATCTTTTTTAAATGCAAACATTGATCAGCGATATGGGGTGAGCATTCGTGTGAGGGTTAAGAAATTGTTCTCACACACGGCTGTTGAAGTCCCAAATGCCAATGCTGCCCAAAATACCCAGAAGTGAACTTCAATAAGATTCAATCTTTTTTGCCCAAATATTAGATAAGCTATATATGTAAGTAAAATAGCCTGAATGATTGCCAAAATATAAACTTTTAAGTTTTTATTATTATTGATTTATTGAACAAAATGATTGATGTTTTATAGCCGTTATTATTAAAATTTTGTGAAAAAGCTCAAATCATGCACGGGGGGGGGGGCTGAGGCCCCCCCCTAGTTCCCCTCTGGCTACGGGCCTGAGAGGATGAAACGGGGTGGGATTCAGTTTTAGCTGAAAACTTGGCTAAAAATATCGCTGTTAAAAATGTTTTGGTTAGGGGGCGGGATAAGGCTACAGTTTCCAGGGGCTCGAAATCTGCTGACTGCTGCTTTGTTGGTGCACATCGTAACTCAACTGTATCGTAAACAACATGCATTAGAATACGCGGCATTTTCAGATGTGGCTATTACGAGGATATTTACAAAAAAAAAAAAAAAACTACACAAATATCTCCAGTTCTTGGGAGCCATGGACAAAGGTGCATTTGGGGACCTAATCACGTGTCCTTTTGGGGCACTTGAACAAAGGGCCAGATTTAGACTTGATGAGGTCTTAAACTATTTGAGATATGGGGTCCTTTTGGAGCCCAGATATTATATGTCAGTGCCAAAATACTTAAGTATACATGACAATTGCCAACTCGGACAATTTTGGGAGGCCCCTAAGAAAGTGGGGGCCCTAAACTATAGCTTGTGTAGCTTATACATAAATTCTGCACTGGCTTTAGGCAAGGGTAAATTAGAGTGGCTATAGATACAAATGCTGTAAAAGCCATACTTACAAATATTGGGCCCTTAAAATTTCTAATTGGGCCCCTCCGACCCCCTAAATTGAATTAATTATTAATTTAGGCCCGGGGCTCTAACAAGTGGTCAAGTAAAAATTATGTCTCGGCAGGGCCTCTTACGCAACGGGGTACCTAGAAAACAGCCTATAGTTTCCACTGTTCATAGGATCAAGAGAGATACACATCTCATTGGCTTATAGCAAATGAGATCACCAAAACGACTTCTTGATACCTTATATACTCTATGCTCCCACATGAGTTAAAAGGAAAAAAAAAAGAGAAGTCGTACAAGAAAGATTTGGTATATTATCTATAAAGCCTACGCGGCAACAAATTTCGGGCTAAGTCAAGTTGCAGTAGTTACACACAAGTCCTTTACAGACAGGGTGACTAGGCTGTGGCCTAGGGGCCCCGCGAAATAATAGGACCCAAAATGTTGAGTAATATACACAAAAAAAAAAAACAACCCATTTAAAACTAGTGTAGTACAATTTAAGGATATTCATCTTTTCATAGTTGACAATTGCAACTTGCTTTCTTTTTCTTCAAAGTAAAAGAGCTATTCTATACACATTATTTGAAAACGAGCTAGACATTTCCAAGAAAGGTAGACCCCCATGAATGAATTTCAAGAATTAATTATTTTATATGTGTATTTAACATTATATCAATATGTATAATTAAATCCTTATGTTTTTATAGCTTAAGATAAAGCCACAAGGAAATTTGAAATGACGACAACAACCTTTGCAAATCCGACACAGTTGTTACCACTTGGTAAATATTTTTATCAAATGATATTCGTTAATTAATAATTGTTAAGTCCAAATTATTTTTTTAGATATTCACGTGGAATTTAAATCACCATATTCATTTTTATTGATTATTAATTTTATTTCAGAACTGGTAGACAAATGTATTGGTTCAAGAATCCATATTATTATGAAAAACGACAAGGAGATAGTGGGGATTTTGTTAGGTTTTGATGATTTTGTCAGTATCCTTTTCAAATTTTCATGCATGTTGGTTTTTAAAGGTCAAAAGTATTTTAATTTTGAAGATATCTCAACATTACTAATTGATTAAAAGCTGAAATAGGAGAAATATATCGTGAATAGATTTTAGAATTAAATGCTTTAGAATACATATTTCACTAGAAATATCTTCTAACA
The DNA here is from genome assembly GCA_021962125.1 of Bulinus truncatus. Lineage (NCBI taxonomy): Eukaryota > Metazoa > Mollusca > Gastropoda > Planorbidae > Bulinus > Bulinus truncatus. Next base: position 3,031,936 of record JAGDYQ010000107.1, on the reverse strand, counting down.
CATCCAGCTTGACAGGCAGCTACTTCTGCTGACAATCCCTTCAATCAACCATTGGTAGACCCTCAACACCTGCACTGTCACCCTCGCAAAAGCATGGCTCGTTGATTTATACAAAATAATTTAAATACAATTGACTACTAGAGATCATTAGGGAACAGGTGGTTGAGTGCTTGACTTATCAACCAGAGGGTCCCGGGTTCAAATCTCAGTGAAAACCTTGGGACTTTTTCAGGTTCTGGTGAAGGACCTAAGTCCACCCAGCTTGAAATGGATACCTAAGTTGGGGGAGTTAAGGGGGCTGGGCGTTGTGCTAACCACACAATATGCAGAGATTACTGAAACAGATGAATTCTACACTTCATCTGCCCCGATGAACCATTTGGGGCTTTAAGGAACTTTACTTTACTACTTAGGATTAATAGACTGAGCTGGCAACAGATAAACGCTATTACAATTATAAAGAAATATTTCACAAAATTGTTTTTGCTCCTCATGGTCGGTCCAAAAAAATTTTTTCAGTGATGATTTTTAAATATCATTTTTTTTTTTTCAAATTTTTGTTGATTTGCTTCAAAGCATCTTTTTTTTCTTTAGCATTGGATATATATCTCTTTTATTAGGGTGTTTGTCCATTATATGTTCATTTGATATTTTCCTTTTGGTTCTAATTTAACTTTTTTTATGCAGAAATAATTTATGTTCTAACATATATTTTTAAAATTACAACACTAATTAATTTAAAATTAAACTATTTCATTCACATTAAAGCCCATTCAATTCTCTTTTTATTTGATGCATGATACTTGCAATTAATTCAAAAATATTCTAAAACACCTTAGAGTAGAATCAGGGGTGAAAAAAACAACTGCATCCCAACAGTAAAATTAATAACTGGCTGAAAGAGTTAATGAGCTAGCAAAAGTTATGTAATTGTTTCACTTAAATAAACTGGTTTTGAAAACTGATCTGGTTTACATTTTGAATTACCTTAACTTTATTAAAGATATGGTTCTTGAAGATGTCACTGAATTGTAAGTGTTTACTTTTCTTGAATAAAATATTAAACATCAGTGCTGTATTTTTGTCTGTCAGTTTCTCTAGAATTCAAAACTTAAGTTTTTCTCAATAAGTCCTTGCTCTTGAGGTCATAAATGGATGTTTGACTATAATTCCGATTACATTACTTAGTTAAACTTTCTTCAAGTAGTTTTTTGACACTATGTTGAAGGTCTATCTATTAAGTGTTCTTTTAGTTATCTTTAATGTAATTACATCTAAAAGATATTTTCATCCTACTCTATTTAAGAAAATTTCATTATTATTGTGAACTGCATGCATTTTATCAAAGTAAATTTCTCTATTACTCAAACATTTGTACAACTAATGATTAACTATTGCATGAGAAGCACAATATAAAAACACCAGATAATCTTGTTTTTTCTTACAGTGAAAGCACACCAGAAGGCAGAAGGGTTACCAAGCTGGATAAACTTTTGCTCAATGGCAACAATATCACAATGGTAAATAACAGTTATTATATATATTACATCTTCATCCTATTGATAACGACAGCTTTAGGTATATCGCTATGACTTTAGAACCACTGATAAGTTGGTAAATTTCAGCTAGTTAGTCAAGTTTAAAAGTTCATTAGGCCAGGGCCTCATTTATATATTTTGTTAGTCTTTATAGATACTAATTACCTAAATAATAATTTTAGGGCAGCTGATAAAAAACTATATGCGATTAAAATTTTACCATCACGCTTTGGTATGTTTGTGGGACGGATGGCCGAGTGGTGTAGATACTCGAATGTCAACCTGAGAGTCCTGGGTTCGATCCACGGTGAGGCCCATGGAATTTTTCCAGGTAAAATTTGGTGCAAAGTCGTCCCACAAGTCCACCCAGCTTTAAATGGGTACCTGACTTTAAGTTGGGGAAGTAAAGGCGGCTGGGCGTTGTGCTAACCACACAATCCCTTTATATGCCGAGGTTATAGAAACAGATGAATTCTACACTTCATCTGCCCCGATGGCCCGTTAGGGCTAAGAAGGGAACTTTACTTTTTTTTTTTTTTTTTGGTATGTTTATTTGTTCTAATGTCCTAGTCTTTGCTAAGTTAGAGAAAAAATAATTTAGCATCTTTTTGACATGTCCCTTCATATCTCTTTTCTATTTCTGGCTATGCTGTTCATAAGAAAGACCATCACTTGAACCGACATGTGAAAAAGCTGGTCTGTTTAAGCCATTGGCTGAAAACAAAATTTGTATGACACATACTGCTAAATTTGAATGTTACAGTTATAGAAAACTTCCTAAAAATTAAACTGACCAGTCCATTTTGCCTGTTAGCTAAATTATAATCACCCATTCGCTTGTTACAAATAATAAAGGAAAATAAAGTTTTGATTCAAAAGTAGCTCTAAAATATAAATATATAAAGTGATGTTTACATCTTGAATAACTTATAGTTTTTTGGGAGAGAGGATAAGCTTACAAACATACACACATGCTACCATGTAATATCTAAAAGTGTTACTGAATGGCATTTTAATTTGTTTTCAAATAAGTTATTCATGAAAATTAAAAAAATATTTCAGTTATTAGGTGGAAGTGGAAAGATCTTTATTATTTCCAAGTGGTCAACTAATGTCGTTTTGCCTCTTTATGCATCCTGGCGGATTTTTTTTTTCATCGAAAGCTTCTGTCTTTATGACTCATTATTTAGCAGCCAAAATTAAGAGATTGCAACAAAAAATAAACCCAATTTATTTAATATGTAGCGTGTTATGTATCATTGGTGATGATGGTTATGCATTTTGGGTTCTTGTATATTATTCTTTTCTGTAGAGAGTATGGCAGGTGTTTCTGTTCACATCTCAGTTCATAAACAGCACATCATGATTCATATACTCATTTAGACTGACACATTAAAAATTAGAATTTCAACGAGACTGTCAACTATATATTGAATTGAACTCTACGCTCCAAATACATTGTGACCCACTGCTGCATCACCTGATGCTAACTGCTCTCTACAACAATCTTGCTTCCCAAGATAAACTCTACACTCCCGATACATTGTGACCTCACTCTGTGTCACCTGAAATAACATCTCTCTATAACTGTCAAGATATCAAACTATCTCACAATGTCTGTCTAAAGTCTGCCTCCCCTGTTTTATGTGGCTTTGTTCAATATATATCTTCTAACCATACTTACATTTGATTGACAGACCCTGAACTGACTACTATATGTCACTTAGTATTCCATTTTTGGGCCCTTATTCAACACCTTAAAGGCACCATTGTTATCTATGACATATTTACCTGAATTATATTTGTGACTTCAAATGGGATGTCACCAGATCATGTACGTTAGGCATCAACAGCGTGTTTACAACAATAATTGTTTTAATTATAAATACCATAACAATGGTCGTGTAGTTCAATCAGTATTTTTTTTTTTTAAATAGGGGAAATAATTTACTTTGAGAAAGTAATTAAAACCAATTTTTTAAAAAAGTAAAAGTTCCTTTAGCATAATAGTCCATCAGAGCAGATGAAGTTTAGAATTTATCAGTTTCTGTAACCATGGCATATGAAGGGATTATGTGGTTAGCACCATGCCCAGCTGCCTTCACTTCCCTAACTAATGTCAGGTACCCATTAAAAGCTTTGTGGACTTTACACAGAATTTCACCTGGAAAATTCACTTGATTGCCACAGAGGATTGAACCTGGGACTCTATGTCGACAGTCAAGCTTTCTTTACTGCTTGGCCATCCGTCCACCAATTTAATTAAAAGATGAACATCAGTGCTTCTCTTACTGAGAGTGCTGGATTGTCTTTCCTTTGTTGAAACATTGTTCGTGATTCCCCCCCCCCCCCAATATAAACAGGTATAAGTCAGTCTGTTAATTTGTTTTCTATTTCAGCTCGTACCAGGAGGTGAAGGTCCTGAAGTTAATTGATCGCCATTGGTGAGAAATTTTCATCAAGTATGCCTTTAGTACAGTATTTCAAATGGATGACTACATATTATTTGAGTGACTTGGTACATTATTTCCAATGGATGACTGCATACTATTTGAGTGATTTGATGCTGTAAATTAGTGAGCTGTTGTTTCCCTGCTGAGTGTTGAATGTAATGTGTGAATTGAATTTCTTGTAACATCATTTTTTTTTTTTTTTGTATTTGAAAAAAAAATCTCAATTTCTAAATATCAGAACTTCATATTATTATTTCACTTCCCAATTTGATTCGTACCTTAATTAAGTTCAAAGGTATGACCTTACATTCTGATGCAGAAAAATATTTTTTTTTAGGTAAAGAAGGAAATATATACCAATCATATTAATATACATTTTTTTGTATTTGAAAATAAATCTCAATTTCTAAATATCAGAACTTAATATTATTTCATTTCTCACATTGATTTGTTATAATTAAGTTCAAAGGTATGACCTTACATTCTGATGCAGATAAATATTTTTTTAGGTTAAGAAGGAAATAATATCAGTTTGCAATAATAATGAAATTTTCTTGAATAGAGTAGGATGAAAATATCTTTTAGGTGTAATTACATTAAAGTTAAGTAAAAGAACACTTAATAGATGGACCTTCATATTAACTAGGGATTTAGATCTAATTAAACTGAGTACTTTATATAAATAAAAAAAAATTATATTGGACAACTATTTAAAAAAACAAATAAACACAAAGTTGTTTTCATTTACAATCTATTAATTATGTATTATATAATACAGCTTTATAAAAAAAACAAGTTCCTTAGTGATTCCATTACTTCTCAATAATTCATGTTCAGTTGCCAAAAAAAAAAGTTAACTTCATTCATATCTTCCTTCACAAATATAATATTTCAATTTAATATCCAAACATTTATTATATCTTATAGGCTAATACTGTATACACATTTTATATACATCAGTGATAAATTTACTAAATCTGACTCATGCAGAAAAACTAAGGTTTTTTAAAGAGTTAAAAATGATGTTTAATAAATTCATAAGGTTACATTTGGTTAATTAGTTGTATTTTTTTGCACTTAAAAAAAAAATCAAAAAGTCCCTTGCATCAAAGTAATTGGAGGAAATAGTGGTATAAAAGGATTAAAAGTTGTTAAAAAAAATTAAAATAGAGGTTAAAATAAAAAAAGTATCACAAATTTTTTTTTAATTTTTGTAAATGAAGCATTTATAATGACTAAAAGTCTTTTTCACTTACATGTTACAATTTACATACATGTATACAGTTCCCAGTGTGAAATGTAAAAAAAATATTACTGACTAATAAAAATATCAATGATATTGATTCAATCAAAAATTTCCATGTACAATAAAACCGTCTGTGGGAAGAAATATAAAATACCAGATTTATAAAATAATTCATACACTGTACCATGAGAGAGGAATGGAGTATGAAATGTTTGAATCTACTGATAACTTTATTTTAACATTATGAAATAGAAAGAAATTTTAAGAGAATTTCATTGTAAGATTTGGAATGATGTATATCAAGTTAAAATTTACAACTCATAAACCAGAGACAGAATATAAAAACTTGACAAACATTTGAGTAAAAAACCTATTTAGAATATGAAGCTGTAAACATATAAGTAATAATAAAATATTTTTATCTTTATTCTGTACAATTATCTAAAACTATAATAATGGCTTAATCCACTAATTTAATAGATCCAGACATGCTCCCCACCATTTGACCAGCTAAGGGCTTGAATGAAGAAAAGGGTTGAGATTTAGAAACATATGTTGAACCCAATGTTTTTTGTAATCTTTCCTCTTTCTTGTTTTTCTTTGGATACCTAACTGCTGTCGCCTTACCAATTGTTTGCTGAAACAAAAAATCAAGAAAAATCGATGAAATGGGCACATTTTTGCAAATTAAAAAAACTAAATAATTTAAAGAAAAAATTTTTTTATATATCTGGATTTTGTGACAAGAACAGAACATTTTTTGAAAATAATTTTTGTTACCTTTGTGATTGGATCATGTCGCTCAACGACAACTGATGCCATGGGTGGTGCTAATGTGAACCCCTGACTTGGAGGTTGTCTGGGGCCTGTAGACAATGATTTACTTCTTAGAGCACCTGATGTCTGAGACTAATGAAAACAAAATATAAAAAAATAAAAAGAACTGCCAAAAGCACACGTCAAAAGAATCTAACTTGCTAAGTTGGCATTAAACTGTCTAGCACTCTAGTCTAGAACTTAGTTCACGGTCTAAATGGTTGAAAAATAAAAACCTTTTGTTCAGACCCAAAAGCAAATGTTGTTAACGACTGAGCTGGTCTGTCAAAACCCGCAGCTTTAGTCAACTCAGGGGGCAGAGATTTACCAAAGTGGTCACTTTTATATGGCTGCAGGAAATCCAAATTATGACTGGTACTGCCATTAGTGTTTTGACACATATTGACATCAGCTAGAGGAAACATAACAGAAAAAAGCTATCAGTGCTTCCCAGATATAAATATGTAAAAAAAAAAAAAAAAAAACTCTTTCCACTCTTGTAGTCACTCAACTTACCCCACAGACAGAGTTATGGTTTTAGGAGATGTCATTTCAAAAGATTTTATTTAGAAATAATTGATCACTAAATTCTCATGGTCCAATCAATTTGAAATTTTGAACATTTGTGTATTTTTGATACACAATTTTAAAATTTTCAAGTCAATTAATTAAAATCTTATGAGTTTAAAGCTAATGACATGTACCTTTTTGAAATAACAGGGAAAATCCAGAAAGAGATTAGGGTATGTAGTACATCAAAGGTCTGTTACTTTCTATAAATATTTGCATGATCTAAGGAGTTACTTTATATTGCTCTTCGATGAAAGCTTTTTTATGAAATAGTTTTAAAAAATATTATTTTCTTGCTCTGATTTCATTAGACCCCTATATCTAATCAAGACAAACCTGGCTTGCAAGCTTCATCCTGGCCAAAAGCAGTCATAGCCTCCATGTTGAGTGCACAGACTCCACGCATAAAAGCTTTCTTCATTTGCTGGGCATATTCTTCCTGTTCACACTGCAGTGTCTGAAGCTTCATTTCCAAACAGGCAATGTGCTGATTAAGCTAATGTTAAAAGTTAACCAAATGTAAAAAAAATTAACCTAATCATTATCAACCACATTTTTTAAATACAAGTTTAGACAAGGTTCATCAATCTTGGCCAGTGAAGGGACGATGCTAATTTTTTTGGACTGGTTTACTTTGATTCTTCTCTAAACTACCAATTCCAATCTAAAGAACTAAGAGACCAGTGCTTTTTTTTGTGCCGGTACGCACCAGTACGGCGTACCTGCACCTTACTCAATGTGGGGAAAAAATTATTACTTTTCTTGTATTTTAACGTTTATTATTAATTTATTATATTATTAATTTGTTAAAATTGAATTATTTTAGAATTGACTACCGGCACCTATTTTTTTTTACAAAAAAAGCACTGACTAAGAGACAGTATGGAATACTCAAAATATATTGGGTTTTTATGAAACGGATGAGAAATCAAACACATGAAATGTTCTTATTCTTATTAATGTAAGAACTTTTTTGAACATCAGCTGAAGCCCTTTGACCCAACTGGCGGTCAATTATAAGTCACAAAAATCTCAAACCCAGAGGAAGATTTTAAGGCGGAAGAATGCCCTAGGCACAGACTATGAAAAGGCCCTACAAAGCACTAACTTTACACTCCCATCAATGCTTTCCCCCATCTATTTATTTTTTGAGACCCAAAAACTGTTCTGCACCTGAGCCTCACCTATGCTCATGCAGTCTTATTGGCAAAATAATGTAATGGTGAAGTTAGCTAGTCAAATTTAATTTCAGCACACTTATAGCAAATCACTGATCATAACCAAACTAAAACATTAAAAAATTACTGTTTTAATTTTTTCTTCATAGTCTGTACACAGTTCTGAGCAAACATTTTTTGCTTTAGCTTCACACAATCTTTCTGTTCTCTCTTTCCATTTCTGTTGAATCAGGCCAAACCAATTCTTCATAACTTTTTTAGTTAGCTGATTGTTGTGAAAATTAGCAGCAAGTTTCTCTGTAAATTTCTGTTAAAAAATCAATAAAAATTTTATAATAACCAAAAAAATAACTACAATTAAATAATAAGCAATGATCAGACAAACATGCTATGAAACTAACCTCTCTTTTCTTTTCTTTAGCCTCAGTCTTACAAGCATAGAATGCCTGAGCTTTGGTCAGTTTCTCTTTTTCCTTGGCTAAAGCTGTAGTTAGATTCTCTATGAGAGTGTCTTTCCTACAAAGACTCTGTTCCATCGTGCACAACATTTCTGAAAACTTGTTAATTTCTTTTTGAAGGCATTCTTTTTCTTTATTTAAGCTGTAAATAAGACGTCACTTAATTTACATAAATGAGCTAAAATATAAACTTTAGAACAGATAAAAGACAAACAAATAATAATTTACTTTATTAAAATAAAATGTAAGTGAGCAACAAATAAATTGAGCCAAATGAGACAAAATATTTGCGATTAAACAAAATGTGCAAATAAAATAAACGCTTCAGATTTTTTCGCTTTCATTTTTTAACAGTAGTTTAGCCTTTTTTAAAAAAAATAGTTTTGACTGAAAATAATCAGACTTAAAACTTATTAGTGAGATATTAAATGCTTAATAAAATATTTTATAATTAATGTAATTAAATAACTGGCTAAATACTTACTCTTCTTTTTCTTTCTGATAAAGCTTTTGGATGCACGTAGCAGAATTATTCATAGAGCAGCAGAGCTGTTCCTGTTTCAACCATACAAAGAATATTAATTTTAAGAACAGCAGATTAGATATTTGTAGATGTAAAGCCAATATATAAAAAAAAACAACTTTCGATGGCAAATGCCATATACATTATTTTAAGGGTGAAAATATTCAGAATAACTTTTAAAAGAACAATTTATTTTTGGAGAGAATTCCAGGAGTTAGAAGCTTGAAGTACTCTTACAAAGCCCCAAAATTATTTTTAAGCCAAAAGCTTTTTTCTCCACAAATTAATCTCTTTAATGATAAACTTCACATTGTTCATTACATGGTGCCAACTATAGTGGCAGTCTTCAATTTAAACTGATATCTTTAAAAGGTCAATCTAAGCTGTAAGAGACATGGAAGTGAAATAAATTTAAAAAAAAAAGACAAAAACTCTACCAATATGTCTCGTTTCAATTTTCCCAGCCATCCATCCAATTTCCCTGACATTTCCTGCACAGCCTGATCAGACACTGCTGAAACTTTGGTTTTTACCATTTTGCTTTTAACTGCAAAAAACCAACAGAATAAGTTTAAAAAAAAAAACATAAAAATTAAATACATGTAATAGTTAAATTGTTCATGACTTATTTTCACTTTTTTTTAAATCAAGGCAAAAATTATGATCAACTCACTACATTTCTTTCCTTTGTTGGAGTTTTGATCTTCATCTTCACACTGAGATAATTTATCTTCATCTGGATAAAGTGAGTTGGTATTTACATCACTCAAATGTCCACCTTCCAAAAAAAATATTATAATCCGTTGAACAGTCTTTAAATTAAGCTACATTTTATGAGATTAAAAAAAAACCAGTTTGTATTTACAGAAATGATAATTTATATGACAAGTTAAATATTTCAATACTGGTGACTTTAACTTTACATTTTATCTATGTTTGATATTTTGACATAAGAAAAATCAAACAATTTCAATTGTAAATAATTTTAGGGCATGGTTAATTAACTCAAACCTTCATGTTCATAAACAGGTGTCTGTCTAGCACTTGAGCCTTGAGATCTGGTAAGTATTATAGGCTGAAAGACTTTAGGATTGTCTGGTATTTGATTGGAAGTTGATGCTAAATCAGCGGAGGGAAATCCAACTGCATACTTCAACAGCTCAGCATATTCATTCTTTTTTTAAAACAACTCAAAATCAGAAGTATTTAACTATGTAAAGTCAACACTAACTAAATTGTACTTAAGCATGAACTAAGATAAAAGCCTTTCTTTGCTTTCAGTTGATTTTTAAATGTGAGTAAAATAAAAAGAAATTGGTGAGAAAATGTACCTGCAAATATGATGAGACAGAGCTGCCTGGAGACTCTGGTGGTAAATGTGGGGGACTATTTCTGTTGCTGTGGTTTCCAGATGCATTGGTGTTTCCTTGACTCATTTTTTTGTGTTAATTTCTATAGATAAGTTTAAATAGTAGGGGAAAAAAACTCATTAAGGTAAAATGATGATTTTTTAAAAATTATATTAAAAATTGAGGCCACCAATATGCTTTTCTGTTGTCAGAAAATTGTAGTTAAATCATTTCTTGTGAAGATTATCAGTATTTTTATGACAATATGAGCCATTTTCATAGTTATATGATTGTTACTTATTTTATAATTTTGATGTTATAGTATGTTGTTAATTTATAAATATCTAATATCAAATTAGTCTCATCGCTTTTTTTAAGTAGAGAAACAAAAAAAAGGAATAAAAGCTATTAGAGATACAATTCAAGTATCTTAATGTACAAAAGTTGTAAATGTGTGGCTGAGTTTTTTTACTAAGTTAGGAATGCTTATTTACACTTTTGATAATTAAATCAGCTGTCAATGCAGTAGTTAGCTAAAGGGGCTATAGCAGTGACCTGCGATAATTTCTCTCTCATTTAGCTTTCACATGCTTTTTCTGTTTTTTATTTTCTAAAACATGATAATTATATTGGACAAAACATGTGCTATGGTGATGAAAGAGTTTTCATGTCTCAGGAGCTCTAAAAATGACAAAAAACTTATTTTGACTACTTTTCTCTGCCCTAACTATCCAATTACAGCATCCCATTTACAGTATAGAGTCCTAATTTGTGGAAATTCACTTATCCTGTTATTTTGATTATGATGTTACATTTAAATCATGACTTATTAATAATGGCCTAACCAGTATTTCACTATGGACTATATACTAGTGACAAGTTAAGACTTTAGTGGAACATTTTTTGTGGCACCATTTACTTGAATCTATGCACCCATTTGTTCCATATATAAAGAACATCCTATTCAAAACAATGTAAAATTATTATTAAAAATCAATAAGATTAAAAAAATATGAATTCACATATTAATGCTATAAAAGTGTTTTTGACAGCTGAAACTAATAAACTATAGCAAATGAAATATAAGACTTATGATCTATGATCATGTAATAAAACTAAAACTTTATTTGATAGTAGTACATAGACATAATACTCAAACTTACGAGTATGAATTCTTGTTACAACATGTCCATGTCAACGACAAGACATTCTCAATAGAAAAAAAAATGGTTTAAAATCTTAAAAATAATGATTGAATATATGTACTTATTTAATGCTTCGATTTCAACATGCCTTACATTTTCGTATGCATTTGAGATAGCCAAAAATGTAGAAATATAGTAAAACCGTCAACAAATGTTATCACCCCTCCATTTGTAAACAAAAATACTTGAAGCTCTGAGATTCAATTTGATTGGCTTTCCGTTGTATAGTTTCATATTTTCTTTGCAAAAGAAGGATTTGACAAAAAAAAAAAGTAATGATCTGAGCTGCCAACTTGAACAATATATATCCAAATTTATATATTTACATCTATCCAGACAATGAGTACATACACTTTTTGAACTTCGGACGAAAGTGGGCTCTTAAATTATACAGGTAAAGATAAATAAAATGTTATTTTGTCATTAATGTGAATAAAAGGTTGGCAGTCGAGCAGAGATAAATGGGCCGTACCATAATTTAACCATGTCTGAACTAGACAGAAAAAAAAGCTATATATATATGTATAATAGATCTAGTTATTTTGTGTTTCACCTAGATCAGTGGCATAGCGAGCTTAACTCGCGTCCAGGGCAAAATATCTTTTTAGCGCCCCCCCCCATTCAAAAACCATATAATATGAGTAGCGCCCGGGGCATGATGCCCCCCTTGCTCCCCTCACTACGCCCCTGCTTGGTAAAATATTGAATAAGTACAGTATCGAATACAATTAGGCATAAATTACTTTTCTTAATTACTATTATTGCTATTGCAAGCAGAGCCGTTGCCAGAAATTATTCACCCCCCCTCCAGTGGCGTACCTGGGGGGGGGGTGCTGTCCGCACCGGGCGGCACTTTTTATTACTTTTTAGGGGGGGGGCGGCAAAAATGTATAGATTAAATTGAAATACCTAAATGAGAGGGCAACAAAATCGTCTTCCGCCCTGGGCGGCCGATACCCACGCTACGCCGCTGCCCCCCTCCCCCCATCTACAAACTATCACAATGATGCTCCTCATCCCCATTTCTCTCAATTTTTCAGCAAAATAATTAAAGCGACTGGGTCTTTAAAGTCACGAGATCCCTGACGAGTGGATAGGTACCACCGCTGGAGGCGCCCCCGGCCCGTAGCGTGTGAGGGGGGGGGCGGGGCGCCCCTCTGCGTTTTGTCTGGCCCCCTCTGCTTGTTTGCTCTACTTAGTAAAGTAACATTTATTTCCTACCCCGCCCCCCCTGCTATGGCCTGGCCCCTGCTGTAGAATTTTCACGCTACGGGGCTGAGGCGCCCTGATGTAGGTGTTGCAGGCCGTCTCAAACGGGGTGCAACCCAAACTCATGTCTGGGATCTCTTGATCTACTGGGTTATGTCGGGAACAGAAATCTGCTATATACTGAGTTAGCAATTACCCTGTGAGTGTGATGTTACTCTGTTTACAAGCTTTCTGTTAAAAATAATAATAGACATAGAATGAAATAGTCAAAAGTTTATTGTATGAACTAGAGACACTGAAATAATAATAATAATAATAATATATATATATATATATATATATATATATATATATATATATATATATATATATATATATATATATATATATATATATATATATAAGAAAGCTCGTATACGCAGAGTCGGCTTTAGGTGAGTAAGAGTCCTAAAGCAATTTGACATTTTATTCCTAGCGTAAGTTTATAATTATTTTTTTTTTGCAATTTTATCTACGATGTCATACTACATTGCATAATACATTACATAATACATTGCCTCATGTGTAAAAATGTCTATGTCAAACAAAATGAATGCGAACAAAAATTACAAGCAAGTTTGGGGGGGGGGGGTAGGGCTTAGTTACAGTGACTATAAGCGTTTTTGAGTTACTGAATATTAAAAGTATACACTCGCCCGCTTGATGGAATCAAGGGGTGTAAAACGCTCTGAGGACAGGAAACTGAGTCGCGGAGTATTATGGTGCAAGGAATATATGAGGATGCAAAGGGGTGCAATCAGCCCCGTATCGTGAAAATTCTACAGCAGGGGCCAGGCATTATACAGCTGGGGCCAGGCAATAGCAGGGGGGCAGGTAATACATTTTACTAAGTAGACAGATAAGCAGAGGGGGCCAGACAAAACGCAGGCGGCCCCCATGCCCCCGCACGCTACGGGCCTGGGTGCAATACGCCTATAGTAGCACCTGAGGGGCGGCAACAGCACAATTTGGTTATGGAGACAATTTTGAGCCCGGGCGGCAGAAGGGCTAAGTGCGGCCCTAACCAACAATGGAGGAAACAATGATAACACAACAACAACAAAACTAATACCGATACACTGTTCGTAGTACATATCTAATGGCCAACAGTTTCAATCAGGCTTATTGAGTCAATAAACATGTCCTATGTCCAGAGGCGGATTGAACGAAGGGTGCATTGGCGCCCACCATAAGTGCTGTTTTCACCCCCGCCCCCACCCTCAAAGGACCAACTTTATATTTGCGCCATTCATTATTCCCTTGCGTCTCTGAGAAGAGCCCAAACAAAAGTTTCTGCTCCCTGGCGTCGACAGACATTAATCTGCTACTGGTAATGCCCATATGTACTGTCCTATAGTTTGTTGTTAATGTAGAAAAAAACAACATACTACCAACTTACAAATACTACCAACTTACAAAACATTATAAGTATGTAAACAAAACATAGTAGGCTACAACGGTTTAATTATCAAGAATCACAAAAAAGTTGTCTGTTGATGCGTGTACTATACATGGTGAGAAAAAGATAATATACTACTAGCTTATTATACTTAATAATATGTAAACAAGACTTAGTCCAGAAGTTTCCGTTAGGGCAGGAATCGGCAACCTGCGGCTCGCGAGCCGTTTGCGGCTCTTTCGATGTCAAGTTGCGACTCTTTCGATGTCATATTGCGGCCTTCCAGTTCCAGTTCAATGTACAAATAATTATAATGATATTATTTTATATACCTATTCCGAATTAAATACCGTAACATTGAAAGAACAATTTGAGTGGCTCTTTAAAAACTGAGAAATTTGTACATTATAACGTTTGGCTCTTCAATCTCCGACCCCTGAGTTAGGGGGACCCCCCCCCCTCCAGCTTAGCTCACACAGTAAACAAGAGTTGCGTCCGCTGGTGTATGACTTGTGTACATAGAAGAAAAAAAAAATCAATGACGATACTGCCAGATATATTTTAATAAAATGTAAACAAAGCTTAGAATAACGGTTCACGGCCACCTTGGCCTATCTAGAAGGCCGCGAGCCAGCTTCAGTTAGAGGAAAGACCCAAGCTAGCGGTTTCAATAAGGGGATACAACTTGCCCGCACAGTAAAGAAGATTCATGCCTACTGGTCAGATTGAATTATTTGCGCTTAAAATCTAAACAAAACAATGGTTTCATTCGGGTGGATCTCATGGATTGTGTCTTTTGGTGGATGACATGTGTGTCGTCACAGATGATCTGGGCCCCGACTTATGAAAGATCCCACTTTTCTTTTTTGTTTTGTTTCAAATGACAGCAGGCTTGGTTTCATATGTGAGATTTATAACACAAGTGTTCAATCGTCGGTAAAACATAAAAGCAAGATTTGTTTAGTTTACGTTTATGATTGTAACTCTTACAATGGCCAGATATGTTATAACGTTTAATGTATAAGTGTTAACGTCTGTATACATGTCTGTCTGTCTTTTCTCGTTAAAATTTCTTTACGGCTTTTGGATTCTTTTTAATGTTGACTATATAATAAAAAAAAATATTTTTTAATTAACCCCTCCCCCCAATAAAAAAATCACTTTACAAAAATATATGGTCAAAGAGAGGTAACCGTTGAATTATTTTGAAAGATTTATTCCTGTCACAGTTATCCTAGTCTCCAACCCAAATGTTTGCAAACAACGCATAGAACCTGCACTTGCTACAAAAATAGATGTGGTCAAAGAGAGGTAACCGATGAATTATTTTGAAAGATTTATTCTTGTCGCAGTTATCCTTTCCTGTCGCAGTTATCATTGTCTCCAACCCAAATGTTTGCAAACAACGCATGCAACGCGCACTTACTACAAAAAAAAAATGTGGTCAAAGAGAGATAGCCTTGGAATTATTTTGAAACATTTTTCCTGTCGTAGTTATCCTAGTCTCCAACCCAAATGTTTGCAAACAATACTTTTATGTTGAAAGTTTGATGTAAGAAGTGCTTGTTTCCGTTGTTAGCCTGACCAAAATTAATTCCAATGACAAGTAAAAGTGGGTAGGCATTGTACTAGCGATAAAATCACAAATAGAATATTGACTGCGGCTATAAAATCGTATTTATCTTAATTTTTTAAAAATATATTTTTTTCTGTTTTTCTATTTGTAATATCAAGTTCTAGGGTTAGGGTGACAATAGTGTCTATAGCAACACTGATGAACTACTCTATGTAGGTATGTGACATGAAAATTTCAGACTTCTAATAATCTATTTCTTCTGCCTCAATTACTTTCTTTGCTGAATACAGTAAACATATCCAGTAAATTATTTTTGTTATATCTATTAGCTAGTATGTCCTCTCTAGACTATAATTAAAACTTTCAGCAGATGTATATAAATCGACTTCCCAGCTCTCGCTAGACATTTTTCAAGCCAGATATAAAATTTTGTAAGATATTTAATCTATTTTTTCCCTTTGCATCCATTTTGATTACACTGACAAAGTTATTTTTAAAAATTTATATACATGAATTGGGAGTCTGATGATATTCAGAAATGAAATTATTGCTTAGAATTTTTTGTTTGAAAAGAAAAAGCTTATCTCCAGTTGTAAAAAACTGATATTTTACAGGCTGTAAGACGATTTTTGTAACTGGATAGATTGACTTCATTCACTACTCCATGGATCTGCTAGAGTAAGTAAATGTTTTTTTAAATTCCATAACTGTTCAGTTCTAATAGCCTACCCATTTTCTTTTTTTTTAAATTATTATTAAATTTCGTTTTGAGTCCACATATTTTTGATTTGAGTCATCAATTGTTGATATTTTTTTTATTTTATTTTTTTTATTTTTATTTTTTTTTTATATTTTTTTCTCACTATTTAATACTGAAAAAATTATAATTTATGTACATTTTTGGAGATGAATGGTTGAAAACTCGTCTTTGAATGAAATATCTATCCTGGATCTGGATCAAACTTGCACTTTTTTTTTTTCACTTTTATTATAAAGAACTTTTATATTTATCTTACATCTTAAATATTAATTTATTTTTATTATTATTATTTATATAAGAGCTTGTAACATTATCAGAAAAATGATTAGGGAACATGGGAGAAGTAAAATAATTTAATTCAATCTAACCTGTACTCTTCACTTTTAGGTGTTTACTTCAGGAATGTAATCTGGCTCAACAAGTCAGGGACATGTGCTTTGTATATTGCCATCCCTGATATGGACCCAATTTTTTCCTGCTACTGAAAGAGCTGATGTAAAGTTGACAACATTTTTTTCCTTTTATTGTTTTGCCATAAATCTTGTGCAGCATTAGATTTAGCTTGATAGCAATGTTTTATTTTATTTTAAAATCTGAAGCTTTAATTTTTAGTTATAGTTTTTGGACTTTATAAAAAAAGAAAATCTTATCATTTAACAACTAAGTTTGTATTTTTTAAAATTATAATCATTTAAAAAGAACCAAAAAAGCTTAGTGATTAAATTTATGGTAGTGCATGATTTTTTGAAAGTTTTTAAACAGTAACTTTGAACCATGACCATAATCTTCTATCAAATGTTGCGCTTCTGTTTTGACCCTGGGAAATTAATTAAATTAATCATTCTGTAATAGCCCATTATTTTATATTTTTTTGTTTCTCCCTTTCAAATTACAAATAATTTTTTCCCCTCTATAATTCTTGAGCAGAAAGTGAATGTTATTGCCTCATTTGATCTTTTGTGCTGGAAATTCTAAAGCTGTCAAGGCCACTGTTTGAGACTGTGCATGAAATTTTTTTGAAGCTGCCACATCTAAAGTTTACTGTATGGAAGCTTTTGTAATGTCTCAAAAAGAAAAGAATGCAAAAGGTGAGCTTAATAAATTTCTTATCATTTGTCATCTTTATTTCAGATATAAATGCTCTTAGGAAGCTTACTTGTTTGTATCTTTTCCATTATACACAGCAAGAGTCATCAAAATGGTGAACTCAGAATTAAAATAAAAAAAAAATAAAATCAGATAAAAAATATTTTTTTTGAATATTTTAAAAAAGTAAGTTTAGAATGTTGAATCAACTGGCTGCCCTTATGACTTTATGATTGAAAATTTGAAAAGATACAATTGACAATACAGTCTAAATGTTTTTGTAAGCATTGATAAGACACTAGTTGGTACTTGTCAGATTAATATTTAATTTGTCTCAGTTTACTGTTATATTTTAATGTGATGTTTTACTTACAATCATTGAATTAAGAAAAAAATTATTTTTTTTTAGTAAAAATATTCTTTCAGCATCGTGTTAACCAAAAAAAAATTATTTTTTTTTAACTAGGGTGAATAAAGAACTACAGAAGAGATGGAGCAAACGGAGAAATAAAACAACTTGAACTAAACTGCAAGTGTTAACATCAACTTTTCAGGTAAGATATATCCTGTTTTCTGCATATTAATACATGTATTTTATCATTTCGATTTTTATTACCCATGAACTTCTATTTTTTATCAGGACACATTGAACAAATTCCATAAGATGGTGGCCTCACACCTGGAGGGTAGCTTGAGGTTGATTCCTGTGTTTCCGACTTGACTTCAATGAACATTGGAAAGCTTTGGAGACCCAGGAAAGTTTATCATTTTTGAGGACAAGCTAATTACAGATACAACTTTCACTAGTAGACAGCCGTACTGTTTTCAGTTCTGTTTACATATAACGATTGTAAAAATCTTCAACAATATTCTTGTGTATGTAAATTTACCTATAAAACTGACATTCATAAAATGGTCAATAGACTATGATAAATAAAAAGATGTGTCATTGTGTTCTTTTCATATACATTTTTTTTATCCTAATTTAGTAATAAGTTTGGATTATTTTTGGGCCTTTTAAAAACTCTATTAGTTGGATAAGTTTGTTTATTTTTATACAGTTTAACGTATAGATAATATCTTAGAACTGTCAATTTAACACTAAAATTCACTGAGGAAATAAAAAAAAAATTATAATTATGTTTATTTGTTTGAGGTACCTGTAAACGACAAAGACTTGGGAGATAAAATTTAAATTAATAATATTAATAGTATCATTGGTAATGAATTTATGTGCACCAATGCATTCAATCACTGCCTAGGCTCATTGGGCGTTTAATTATTATTTTAAAAGTAAATAATGACATGACATATATTGTAAAAGGACTAGATGAAATTTAGTGAAGAATTTTTTATGTAGATGTAGCTGTAAGAAAGGGGAGACTATTCTCATTATCTTAAAGTGTTTCACTTTATTCTTGAGGTGTATTCTTGTAACAAAGTTAACAGATCTTTTTACAGTTTTTTTAGTCTGGAGAAAGTCAGAATTTAGAACTAGGCCTGATTTTTTTTTTTTTTACAATTCAATAAACAATGCCATTACTATACAATGGCAGAAAATATAGTTAGGTTAAATAATTTTTAAAATGTGAAAGGGGGGGGGCATCTCCACTGATTGTGGTATATTATCCTAGGTAGGATTAGTCTCACCAAATTGCCATGACAGCTAAGGTGCTCTAGGTCCTGCCATTAGATGTGAAAATGGCGATGCGAGCAATCACCCTCCACTTCAACCAAAGGCAGGATTTGGTTGTGCCAGCCTTTTGGAGCAAATTTTCAAAGAAACGCCCCAATGTGAGGCTGGGTTTAACAAGTATAGAATGACTTAGTGAAATAACTATGTGGTATTCCATTTATGCATAAAGTGTTCATCAAATTATTCAGAAGTTATGGATTAATTTGTGTTCACTACTTGCCACAAAAAAAAAAGCATACAGTCTCTACGTAGGACTCAACTCCCACCCATGCAACTGACCCGTGGACTCGCTCTCGTCTCATCCAGTTGCAAAACAAACGCATGCAAACCAGTGGCAGTCGGAGATATTTATAAGCAGGGCTCGATTTACCGCCGGGGATGTCGGTGATATTCCCGGCACTGAGACCTGTCACCCCGGCTCTGCTTTAGCTAATATATCCCAGCCGGGGATGAAACCATAGACATTTTCCCCCCGGTTCTGCAGAATTTATTTTTCATCCTCGGCACTGGTTTTTTCTTAAATCGATCACTGCTTATAAGTATAATTGTTTGCACACACACTTGGAAACATATTCACCATTTGTGGCCTACTCACACCCAACCTGTGACAGGCACAAACTATTGGTGACCCGCTCACACACAACCTGTGCAGTGCCGTAGCGAGCTTAACTCACGCCCGGGGCACAATACCTTTTTAGTCCCCCTCCCCATTATGTAAAATATACCATTTGGCGCCCCTTTGTGAGTAGCGCCCGTGGCATGATGCCCCCTCCCCGCCCACCCCAAGCTACGCTTCTGCTGTAAACATCTTCAAAGATAACCATTAACGATCTCCAATTAATAAAAATTAAAAAAAAAAATCAAAGTACAAGTTGACCAGGAAATACAATTATTTTGATGACGCAATAGCATCACTATTCACTAACACATATAATAAACAGAATAACATAACGAGGACATCCCCGAGACTTGAACACATTGAACATTGCCAGCGTGATGAAACCTCTACATAAGTAGCCTCCCCTGATTAAAAAAACAAGGGACATTAAAATTGAAATGAAACTAAATACAATATGATCTTTTCCTGACATAGAAATACTGTAATTTTTGTTTTTAAAAGTGTAATATTTTTTTGCTTAAAAAAATTATTTACCTAATTGATTTTTAGTCCCCTTCCCCCCCTCACAAATTTTAACCTGAACAAAAACAATATTTTTTGTAATAATATTTAAGCTAATTAGTACCATCTTTATAATTTTTCATAATAATAGGTTTTTCAGAAAATTTATAAGTATCAAAATATATTCTATAATTATGATTAAATTAATTGCAATTATAATTATATATAATTATCACAGTTGCTTAGCAACACAGTAAACCAGTTTTAAAAATTACATTCGCATTGGAACAAAGGGATCGAAGCAGACGATCAGAATTAGTTCAGTGAAGAGGCGGATCTAAGGACAGACAAACGCCACATATTTGAGGGAAGCCCACGAATTTCAAATTTTAACCATTTTGTTCATTTCTATTTTTTTTAAGAGGCCAGTGGTCACAAACGACCTAAGTTCGCCTCTACCAGGGAATGAACCTTGCGTTAAAGCAGACGATCGATGTCATATTTTTATAAACAGTAAGGAAAAATCAAAGTTAAATAAACTAAGAATGGGTGCATGCATATCTTTCAGCGTAGTGCTACGGGTTCTATGCAAATACTTAGAATAAATAGAGGCCGTAATGCTCGGGTTTTTAAACATACAAAATGCTAATTTAAACAAGAAGCGATAAAAGAGGAGTTTTTAAAACTAACTGTTTTCAAATATATAAATTTAAATTTTGAAATGCACGCATCAGTGCCGTAGCGAGCTTAATAGCGAGCTTTTTAATACCTTTTTAGCGTCCTCCCCCCATTCGAAAACCATATAATATTATATATGAAACAGACCATTTTGCGCCTCTTTATGAGTAGCGCTCGGGGATTGATGCCCCCTTGCCCACCCCTCACTACGCCTCTGGCACGCGTGTGTTCCGCCGTTTTGAAAAACCAGCACCCGGTAATCATAGATCTGAAACATGGTGTAGATTCAAGGGATATAACTCATTTATTATTGACATTCGTCATAATTAAGCACGGTTATATCCCTTCATTCGGTTTGAAATATATTTTTTACTTATGTTTGTTAAAAATAAACCTAATAGGGGCCGTCCATAAAGTACGTCACGCTCCAAGGGGGGGGGGGAAGGGGTATAAGAAAGTGTGACAGTTTGTGACAGGGGGGAGGGGGGGGTCAGGCCAAGTGTGACGTCACATTTTTATATATATATTTAATTTTCTTTTTAATTTAATTTTTTATTTTTATATTAAAACTTAATAGTTTTAAAAATAATTTTCAAAAAATTTTGTGAAACACTTGAATTAGTTTTATGTCAAAATAGCATTAAATGCATATCTTTTCAATGTGTTGTTCACAATTCCTCATGCTAGTTAGGAGCGCTAATATACTGTTGCGAAGCCTTGTTTTATGTGTAACCTTATCGAAAGTGTTATTATTTCTTTGTTGTCTGCTGCATAATTTTATCACTGATAAAGAAATTTTGAATTTGTATTATAATACAAAAAAAGTAATTGAAGTTGCAATCCATCACTTCGTTAAAATAATCTTGATGCCTTATTCCTTGCAACTAATGCACCAGGAAGAAATGCTTATAATCGCGTGGAACGTCAAATGGCTCCATTTAGCATAGAATTGTCTGGTGTCACTTTGATTCGCAGGGCAGAACAATAAATGAGGATTTGGAAAGAACAAACTTCAAGTGTTGCAGGTGAAACTTTAGCTGAAATCTGGTCGCAGAATATATCAACCCTGAGAAATCTGAATTGAATGCAGCAGGACTGATGTCGAAGGATAAGGAATGGTTTGACCATCATGTTCGCACCAGCCAATACTTCACTCAAATTGTGAAATGTCAGGACATAAAATGTTGCGACAAAGTACGGAGCTCATTTTTCAACGTTTTACCTTTGAGATTATTTCCTCCTTCAAATCCAATCCCAATCAACCAAACAACTGATGGACTCAGAGCTTCAGAAAGAGCAGATGCAGATGCTCATAAATTTCCTTCATTGTTTGTGGCACAAATTCTCAAATTTGATGACATTATGCCAAGATCAACAAGAGTTTTTAAAGTGCAACCATATTATTGTCCATCTTTGCAGATCAGCTTACATGATCGAATTTGCAAAGTGTGTCACTTATACTTTGCCTCACTAACAATGTTGAAGAAACATACAGGATAACACAGAGCTCGGGCGCAGGAGAATGTAAAAAAGTAAAGTTCCCTTAGCCCTATAGGGCCATCGGGGCAGATGAAGTGTAGAATTCATCTGTTTCTATAACCTAGGCATATGAAGGGATTGTGTGGTTTGCACAACGCCTAGCCGCCTTTGCTCCCCCAACATAAAGTCAGGTACCCATTTAAAACTGGGTGGAATTGGGGACTTTCACCAGGACCTGAAAAAGTCCTAAGATTCTCACCGAGATTCGAACCCGGGACCCTCCGGTCGACAGTCAAGCGCTCTACACCACTCGACCACCCATCACCTAAGAGAATGTGCCAACCCCAAATTTTCCAGAATCAACTCAGATAAAATGCATCCGTCCTCCTTTGAGAATCGCTGCTAGAAGGCAAAGAGAACTCATGGCAATTATTGGCAGAATGGAAAATGCACATTCAGAGGATGTTGAGTGGCTAGATGAGGATGAAGTTGATCTGTCTGCAATTAATCTTCCAGGAAACGATGATGGGGAAAGATTTATGTCAGTCGTAACTATGGATGAACACTTATCTTCACAATGGATGGATGATTTCTAGTGATTTTTAAAAAAAATAAAATATAATTCACAGGCTTACTATAAACATATTCAATATAGCACCAGAGCTGCTCACATAATTTGTCAATCTAGTCCTTTTGTTAGTCGCATTGTTTTGTTGCCATTTTTATTATTTAATCACTGGTTGAGGTCAGTTTCGCTAATCTACTTCTTATCCTGTGTCAATAGAATGCATAATCGGAAGATTATCTCAATGTTGACCTCATCCATTGTAAGTGAATAGGTAGCAGATAAATGGTGTTTTTTTGTCAAGTCTAATTTTTGCAAATTTTTTTTTCAAATTAAATTGATTGAGTTAGTGTTTCAAAGAATAACTGAGACAACTGTTGACAATTATTATTCTACTATTAAAGTTATTTAATAATCTGATAGTTCTTTTAATACTTATATTTTAAGGAAGTTTAATATTGAAGTACGATTTAAGTTTTCGATTAAATTTTAATTAGTTGTTAATTAAAATTTTTTTTTCGAAAGTGTGACGTACTTTGGGGGGGGGGGGGTCCTGAGATTTGTGACACTTTGTGACAGGGGGGGAGGGGGGGGGTCAAAAATCGTTAAAAATAGCGTGACGTACTTTATGGACGGCCCCATATATAAAATTGCAATATTAATTATTGAATTATGTATTGTCATGAATCAAGGGGATCTATGCAAAATTGATTACAAATTTTTTAATGAAAGAAATACTTGAATAAAGAAAGTAACAGAAGTTTTGAGTTTAGAAAACGGTTAGAATTAGTAAAATAAAAAGCTTTTACACAAAAGAATGTAAATACAAAAGTGACGTCATACTCTACTTAAAGGACACTGCTTCACTGTAAGGGGGCGGAGCCATCGCTGGCTGAAAATTAAATCCTTGGGGCGAGTACGACGACGGGACGGCAAACTGTTGCCCGTGGGGCACCTGGCCTCCGTAGACCGCTGAACGGTTCTGGAAAGGATCGACCGCCACCTGGGCATTGTACACTACGGGCACCGAGCTGATCACAACGCCAGCCTCGGGGCGCCGCTGGCCGCCGATCATCCTGTTCCCCCCGCCCATGAAAAACGAGCCTGTCATGAGCAGTATGATGGAGCCGGTCATGTTCAGGGCGAACGAGTAGCCCAGGGATGAGTAGAGGTAGCCCATGGTTCCCAGGGTGCTGATGCTGTACACGTCCACCTCGTATATCAGGGCGCCACAGAAGGCGAGCAAACCTGCAGAGGGAGGGAAATCCAACACATAGCAGTGTAATGACTGGGTATAGAGCCTCAATAAAATGTAATCTATAACCAGGCATGCGGAGGTAGGAAAATTCAAGACATATCAGTGTAATGGCTGGATAATTTGAATAAAATGTAATCTATAACAAGGTCTGCGGAAGGAGGGAAATTCAGTGGAATGGCCCTGAGCCGTTCTCGAGTCTTTGGGAGCCCAGGTCTGAGACTCTCATTTCTATGAGCCCTACATGTGGGGCACCTGATAACATTTTAAATGAATTGGTTCAGATAGTGGCTCATTAAAGGCCATTATTTACAATACATTTAAAAAGAAATAACCATGCTTGAAAAGGGAAGGTGTTATAATGCTCTTAGTTGAGGCTCATGGGCCCATGAAACTCAAAGACATTTCTTCCAGTAATTTTACAGTAAATTACCCACATGACGTAATCAGGGAGGGGTGGTCCACCCAAGGATGCTCGTTCTTTCCCACCTGAAAAGGGCGGCCCTAGTTAAATAATTTCGGCACGACGAGTTTGTGTTTTTTTAAGTCCACTCTAGGTGCCGCTATCTCCCACTACTCTAGGACATACATTGATCTAAATGTTCCAGTCTAAACTACCATTGTTAGAAATTAACACACCCTCATATAGTTGTATCTAGCTACCATATTCTAAGGGGGAGGGGGAGCGGGGGTAGGGGGGCGGGAAAAGAGCAGCTAGCTATTGTGGTGCCCTGTGCGAGTTACATTTTGGCGCCCTCCGCCCGGTCTCAAAAGTGCAAAACATCAAACAGAGCTCTTTCGGCGCCTCTTAATCTACTTTGCAGATGAGCTGCGATGGGGCCCTATTTCGAGCTGCAAGAGGGCCCTAGTTTACTTGCAATGGGACCTAGTTTACCTGCAAGAGGGCCCTAGTTTACCTGCAAAGGATCCTAGTTTATCAGCATGGCGCCCTATTTTACATGCAAGTGGCCCTGGTTTACCTATAACTCATTTAGACTTTATCCAAGGGTTCATTCATAAGTTGCACCACAAGAAACCGTATGCAAATTCTCTAACAGCAGAAAATATTTTGTAAAATTACTCCTCTCCTCTCCCCTCCTCCCCTGTATTAAAATAAAATTTCAGGAATAACAGAAATAACACAGACTCACCGGACTCCATGTACATTCTATGACCTATTTAAAAATGTCAATATAACATGAGTATTTTGTAAAGGAATTTGTCTACCATCCAAACCCCCCCCCCCATATATCGGATTATAATTTAAAAAAAACGGACCGACCCCCCCCCCCCCAACCCACTTACAAGCGTCAATATGTGAACGGTCCCAATAAATCAGGCATCAACTATTCATCTATTCTCAGACCAGGAAGGAGAGTGCATACAAATATCATGCCAAAATATTTAAATGATACTCACCAGTACAAATTCTATTAAATAATTGGCTGGAATGAACTGATAACATTTTAAAACATTGAATTGACAACCTAACCATGAGAAGAGGCTAGTTTTAACAAGTATAGAATGACTTAGTGAAATAACTAAGTGGTATTCCATTTATGCATAAAGTGTTCATCAAATTATTCAGAAGTGATGGACACGATTAATATGCGTTTACTACTTGCCGAGATGTGGGTATGCCTACCGGTCTGCCTACTAGGCGACTAGACCTTGAAGGGGCCCCGTTCCAGTACAAGACCTATTCAGTCTGATGCTTTATGGGGCCCTGTCAAGAGTTATTTAATAAATTGTTGGACTGGTCGAAGCCTAGGGGGTGTGGCTGTGCATCACGGGCTATCGTTGTATGTATTCCCCTATTGATTAGTGCAACTCAACAATCAGGAAACAATCAATAATCATTGAACACAATTCCGATTCAAACAAAACAAGTTGAATTAGAAAGAAACACTGGCTGTCGTCCTGATAGGGACGGGTAGCGTCCATGGTTACCATACAAGTCAGCGAACAATAGAAACAATCGTAACAGTAGTCTCCAGTTATCGACAAAAAACAACAACAACAACATAGTCTCCACATGTGACACTAACATTTCAACTCATTTCGCTTCCACACACTATTGGTGGACTACTCATACCCAACCTGTGACAGGCACAAACTATAGTTGGCCCACTCACACCCAACATGTGACAGGCAAAAGCTATTGGTGGTTCACTCACACCCAACTTGTGCAGTGCCGTAGCGAGCTTAACTCACGCCCGGGGAAACATACCTTTTTAGCGCCCCCCCCCTTCGAAAAACATAATATTATATGTAAAATATACCATTTTGCGCTCTTTGGTGAGTAGCTCCCGAGGCGCTGGGGAAGAGGAGACAAACAAACAAACAAACAAGCAAAAAAAAAATAAAAATAACAACCCACACAACAACTCATGGTTTTATTGAACTTTTTTTTTGTAATACCTCAACCTTGCCATCTGTAAATATCAAGTGTTCACCAAACATCAACATTTGTATGACTTTAATATCAATGACATTAACCATCATAATAACAACTAGAACAATATCACGGCAAGCACAACAAGATAATAATAATACAGTATGTAAACAAATAATAATGAAAAGGCCAAAAAAAATCAAAAGGCCAAAAATATATATATATATATACATTTAAAACAAATGAACTGAAAAAAATAAATAAATAAAAAATGAATGTTTTAAAATATCTTTCATTAATTGAAAACCATAAAAATTAGAAAATATTAACCGAAAGCTTTTACCAATGGTAAAAAAAACTATAACTGTTTGGACATTTTTTAAATTGAATGAAATTCACAAGTTGCTTAACCTCGTTCATTTGTAAATACATAAGAAATTGTTTAAAAAATTCTTAAATTAAAAATATATATATATCTATCAAGCCAAATTCAATCATGATTAAAATATAAAACTGTAAGCCATGAAAAAGTTGACAGTAAACGAGAATCGATAAAACCGTATTCACTATAATAATACAACATTTCACTACAGCAGTTAAAACAAACACACAAACTTAATGGCACACTGGCACTCACACAATAGCATGCAATGCACACACACACTCGCTCTCTCTCTCTCACACACACACACTCCCTCTCTCACCTCACTCTCTCACACACACACAAACACTCGCTCTTGCACCTCTCTCACACACACATACACTCGCTCTCTCACCTCTCTCACACACACACATACACTCGCTCTCTCACCTCTCTCACACACACACATACACTCGCTCTCTCACCCCCCCACACACACACAAACACTCGATCTCTCACCACACACACACATTCAAATGAAACAAACCATTCACCAAGGCAGTTTAATGCTTCAGTTTAGGACAGAAAAATTTGACTGGGTTCAAGACAGATGTGACGTGTTCGGTCGTTTTATTTGATTCATTATGAAATCGGGGAAGTTTATAGTGAGTGATGTGTAGTATTTAAAGATAAGTCATGATGCCAAGATTATTGTCAATCATAAAAAAAAGAGATACATAATAAAAAAAATATTCACAAAGACAATGTCGTGGCTTAATGTAAGCAAGAGAGATAACTTTCACAAAGACAATGTCGTGGCTTAATGTAAGCAAGAGAGATAACTGTACCGCACTTTTGTCATTGGCTCCTTTTTTTTTTTACAAGTTACTGATTCAATGCTAACATTCTCACAATGTATAAATAGTCAGAAGCGGATTAATTAGGGGCGGAAGGAAAAAAAATGGGCACTTTTTTCCACGACACACAAAATAAATGTACAAGTGTATGATTGGGTTCTTGATGGGCCCCTTTGGAACATGGGGGCCTAGGGTGTGCACTCTGTGCACTCACCTTTAAACCCGCTTCTGCATATACTAACACTAATAATACAGAAGCAACATTGGCATACAACAAAATGAAAACAGATCATCACTAACCTATGAATCGGGTTGGTGTAAACGTTGATTTCAGTTAAGTATATGATATAGTTAGTTGGTCACAGTTGGTCCACCATTAGCAGCATGATCCCCGGGGGCTAAAATGTCTGGGCAGCTGGAGGGGCTGAGAAAGGGGTGTGGTGGGGGAGGAGGAGAGGAAGCCGCACGGTTCACAATGTCACAGGGGAGGAGGGATCGAGCTTTCATTATGATAGCCCTGGTCATTTTGACATCTCAAGAATAAGGAATACGTGGGAGGCAGGGAACAAGGCGTGAGTGTCGCTGGGGGCCACGTGGGAGGCAGGGGACAAGGCGTGAGTGTTGCCGGACATAACTCGCAAAACAAATTCATTGATGTGTTTTTTTTAATGCTATATGTACAGGCACAAACAAACATAAATGTATAGGCCTATATTTGTATAAATAATTAGGCTAATAACATATACATACACTATATACATATGAACATATACATACACTATATACATATGAACATGCTAACAATATGTCATAAACACGGTACCATCAAACAGTATTATCTATAAGTATGACGGGCAACACTCACGCCTCGTCCCTGGAGGGAGGAACTGACGGAAATGTTCTGGAGGGTAGATTCCTTTTAACATCTACACACTATCGAGCGTTACTACAGCCTTACACAGACTCACATACACAAGTCACGCAGTGCCGAACCTAGGGATTGGGGAGGCCCCGGGGGGAGGGGGGCTTGGCCTCTTTTGGGGGCCCCTGCATTTTGACATTCGACATCATGGTATACAAGCTGGGACCCGGGGGACTTTCGAGTTTGGACACCCCCACCCAAACCTAGGTACGCCTCTCTCTAACGGTTTTTAGGTATGAATCCAAAAACAGGGCCGTAGCCCAATAGTAATAAGGCCTCGGCGGGCCACTCACTTGATCAAAAAGGCTTAAGTTAAATAGAAAGATAATGGGAATCGAATTGCCCCCCCCTCCCCTTACGCAAATCGACCCCTGGGTGGTTTAGGGTGGGTAGTGGATAAGCCCCCCCCGGGGGGGGGGAGGAGGTGATGAAGACAACCTTTAAGAGTGTTGAGGTAAATATTTGGATAAGTGATCGACTTGAAAAGTAAATTAATATTACAGTTGAAATATACACGTAGAAAAAAAAATGATGTTCAGATTTTGGTATAATATATAATATCAGAGTCAGCCGCTCATTACAATAATAATAGTATTATAACATTTGTTTAGTTTATTTTTGGGAAGGAGATGAAATGGTTACTCAAGCAATCATATTACATATCTCAGTGGACATATTTTCCCTTTTAAAAAACAAACTTGGAAGCCTAGCTTTGGTTGTATGCACTGTTTTGTGCCCTTGATGTATTTGTAGCAGTTAAGAGTCGCGCCCCTTGTAAGTAAATAACGTTTTATTAATGGCGTCTCACAATACAAGAATGACACTTGTAACAGGAACCCATAATCATAACAACAGATGAATCGAAGAACATTAAAAAAAAATAAACATACAAGAGATGATGTCGCTAGTTCATAATTTCATCATTTAAAACAATATCCCCAAAAATCAACTTCTCTCTTTCATTTTAATGACACTAAAACAAAAAAAATAAATAAAAACAATTTGATAATACTAACAATGTCACCTATTTCTCTTTTTTAAAAGTTAGGTTGATTCTGTTGAAAGTTCTCTGTGTCGGAATGTTTGGCTTTCACCCGTATTATGTTTTTTAACGTACCTAACAATGGAGTGCACGTTTGGGCCCCTTGGGAACTTCCGGTTCGCCTTCTTATATAGGAGGTCAAGGCTGACGAGCTCGGGCATAGCCAGGAGCTGACAGTTTCTCCTGGTCACCGTGAAGGCGTCGTGCCACTGGGTCGCCTCAACCGTGAAGTTGGCCAGGAGGTTGCAGTTCATGTGGACCTGCCGGAGCAGGGACTTGAAGTGGGCCAGCTCCTGGAAGAAGTCGTCCCCCTGGGCCTGCAGCTTCTCCCAGAAGACCTTGAAGAAGTGGGAGTACAGCTCATAGTCCACGTGGCTGATCTTGCGGTGGGCCGCGTGGTCAGACTCCGTGAAGTTCCTCTGCGGCTTCAAGTTGTTGGCGTTGTGCGGAAAGTACAGAATGTCCTTGGTGCTCCAGCAGAGCTCGCGTTTCAGGAGCAGGAGGGACTCGTCGAAGTACTCCAGGATCATGACGAGCGTGAAGTCCCTGTCCATGTCGTCAATGTACTCCTTCAGCAAGGCGGGTCTGAGGTAGTGCGCTTTGCTTAGCCCCAGGTCCTCCGCCTGCTTGTTCCGGATGTAGGAGAAGAAGGCGGTGCTCTTGTCGTAGGCGAACGGGCTCTCCAGGAAAGTGGAGATGGGGTTGGTAGAATTGGGCAGCCTGATCCCTTTCTTGGCGAAGTACTTCTCGACGTGGTAGTACTCGAAGGTGGAGACGAACTGCTGGAAGGGCTCCCTCAGGATGGTCAGGTACACCGTATCGTTGGGCATGATCATGCGGAACGCCGTCCTGTTGTAGATGGCGTGGTTGAACAGGATGTTGTACTCCTGGCCCGGAGGGATCGGGTAGATGTAGTCCCTGGTGAGCACCTCTCCCGCCCTGGAGATGTAGTTGTAGCCGTAGGAATGCAGCTTGGTGTTGGGCAGGGCGAAGTTCAGGTCGTGGGTCAAGCCGTACCGCAGCAGGATGTTGGCCACCGTGGTGCTGCCGGCCTTGTGGGTCTTCACGAAGGCCACGTTGCGGACGGGCTTGCACGGCCGCTTCTCCTCCTCCTCGGGCCCCTGTCGGGCCCCTTTGCTGACGCCCTGGTGATCAGTCGACGGCCTCGGGGGAAGGACCCTCGAATGGAGGACCTCCTCCCTGACGGCGTTGGAGATGTCAAACACAATGGTGTGGCTCAACATGAAGGACAGGATGATGGCTATACCCAGTAGAACGGCGCTGAAGTATAGAGTAAAAGTATCTTGAAATGAGTGGCAGTTATACAGCAACTGTACAAACGCGTATTACTAACATTACAAATAGTAATAATAATATGAAATGTATTATTCAAGGCCGGCCTTAGGCCGATTGCTCCAAATTGGGCCCCACACATGGCAGAGGCCCCCAGCAATTTACATTCAGCATTAACAGTATTCGTTGTTATTGTAAATAAAATTAGAAGAGGTGCTTCGCAAGCATCCGTTAAATTAGGCCCCGCAATTCGTAAGGCCTGCCCTGGTATTATTATAACTTACATAATTAAATTAACACGACATATTTATTTCATATTAAATTGCAGATAATATTAAAAAAAAGTATATTTTAATAAAAAAAACTATAACATGTATTTTTTTTTCATACCTAAACATAATATTTAGAATGCAATTTGACCGAGACAAAGAGTTCCATGTAAACTGTGCGCACACACATTACAAAAGAACACACAACCGTCTCGTAATGTAGCGGACAAAAATTTAAAATTTCTTTTACATCGCACTCAGAGGAAACTTTATTTTACTAGGCATATGTTGATCAATAGTTTGTGATCAAGCAGCAAGAATGAAACAATGTGATTTTTTTTTTTTTGAGTCAAACGCTCTACTATCAAGGTGATGACGAAGCCACCCGGTAAAATAAAAAAGTTAGCCAGGCCTTTAAAAAAAACAAACAACAACAGCAAAGGAAACAATATTTATTTACCAGAGCGTCTTCCGTTTGCGGACCAGCCTCATGTTGCCGCCGATGAATGACAGACATGAGGGGATCACGTGACACAGTCTACCGTCCCTGTTGCCGTCGGGAGCATCACGGTGCTTGTCCTTCCCTGGGGAAATGAGATAAATAAAATCAAACTTAGAATGGATAGAAGAGCCAGAGTCTGTCGCCCTGAGATGGCAGGGCCAACCAAAGGTCAAAGGATCCTGGCGGAAACTTTTTGGGATATCTGGGGGTGAAGGGTTGGGGAGGGGGGTTGAAGAAAAAAGTACTAGTTGGGGCATTCTAAGCACCCATATTATATCGTTAGTAATACTGGGACTGTGTGTGTGGTGTGTGGGTGTCGCCGGTCGACTAGTTTGCCAGGCCATAAGAAAAGTGCCACATACATACATCTCTCTCTCGCTCTCTCTGTCTCTCTCTCTCTGTCTCTCTCTCTGTCTCTCTCTCTCTCTGTCTCTCTCTCTCTCTGTCTCCCTCTCTCTCTGTCTCTCTCTCTCTCTCTTCGCGCCGATAGAACTAAAACTAAACGGAGTTAATCTCTTCTTTGCTACTACACCCGTGCCTCACGGCAGTGGCGTAACCAGGGTTAGTGGCGCTGCTCGGGGCGGCACACTTTGAAAAATGACGCGCCACAATTCGTTTGCCTTAAAGTAAAGAGTGTTTGAAACTTCTGCGCCTAGTTCAGTGACAAAGTAATAGCAGGCCGGGTGGGGCCGCCCCATCCGCCACCCAATATATACGCCACTGCCTCATTTCCATTCGCCCCGAACTCCCCTTATTCCTTCGGTTATTACACTCCTAAAAACAACAACACCAACAACAACAAAATAATAACAACAACAGAGCTATGTATGTTGCGCATGGTTACACTAGCGTCATTAGCCACGCCTCCTGCCACAGATCTCACGTGACCTTTGTGTTGTGACAGTGCTCCCCTCCAATACCCCCTCCCTTTTTTTTAAATGCCTTTACGACAGTCAACAATTGTCAACAAAGTGCTGCTACCATAGCTATAAATAAATAGAGTCAGTCTCATTAACATCTGAACGTGAAACGTTGTTGCTATTTTTTTTTTTAAAGTTCCCCCAATTTGCCCTAAAAGGTCAAACTTCTTCCATCAATTTCAGTTTCGCCCATAGCACCGCCTGACCATCCCACAATGCAATGCAATGACGTCATAGGAAGTAAAAACATAAAATACAATTCATTGGAAGACGAGATCGTGCCGACCCCACCCCTTTGTAATTTATTTACAATTACTTGGGGGAAATAATTAAATGCAGTTAGGGCGGTGGGGGGGGGGGGCAAAAAATAATAATTAAGGAGGTGTGGGGAGTTTAATTCTATTTCCGAGGTAATTAAACCGTTTTTACCACTTGGCACAATAAGTGAAGTGAATTCTTACAAATTAGGCAGTTACAGACAAATTAGATTAGCGAGTTCAATTTGAATAGAGATTTGAGAGGTAAACCAGTGCAAGCTGCCACATAGCAATGACATTTACAACAAAAAATAAAAATAAATTCCATACTTGAGCATAAATTATTCTGGCATTTCGCCATCGGAGAGTAAACAATTTCATCTGCAATGTAATTGTAAAACTCCCGAGCTATTAGCATGAGATTAAATTCGTTGCACGCCAGTTTAATTGTTTAACAGGCAAAAAAAAAAAAATAATAAAAAAGAAAATTGCCTTTTCAAACAGAAAGGTCTCTAAAATCAGATTTTTTTTCCATTAGGAAATTTCATTGTTTATGCTTTATAGATTTTTTGCCCCCCCCCTCGGCACACAGTGCCTACTGCGTTTAGAAATTTCATTGTTTATAGACTTTATTTGCCCTCTCGGCACACAGTGCCTACTGCACTACAGAATAAGATGGCTCTGACAGGATAACAGCTTGATTTCAATATAAGTTCAAATCAAATAAAAAGTTCCTTCCAACGGTCAACAAATTGCCCACCACAGATCCAAAAGCTGTCCGTCACACGTCGATAAACTGTCCACCACAGGTCGATAAACTGTCCGCCACACGTCGATGAACTGTCCACCACAGGTCGATAAGCTGTCCGCCACACGTCGATAAACTGTCCACCACAGGTCGATAAACTGTCCACCACAGGTCGATGAACTGTCCACCACAGGTCGATAAGCTGTCCACCACAGGTCGATAAGCTGTCCGCCACACGTCGATAAACTGTCCACCACAGGTCGATAAGCTGTCCACCACACGTCGATAAACTGTCCACCACAGGTCGATAAACTGTCCACCACAGGTCGATAAACTGTCCACCACAGGTCGATAAGCTGTCCGCCACACGTCGATAAACTGTCCACCACATGTCGATAAACTGTCCACCACATGTCGATAAACTGTCCACCACAGGTCGATAAACTGATCACTTTTGTTTAATAAATCACAGTGTCTTAAAAAATGAAAGATTAAGCTGTAAGTCCTAAGTGAGATACTGTGATACGTACCATAATCCATAACATCTGTATTTGGATACACTTTAAGTGGGAGAGTTGCTATAGAGCGACCCGCTATATTCGAAATTAAATGACATAGACCAGGGGTTCCAAAACCTTTTACCTTCCGGCGCAATTAACATTTTTGGTGGAGCGGCGGGTACCATTAGGTTGTTTTTTGTTTTTACTATATTTTATTTCGTTTGCTACTTTCTGGTCTAGAGGTATTGCTATATATTTGTGTATTTTGTTAGTTCTCTGATCTAGAGGTATTGCTATATATATATTTGTGTATTTTGTTAGTTCTCTGATCTAGATGTATTGCTATATATATATATATATATATATATATATATATATATATATATATTAGGGCTGCTGATAAAACTGCGTTAATTTGCGATTAACGCGTCAAAAAAAATTTGCGATTAAAAATTTTAACGCAACACTTAAATGCGTTAATTTGACTAAATGCGGAAAGTTCACCAAAACGATCAATAACAAAATTTCACCATTTGAAGTTTAAGTTCCGTCCACTTATTAAGTAGATCTATCACACCCACCCTGCCGCAATTCGCACATACCCTCACTCCCAGGTATGTCGACCGAAGCCCCACTGTAATATATGATGAAGATGGTTTGGTTATTTAGCCCTTCGACAAGTAAACTCCTGCTCCCTTCCCGGTCGATGTAAAAATAGAAAACTTTCATTCACTAGTTTACATTATATACTGTAGTGTATTGGTGGAGGTACTATAGTGTATTGTTGAAGGTATAATGAACCCGTTTATTATTAGATCAAAATAACGAGATGCTAGAAATTTTGTATCATCATTTTTTTTGCGCATAATTTTGTATTGTATTTTGATAGTATAACATCTTGCTAATACATCTGTACCCGAGACAGTGGTTGTATTTTTCAGAATTATTGTGATACTGAGTCAAATTTTATACATGGCTGTTGATTTACTGCAACTAAAGCGTAATTAATGCGTTAAAAATATGCGATTACATTTTTTTAACACAAACACCTAAATGCGTTAAATTTTACCCAAATGGTGTTATTTCAGAGTTGCAGATGAAATAAAAAAAATCAGTTAATAACCCAATTCTATAACCAGATCAGACGAGATTTAAAAAAAGAAGGAAGAAAAAAAACGAGTGTCACGTTTATATAAATCATAGCAGCTATATGACCTTGAAACAATAGGATTGTTACGCGTAAGTTACCGTAAATTACGCGTAATTTACGATAACGTAATTTTGGAAAATTACGCGTAAATTACGGTAATTTAAAAAATGCATATTTGACGGCCATTTTTAATTGTTTCTGTCGCAATTTGTTGTGTTAACAGCGGCGATTAATTAATTTCAGTACCATCTACATCCGGCCACAAGCCTAAATCGGAAGTATTCGTTTGGTAAAACAGCGTCAACCGCACAGTATATTGTTTGTTTTAATCGTTTTAGTAAACATAATAAAATAAATATTTTCAATAAGGAAGCCAAAGTCTGGTTAAAAATAAGAGGAAATCATAAAAATTGTCTACACAATGCCGCCATGAGCTGTATGGCAAGCGGCCGCAAGCCAAACGGGGAGGTTGTAAAACCCAAGAATCCAAAAAAAAAAAATAAATAAATAATCATTTTTAAACATTATCTATATATGTTCCAAATGTCATGAAACGTATAGAAAACATTTTTCCCTGACATGAAATTTTTTTTATTGTAATCTGGAAAAACTCAATTATTTTTTAAAACATTATCTATATATGTTCCAAATGTCATGAAACGTATAGAAAACATTTTACTGTGTATAGTGCTTCCGTCGATCGCGTCGGCCGTATTACGCTGCGTATTGCACCCACGTCGTCTGTATTTCGCTGCGGATTGCACTAGCGTCGATCGCGTGTGCCGACTTTTGCTGAGTTCGGCAACCGCGGCGGCCGTATTTCGCGGCGCATTGCACCCGTCCCGCGTCGACCGTATTAGACGATATTACTCAACCAAAGATGGCCGCCGCTGATGCAGTCAGTACACGACGAAATACGTGGACGACGGGGCAAGTTGGTATGACCGGTTAATTACAAGTTGAAACCTTTTGAAACATTATTAAAAATACACCTACTAGCAATCAGTGAGCGTGAGCATCAAAAGGAATATACATTTTCAAGTAATTGGGAATTAATGGTACGCGTAATTTAGGCGTAGCTTACGCGTAACTTACACACACACACACACACAACACAACACAACACAACACAACACACACACAACACAACACACAACACAACACACACACAACACACACAACACACACACAACACACACACACAACACAACACACACACAACACACACAACACACACCACAACACACAACACACATACAACACTCACAAACACAACACACACACAACACAAACTCAACACACACAACACACACAACACACACAACACAACACACACACAACACAACACACACACAACACACACACAATACACACACAACACAACACACACACAACAGAACACACACACAACACACACAACACAACACACACACAACACAACACACACACAACACACAACACGTACACAACACACTCAACACACACCACAACACACACACCACAACACACACACACAACACACACACAACACACACAACACAACCACACACAACACACACACAACACAACCACACACAACACACACACACAACACACACACAACACACACACACAACACAACACACAAATGTTTAATACTCTATTGCTTAGGCCAAGTAAGTGCGAAAAAATAACACGTTGTTATTATTTTAAAGAGACATGTTGATTGAATTAAAAAATGTTACAATTAATAAAGTATTTTTTCGATTAAATATGCGTTAATTTGCGATAATTTTTTTAATTATGCGTTAATTTCGATTAAAATTTTTTATCGAACAGCAGCTCTAATATATATATTTGCTGTCTGTCTGACTGTCTGTCTGTTCCCTTATAACTCAAGATCCAGATAACCAAATAATGTGAAATTTGTTACACATACACATAATTACATGGGGAAGGTTATAGGACAGGTTTCGTTTCATCTCGATGGGTAGTTTAATTGTAATTATTTTTTTTTTATTTTAGTATTTTACTATATTAAAGTAATCTCGACGGCGCCATAAATAAAATTCCTCTGTGACGTCATTTCCCGATTCGAATAGAACTTGCGCGCTGGTGCTGTATTGTGCCTTTGTGATGCAAAGAATTTTTGTTGTTTTTTCATGCTCCCTGATTTGTACAGTTTGAGGAAGATAAAGAAATGAAGAAGGATTTTAGAAGAAGTGTGAAGCCATAATAATAAGTATATATATATATACATAAGAGAGAGAGAGAGAGAGGGGGAGAGAGAGGAAAGGAGGGAGGGGGGGAAAGAGAGGGTGGGAGGGAGGGAGAGATAAAGAGTGAGGGGGGCAGGGAGGGAGAGAGAGAGATAAAGGGAGAGAGAGGGGGGCAGGGGGAGGGAGAGGAAAGGAGGGTAGGAGGGAGGGGAGGGGAGAGAGGGAGGGAGGTGGGTGGACAGAGAGGGAGAGAAGGAGGGGAGAGAGGGGAGATGGGAGAGGGAGCAGGGGGAGAGGGAGAGAGAAAAGAAGGGAGGGAGAGAGGGGGTAGGAAGGGAGATAGAGGGAGGGAGGGAAAAAGCGAGGGTAGGAGAGAGGGAGAGAGAGAAAGAGTGAGGGGGCAGGGAGGGAGGGAGGGGGGAATGAGGGAGGGATGAATGGGGAGAGAGATGGGAGAGAGGGTGGGAGAGGGAGGGAGAAAGGGAGGGAGATGGGAGAGGGAGTAGGGGGAGGAGGGAGAGAGAGGAAGAGGGGGAGAGAGGGAGACGGGAGAGAGAGGGAGAGAGAGGATGGGAGAAATGGGGAGGGAGTGAGAGATAAGAGAGAGAGGGGGGCAGGGAGGAAGGTGGAGAGAGGGGGACGGGGGTGAGAGAAGAAGGGAGGGAGATAGGGAGAGAGAGGGAGATGGGAGAGTTAGAGAGGGAAGGAGAGGGAGGGAGGGAGAAAGGGAGGGAGGGAAAGAGAAAGGGAGAGAGGGGTAAGGAGGGGAGGGGGAGGGAGGAAGAGAGGAGGAGGGAGAAAACAAAAGGTAAACAGAAAACCTTATTTTAAACCCGATCTAGATGTATTGCTATATATATATATATATTTGTGTATTTTGTTAGTTCTCTGATCTAGATGTATTGCTATATATATATGTGTGTATTTTGTTAGTTCTCTGACCTAGATGTATCGCTATATATATATATTTGTGTATTTTGTTAGTTCTCTGATCTAGATGTATTGCTATATATATAGGCCTATATATATATATTTATATATATATGTGTATTTAGTTAGTTCTCTGATCTAGAGGTATTGCTGTATATTTGTGTATTTTGTTAGTTCTTGACTTTGAGATTAAAAAAACAACAAGTCACATTTTACACTTTATGTGAACTACTTTTACATTACATTGTAACTCATTTCACACTTCAGATCAACTTATTTTACACTTCATATAAACTAATTTCACACTTCATATCATCTTATGTTACACTTCATTTAAACTAATTTCACACTTCACAGGAACTCATTTTCATCAATTGATTCATTTTTATAATAAACCAATGCATTTAGGCCTATCTTATTCTCTTTCGGTATAAGTCTTTTACTGTAAATTATGCTTAATTTTTTAGTGGTTGGGGGCGGGGGGAGGAGAGAGGGACAATGTTTTGGGGGAAGGGAGGGGAACCCCCCCCCACCCCGGCTGTTGTCTCCGCTACAGCTTATTTCTCACTTGATGCAAACGTAATCAATTTAGAACCATCGACAAATGAAACAATTTTAAGTTATACAGTAAGTTACAGTCGATGAGCACCGACGCGGCAGGCAGCGGGTGGGTGAGAGAGGCGTTTCTAGATATAAACAAACCAGGCGATTGACTGGGGGCCCCAGCTGTTTCTATATATAAACAAACTAGGCGATTGACTGGGGGCCCCAGCTGTTTCTATATATAAACAAACCAGGCGATTGACTGGGGGCCCCAGCTGTTTCTATATATAAACAAACCAGGCGATTGACTGGGGCCCCAACGCTGTTTATTTATTCTGTCGGCACCAAAAAAATTCGAAATTTATTTTAAAAAAGAAATATTTGTGTGTAAAATCGGAGGGGAAAGATGCTGTATGGGTCACCGTAACTATATTTATGGGCCGGGGGGGGGGAGGGTGTGGCATAAATCCCGGCTCTAATTAGATGCTGTCAGAGGGAGGGGCTCCAGTCTACAAAGATTAATATGCGCCAAAAAAATGTTCAAGCAGCAGCCACGACAGCATCTCTCGCCAGAAAACTTTAAATAAACTTTTGCCTGGGACCCCGCGCCCATCCCCAACTCCCAAATGTACCCGTACATAAGGCCCCCCCTAACCCAAATAATATAGGTAAAAAAATTAAAAAAAGAGCCCTGAGTTAGAAAAAAAATAGGTTAACGGACATGCTTCACGGGGTGATTAGTTCAGCTCATAGATTTTTTTGTTCAGTTAAATAATAAGAAAAACAAAATAATCCCTTCCAGAAATAATCACGCGGGACCTGGCTTACTGAGAACTGTAAATACATTTTTTTTTAATCGATGCAGCTTATTGATCGTCTACTATATTGGGCACAGTTGTCTCTTGTCTCCCGCTGTCCACTATGAAAGGTACTGTTTCAATGAACACGTCACAGTGTCATAGAAATAAATATCAGGTCTCGGCCCAGTAAACTGACGAATTCCCCCCACCACCATCCCCGGGCCTTCTGATCTTGAATGTTGCAGCCCCCCCCCGAATGACGTAATTGTTTACTGGTCTCTCCAATTGAATTTTCAAATGCTTTACTTTGTAAAGATTTCATTTCCGACGCTTTACTTTGTAACGATTTCATTTCCGACGCTTTACTTTGTAACGATTTCATTTCCGACGCTTTACTTTGTAACCATTTCATTTCTGACGCTTTACTTTGTAACCATTTAATCATGTAGTTGCTGGGAGCAATGTATTTAACTTTTTTTGTTATATTACGCATTAAATTAATAAAAGCCGCATTGCATTACATTGTCAACCACCTCCCTTCTCCATTTTCATTGTAAACAACAACAGGACAACGCCCCCCACCCCATCCAACCTCAAGCAATATATGTACAGTACATTTATATATATATATATATATATATATATATATATATATATATAAACAGTCCTAGCTTAAAAGAATAACAACAAAAAAAAGACATGGGCCATAACCGCGGTGGAATAATAGACCAACAGGGGGACGTACCACACGGAATAAAGAAAACAGAATTTAAAACAATGGCCGCTTTTTTGTGGTTGAGGTTACAAGGAATAAGCTGTGACGTCTTTGATTCTGTCACGTGAACAACAACAAAAAAAAAGGGCACAGTTTTAAAAGACATGGTGGGGGGGGGGGGAGAAGGCGGAGAGGGTTGGGGAAGGGAAGGGGGTCTTTGGATGAATACAGAAATAGAAACGTAATTACAGGCGCAAAAGACTGTACCTAGCGACAATGGAGGATCGTTCTATTCTCCAAGATGGAGGCCAAGATTGAACGCTATGTATGTGACAACTATGCTCATTATTTTTGTTTTAATATTGTTGAAAGCAAAACCGTCCGTAGGCTTTTAGGGGCCCTAGACAGAGACAAAGAGATGTGTGGTGCCTAGACAGATACATTTGGGTCCCTAAGCAGAGACCAAGAGATATCTGGGGTCCCTAGGCAGAAACAAAGAGATATGTGGGGTCCCTAGGCAGAGACAAAGAGATATTTGGGGTCCCTAGGCAGAGACAAAGAGACATTTGGGGTCCCTAGGCAGAGACAAAGAGATATCTGGGGTCCCTAGGCAGAGACCAAGAGATATCTGGGGTCCCTAGGCAGAGACAAAGAGATATCTGGGGCCCATTGTCAATAGGATTGCATGATTCACCTATCCAAAAAAAAACCGGCTCAGTTTATCGAGGCAGAAGAAGCATAAGCAGTACACAGGATCAAGGGCGAGTGTCATATATCCAGGGGGGGGGGGGCAAAAATTAGGAGCAGCTCAGGGATGGAGGTAGGTCGGACCCAGGGCCTGACACCATTGATCGATCTCACGACACCGTCGAGTCACCCAGTATATGTCTAACAGACGCCCTAACGCCCCCCCCCCCAGACCAGATCAAGAGGCTAAAAACAGCTTACAAGTTAAACGGTCTCAGGGTTTTCAAAATAACGGACACTTAAAAATTATATCTCGCACACGCACA
The DNA here is from genome assembly GCA_021962125.1 of Bulinus truncatus. Classification (NCBI taxonomy): domain Eukaryota; kingdom Metazoa; phylum Mollusca; class Gastropoda; family Planorbidae; genus Bulinus; species Bulinus truncatus. The sequence continues at coordinate 2,990,323 of JAGDYQ010000107.1, read as the reverse complement.
CAGGGCCATCTAGCCTGAACCCACGGGTCGTACGCTGGGCACCTATAACGGGGCCTCGCGGTTATACTACAGGGGCCCATAATCAACCGTTTGCATTTCTTTTTTGATATTCGTTGACTTAAAGGGGGGGGGGGGGAAGGGGATGGATGGGCGTCGGTTCTTCCCTTCAACATTAGGGGGGGGGTAATATCCGTCATATTTTAAGGGGAAGGGGTTAAGGCAAGGGAATGACGCGACATTTTCAGAAAACACCCCGGGCGCCGCTAATGCTGGTTACAAAAACAGTCTCTGCTGCACACTTCTACGTCTGTCTTTCTGTCTGCCTTCATGTCTGCCTTGCTGTCCAATATATCTGCCTATATGTCTGCTTTCTTGTCTGCCTTACTGACGAATGTCTGCATGTCTGTCTTCCTTACTGTCCAGTGTCTGCATGTCTGTCTGCCTTACTGTCCAGTGTCTGCATGTCTGTCTTCCTTACTGTCCAGTGTCTGCATGTCTGTCTGCCTTACTGTCCAGTGTCTGCCTTGTTGCCAATTATGTCAGTCAATTGAAAATCTGACTCAGAACCTATACAAATAATTATAACGTCAGGTTTCAAACTACTGAACTATTTTAGATTAATCTGTCACCTGGCAAAGTCGACATGGGTGTTGAGACACCTACACTGATGCACAAGAAGAAAGTAACACCCACTGCATCTGCCCACGTCACAATCAAGTAGGTACAATCGTCCTCCACTCCACGATCTGTCTATCCGTCTTCCTCTCAAGGGAAGAGTAGATGGACCCAATTTAAGATAAAAGTTCCCCCCCTTTTTTTTTTCGTAAAATATTTGGTTAAGTCAAGAGTAATGCATCGTGCAAGATTTCAACCACTTCCTGTGTAAACAAAAAAAAAGTGCGTCGGTTTTGTAAGGGTGCACTTCGGTTCAGCACTTCATATCCATTCGACTTTTTTTTTTTAATGCGTGCGCATAATTGAAGCGTTCACTAAGTTTTTTTTAAAAAAAAATAGCTTTCTAATGGGGATACTTTAGTGATATTACCAATTCAGTTATAACAACCCCTAAAACAAACCGAATCGCTATGTAATTTGGAAGGTCTGTCGAGTTGAATACACCATCGATAACTTCGCATCTATTTATAAACATAATTCACTGCTTCCATCCAGGGAAAAAAATATAAATCATTGCTAACAAATTACAAAATATTTAACAAAAAAGGAGCACCATACCCAGAGGAACAGTTAAAGAAACCTTTTATAAAAAGTAAGACAAGCGTACATCTTGTTTGTTTTACAAAGAAATGAACACTTATTGCTGTTCATTTGTTCAAGTTTTTTTTATGCATAGAAAGAAAACTTGGATCAATTTTTGCTTGTTACTGTACGTCGAAAATATTACACTGAGAACTATTTTCAACTATTCACATAGAATGAATGAATACTGAAGAGAGAGATGCCACAGAAATCGAACCGAATATTGTGTTCTAACTATATGTGTTTATGTTATATCCATTCCTGGGTTTACAATATGTCATTCAAACGAAATGTACCCATTGTCTCAAAAAATAGATTTCCCCAATCAGCACACGATCGTCCCCAATCATCCCCTAACATCACTCAATCATCACCCTATCGATCATTACCCGATCAAAATCACCAATCATCATCCAACTATCATCCAATCATCATCAACAATCAACACTCAATTATCACCCGACCACCACCGATCATCAATCAATCATTACCCGATCATCACACAATCATCAATCGATCATCATCCGATTATCACCAATCATCATCCAACCATCACCAAATCATCATCACTCAATCATTACCCGATCACCCAATCATCACCCTATAACCCAATCATCACCCTATCGATCATCGCCCGATCATCACCCACCGACTGACGTTCTATGCACGCACCTCCAGAGCCTGGCCGACTGATCGCCGAACAGATAAATTAAATCACAGTATAGGGATTGTCGGTTTTTAAAAACCGGCGACGAAAAACCGTTTTTTTTTTTAAAAATTATTTTCGAAGCATTCGACAACCGGTTTTTTTTTTAAGTCGGTTTTTGTATAAACCCTATCGCAGTGGTTATGTTGATATCGGAGTCATTTACCGATATCAACGGCGGCTGGGTGGGAGCAAAGCTGTGGGCAACGGGGTTCGACAGACATCCGGTGTGTCCAGTCACCTATATCTCCCCCTGGTGGTGTATCCATCGCCATTGCAACTATCCCCACTAAGGTGTGGGGGGGGGGGAGGTGGTGAAAGAAGGGCACCACTAATCCGCCCCATAAGTGGTTTTATAGGATCTAAGAGATGAATATCTCATCCTTACAGGGACTTCACACACACACACACACACACACACACAAACATACACACACATGCTAATATCAACAGCTTCAGGTAAATTAACTGATGTTAGATTTTTAATCAAGCATGCACAGTTAATTAACATTCGTGGGGGTGGGGGGGGAGAGAGAGAGAGAGAGAGAGAGAGAGAGGAGAGAGAGAGAGAAAAAGGGGGGGGGGTTGAATTCTTTCTTCTTGAATGTTGAATGCGCCTGTATATTTGAGACCGTCTACCGAGCTGGATTATTGAATGTGTTTATGTTGGAATGGACATTTTTTTATATATATATATTTAAATATATCAGTTTAAATCTGAAAACATACACACAAGATAGTTGTTTTAACGAGTGTGTGTTCGTGTGTGGTGCCTGGGGGGTAGGAGGGGACGGAGGGAGGGAGGTCTGTCGAGTTCCGTTTGTGAATTAAAAACAAAGATATAATTAGAGCGACTATAAACTACCCAGTGGCGTAGCGTGGGCTTTCGTCGCCTTGGGGGCCGACCGGAAATTTGCCGCCCCTCTATTTAGTTATTCTTAAAAAAATAGACAAAATGGTGATTGCCGCCGCCCTTTTGGATACGCCGCCCGGGGCCATGCCCCCCTCGGCACCCCTCGCTACGCCACTGAAACTACCCCATCTCTCTCTCTCTCTCTGTATACATATATATGTATGGTCTTAGTTTACAGTAAAGACTACACATGTATGTTCTCCATAAGTATTCAATGGATTACAGAAGAGAGGAAAGGAAGAATAAAATACTCTCAAATTTCATCTCTAAATCTTGTTGACAATAATATTATAATATATGCAAATCTACAAGTGTGTTCCGTCTCTCCATGGTGTCTACATTCAAGGGTCTTCGTTTTAATTTATGTCTTAAAATTGATACGCACCCACCCACCAAACCAAGCACGCACACAAACATACACAGAGACACAAGACACACACACGGTACGTCGCGCATCGCGTCCCGTCGCCATCAACGAACAGACGTGAAAAAGAACTAATTATGTATCTACTTACGTTCACACCTGAGGTCAAAGGGCGCGATCGGCTGCATCAAACAACTGCTCTGGTTCGTTAATTCCCTCAGAACAACAACTTAATAAGTCAATTGCAGCACGCCGATCGCCGCCTAGTCCAACTCTTCGACTCTGCGCCATTTTTTTTTATTGTCGTCTGCTCTACAGAAAGTACATTCAACTTCCCAGCCCACCCCGCGAACCACCCGCACCTTCTTGCCGGCAAGTCTGTCGAAAGATTAAGTTTCGTAAGCAGCTGAGCCAAGCGTGAAATCGTGACTTGGACGGTGGTAGCACGCGGTCTAAATTTAGATCTTTGATACCATTCATTCGTCGGTGTCTTTGATCATGCAGGCTACTAATAGAACAATTCATTGTCGAACTAAACAAAGACACATTGATGCCATTGCTTGCATATATTTATATACATACATACACACAATGCGTGAATAAAAAAAAAGTCACAGGAATAAAAAAAAAAAAACTCTTTCTTGCGAGGGTGGTGGTACTGTGGTCAATGAGGACTATCCGAGACCGTAGTATTCACAGCTGGCGGTGGTGACGGATGTGGTCGGCACACAACACCCTTCCACTCTGTCCCACTCAAGCACAACTGTGCAGCCTGCCATTTCGGGCTGAGGGTAAAGGCACACTACACCCTCCCCTCTGTCCGAGTAGCAGGAAAAAACCCCTTGCCTTACCATTCTGGCCGATCAGCAGTACACACACCCTAGTTAAATTAGGTACAGCTTTATTAAATACATTTTTAAAACGAAGAACCTGTTATTTGACAGAGTTATCTTTCTTAACTCAAGATTAAGGAAGGGGTTTTAGTCACATTCTTCAAGATCTAAATGGTTAATACTGTTTTTTGCTATCTAGAACTTAAAAACTAAATTTTTATTCTATTTTTCATTCTTATATCTTTTTTTATGTTAGGCGAGAAATTACTACTTCGTTCGGAAAAATTACTATTTAATTCGGTAAAATCCGGTTCCTGTTCCGATTCCGGCAGGATTCAAATATTAAATCCGATTCCGGTTCCGATCCTGCAGGATCTAAAAATTTGCATCCGGTACAGCCCTAATATAGATAGATTGACACGATAGATAACAGAAAATAAATACATAGATAGGACAGTCAAAAAGACAGTTAAATAGATATACACATCGACATACAGATAGTTATAGAAACAGACAAAGACAACAAAGCTTTCCTACTCTGATTAGCTAAGGAGAAAAGGCTCTAAGTCGGTTGAGGCCCCAGGGTGCGGAAGAAAATTTTTGACCCACTTGAACGAAACATTAAAAAGTCTAAAATTCGGTGGGGTGGGGGAAGTGATAAAATGTGTAATGTTAGCGTTGCGCAGGTCAGTGCCACCTTACATGTATACTCTGGGGCGTTGTGCAGGTCAGTGCCACCTTACATGTATACTCTGGGGCGTTGTGCAGGTCAGTGCCACCTTACATGTATACTCTGGGGCGTTGTGCAGGTCAGTGCCACCTTACATGTATACTCTGGGGCACTGTGCAGGTCAGTGCCACCTTACATGTATACTCTGGGGCGTTGTGCAGGTCAGTGCCACCTTACATGTATACTCTGGGGCGTTGTGCAGGTCAGTGCCACCTTACATGTATACTCTGGGGCGTTGTGCAGGTCAGTGCACCTTACATGTATACTCTGGGGCACTGTGCAGGTCAGTGCCACCTTACATGTATACTCTGGGGCGTTGTGCAGGTCAGTGCCACCTTACTTGTATACTCTAAGGCACTGTGCAGGCCACCGCCACCTCAATACTTGTATACTCTGAGGCACTGTGCAGGCCAACGCCACCTCAATACTTGTATACTCTGAGGCACTGTGCAGGCCAACGCCACCTCAATACTTGTATACTCTAAGGCACTGTGCAGGCCAACGCCACCTCAATACTTGTATACTCTAAGGCACTGTGCAGGCCAACGCCACCTCACTACTTGTATACTCTAAGGCACTGTGCAGGCCAACGCCACCTCAATACTTGTATACTCTAAGGCACTGTGCAGGCCACCGCCACCTCAATACTTGTATACTCTAAGGCACTGTACAGGCCAACGCCACCTCAATACTTGTACACTATAAGGCACTGTGCAGGCCAACGCCACCTCAATACTTGTATGCTCTGAGGCACTGTGCAGGCCAACGCCACCTCAATACTTGTATGCTCTGAGGCACTGTGCAGGCCCCAGGCTTAAAACTCGCCCCTGTCAGAACGATAGAGGTCAAGTAGAATTAAACTGCGTGTGGTGGTGGTGAAATCAGTCATGCGTGAATTTCTCCCTTCTAAGAATGAAAGTTGGCGACAGTGTTTACATTTCATTTTCTCTATAGAGAGCTGATTATAGAATGCCCGTCTCTCTCTCTCTCTCTTTTTCCCATCCCCCCTCTCTCTCCCACATACGTCTAACTCTGTGTGTGTTTGGTACATACCAATGTTAGATAGGCGATGTAGAAGTAAGTCTTTCTAACACTAGGCTGGACACATTTGTTTTGTTTTTTTTAAAACACGGGCCACCAATGGTCCTATAATTTGTGGCTCGGATTTTTGCCAACGTCTATTTCTAACCTTTTGTCTGCATGTTTTCTTGCGTGTGTCCGGTGCGAATCCCGTTGGTCTCTTTATTTCAGTTCCGGTCAAATGTTACGGGGGGGGGGAAGTATTTCACTCTACAACAATCATCACGGGTCGGGTCGTATTAAATCACTTACACAGACCCCCCCCTCCCACCACCACCACCAACGGTTAATAGGTCCATGCTAGTATACTTATTTACGTCGTCATTTCGACAGATATAAATACTCGCACTGTAAAACGGACAAAAAAAAAATAATAAAATAAAAAAAAATCAGTTTAGAACGCACACATTTGAAAAAACTGGCCATTAGAACAAGTGTCGGCTTAGGTTCACCTGCGTCTCCACAACCAACATTTTAAGACCGGCCTCGTTCTGCTGTCATAATATTTGGTCTCAATTTTTTTTTCTTCTAAATAGTGTTTCCTTGGACAACTAGACCGCGTTTTTTTCTTTTTGTTAAGGAAGAAAACCTGCATGTGAAAGACAAACACAGATTGAGGCCTATGCGACTGTACCAGATTGAGGCCTATGCGACTGTACCAGATTGAGGCCTAAGTGATGCACTGTGGTATGGACAAGTCACTGGACTGAATAAATGACGTGTCGATGATATTTGCGTTCATGCATTGATTAAAACCAGAATTTGTGTTTTTTTTTTGTTTGTTTGTTTATCGATAATACATTTTAAAAAAGTCACACGCAATCATCATATATCACATTATTCATTTCCAGTGTGAGTTAAATCGAAAGCGGAAAACAAGAATTCAAAAATGGCGTCATCCCCTGAGTCTCGATTCAACTTTTCTTTTAGAAATATCTACAGCTTTCAATAGTTTCTGTGCTTTTAATTATAAAATGTAAAAGTCCCCAATATTAAAAATTAATAATTAGCATATAATATCATTCAAATCATTGTAGTTTTTATTAAAAAAAAGCATTTTAACATCTTCAAACGTAAAACAATAGTAATAATCGAAAATCTCCGACGTCGGCGACGATAAGACTATTGACCGTGTTTTCGTATCTAATTTCGTAAATAAAGTTCTTTTTAAAAGTCGATATAATATTTAAAAAAAGAAATTCTGCAAATTTCTATACTAATTAAGTTCTTAGCTTTTAAAATACTTATGATTTTAAATAAATACGGCTTTGAATTATTTCTTAATTACAAAATAACAATATAGACCTAAAAAACTAGGTCAAAAGGCAATAAAAACATAACCGAGGAATATTTTTTTAACTGTACATTAAAACTGCACACTTAAATTGTACGGCGCTGTGGCTGAAAGGTTATGCGACTGGCTCAGGAACCATTATTATGCAGACTCTCCGGGTACGATTTCTCCCAGAGGCTTTTTTTTTTTTTCCAGAATATATCCTTTTAGTTGTTTTAATGAAAAGTAACTAACTAGATCTCTTTGACATTTTTTTTTTAATTTAAATAATTTATCTTTTAGGATGTTGTAAGAAAAAGAAACAACAACTAATTAGATTTTAAATTATTTCATAACTTAAAAAAAAATTAACACAGAGGCGTAACTAGGGTGGGGGGTCCAAAATATTAAGTACATAATCTCATGTCATGGTATTGAATGTCAAAATGCAGGGCCCCCAAATCCTAGGTTCTGCAATGGCTTTACAAGTCTATCTTCCTGCAAAGGCTTTGACATTTTTTTTATTGTTTTTTTTTTTTCAGAATATATATCCTTTTACTAACTTTTAGTTGTTTTAATTAAAAGTAACTAATTAGATTTCTTTGACTTTTTTAATTTAAATAATTTATCTTTTAGGATGTTGTAAGAAAAAGAAACAACAACTAATTAGATTTTAAATTATTTCATAACTTAAAAAAAATAACACAGAGGCGTAACTAGGGTGGGGGAGGGTCCAAAATCGAAAGTCCCACCGGGCTCCAGCTTGAGGGGAGCCCCCAAAATTATTTTTTACATTAAATATTAAGTACATAATCTCATGTCATGGTATCGAATGTCAAAATGCAGGGCCCCCAAATACTAGGTTCGGCAATGGCTTTACAAGTCTATCTCCCTGCAAAGGCTTTGCGGGGTACAGCTAGTAATACATAATACTACATGATAATAATTATGCACCAAAAAAAATCAAAATTAAAAAGTTAATAAAAAACAACAACTCAAAACAAAATCAACGAAATAAAACTTACACAAGAGACACACAGACTGAAAGTCCCGGGGAAATGTAAATGACTTGAAACTGAAACATCGACAGTAAAGGAAACAACATTTCTATGCCAGCCATCAATTTAACCTGGGTGACATCCCAACAACCTGAAGACGTCATTAACAGGGGGTGGTGGTGGTGCTGAGGGGTGGGGGTAACGGAGGGGGGGGGGGGGAGTACAACCAACACGGGGCTATTTATTTCTACCCCCTCCCTCCCCCACCCTCCTCGGTGACTAATTCACGTGTCATACAGTTGGGTTGGAAGTGATACTTTACATTCTTCAAGGTAGCGAAAGACCGACAACTACTACTTCGGGGGTTCTCGAAATCCGTGTACCCAAGGGCCCCATTTTAATAACCATAAGGCAGGCCCTTTTTTAAACAAAAAAAACATTATGGGCCCCAAAGGAAAAAATCTGGTGGATTTCTGAGACGACGACTCAAAAGAATGAAATATAAATGATCGATTCGCGTGGGGTCCATATATCTTTGGTGGTTCCTCCCCCCCTCCCCGTGCAAGTAAATAATGTGGGGGGGGGGCGGCTCATGCTTTACGACGGCCCTGGCAACAGGCACCCCATTTAACAGTGGGAGGGGGGCATAGGCTACAACCTCAATCATCCATCCAAAAGTGCGGTTCAAGACAGAGAACAGACACGGTAAGATGGTCAGATGGTCAGAGTGAGATGATTTAGAATTGTAGATAACGAAATACCAGCACACTTTTTTTTTAAATTGTTAAGGGAGGTAACCTATATACACTTTTTTTTTAAATTGTTAAGGGAGGTAACCTATGTTTAGAAATGATATCAACATACACTTGGAAAAAATTAAACTAGAAATATATTTATTTATTTTTTACATTTTTACACAATAAACAAGAGAAAAATAGTTTCACGTTGTAAAGTTAATTTAAAAAAAAAAAAACAATTTTATTTTATTGGGATAGATCATTGGGGTTCTCTAGTCAGGAATTAAAAAAAAAAACAACCTTTCTTGCGATGGTGGTGGTGCTGTGGTCAATGAGGACTATTCGAGACCGTAGTATTCACAGCTGGCGGTGGTGACGGATGTGGTCGGTACACAACACCCTTCCACTCTGTCCCACTCAAGCACACCTGCGCATCCTGCCATTTCGGGCTGGGGGTACAGGCACATTACACCCCCCCCCTCTGTCCGAGTGGCAGGAAAAACCCCTTGCCTTGCCATTCTGGCATATCAGCAGTACACACACCCTGCTGGTCTGGCAATTTTTGGGCAAAACCCATCTTTCTGCCATCCCGGCAGATTATAGCGGTCACACTCACCCCGCCGCTCTGTAGGCATGGCAGACGTGCATCAGCGCCGCCAACAATGCTGGTGTGGTAGGCACACTACACCCTATCATGCTGGCAAAGTTTTTTGTGCCCTCAATAATCCAGATTAACTAAAAGCTAACTGGGAATTAAGATTCAAGGGACATGCTGCAACAAATGTTTTCTATGTACGTGTACTTACCTATCAATGTTCATTTAATCAATGCACGGCTAGATTTAGTCGAATAAAAGAAGTTTTAACATTCTCATATACATTTATATATTCTCATCCATCTAGGGTCGGCCATCTTTTGTTCCTTTCTTATTTTATAATACGGCCCGTGCACCACTAACACTTGGTACGGCTGAGGATCCGGGTCTCGTAAAGGGAGACGGCAAATTATACATCTGCTCAATCTTACGTTTAACCCGTATTACAATCTGCCCGTTGCCGTAACAAAACACGGTTTCTACTCGAGATTTATCTCTCTCTCTATATATATATAAAGCTCTGCAATAAACAAATCATTAAAAATTCTTACCTGGTAGTGCATTTGTTGTAACATTGTAGGCGTGGGCCCGGCCTGCGGCCTCCCACATAATAAGTCGACCAACAACCACAACAGCTGTACTTTGATTGCGGCTATAGGGTCAAATATCCAATCAAGTATCCGATCTGAAGGGGGGAAAAAAGAGAGAAAGAAAATGCATTTTAACGTAAACATGGGAATATCAGCAAAATATGTAATACACAAACCAGCTACGTGGGAATATCAACAAAATATGCAATACACAAACCAGCTACGTGGGAATATCAACAAAATATGCAATACACAAACCAGCTACGTGGGAATGTCAACAAAATATGCAACACACAAACCAGCTACATGGGAATATCAACAAAATATGTAACACACAAACCAGCTACATGGGAATATCAACAAAATATGCAACACACAAACCAGCTACATGGGAATATCAACAAATTATATAGCCGGCTAGGCAAAACATTTGTAATAAACAGATAAATTTCTTCGCTTTGATACAGATTAAAAAAAAACTTATATAAAAAATAAGTAAAAAATAAATGACTCTTTAGATCATACCAGAGAATATGTTAAACAGAAAGTTCATGCCTCGTTTTGAGTCACCATTTCCGACCACCGCCATATTTGCTTTTATCATCTCAAACAATATGTGAAACATTTCGGGGTCATTGTTTGATGAGCACCCCCACTATAACAGTGGTTCTCAAAATTTGGGTTGCGAACGAATTGAAGTTGGGTTGCGAACGAATTGAAGTTGGGTTGCGAACGAATTGAAGTTGGGTTGCGAACGAAATGAAGTTGGGTTGCGAACGAAATGAAGTTAGGTTGCGAACGAAATGAAGTTGGGTTGCGAACGAATTGACGTTGGGTTGCGAACGAAATGAAGTTGGGTTGCGAATGAAATGAAGTTGGGTTGCGAACGAAATGAAGTTGGGTTGCGAACGAATTGACGTTGGGTTGCGAACGAAATGAAGTTGGGTAGCGAACGAAATGAAGTTAGGTTGCGAACGAAATGAAGTTGGGTTGCGAACGAATTGAAGTCGAGTTGCGGACGAATTGAAGTTGGGTTGCGGACGAATTGACGTTGGGTTGCGAACGAATTGAAGTCGGGTTGCGAACGAATTGACGTTGGGTTGCGAACGAATTGACGTTGGGTTGCAAATGAATTGAAATTGGGTTGCGAACGAATTGACATTGGGTTGCGAACGAATTGACATTGGGTTGCAAACGAATTGACGTTGGGTTGCGAACGAATAGACGTTGGGTTGCGAATGAAATGAAGTTGGGTTGCGAACGAAATGAAGTTGGGTTGCGAACGAAATGAAGTTAGGTTGCGAACGAAATGAAGTTGGGTTGCGAACAAATTGAAGTTGGGTTACGAACGAAATGAAGTTGGGTTGCGAATGAAATGAAGTTGGGTTGCGAACGAAATGAAGTTGGGTTGCGAACGAATTGACGTTGGGTTGCGAACGAAATGAAGTTGGGTAGCGAACGAAATGAAGTTAGGTTGCGAACGAAATGAAGTTGGGTTGCGAACGAATTGAAGTCGAGTTGCGGACGAATTGAAGTTGGGTTGCGGACGAATTGACGTTGGGTTGCGAACGAATTGAAGTCGGGTTGCGAACGAATTGACGTTGGGTTGCGAACGAATTGACGTTGGGTTGCAAATGAATTGAAATTGGGTTGCGAACGAATTGACATTGGGTTGCGAACGAATTGACATTGGGTTGCAAACGAATTGACGTTGGGTTGCGAACGAATAGACGTTGGGTTGCGAATGAAATGAAGTTGGGTTGCGAACGAAATGAAGTTGGGTTGCGAACGAAATGAAGTTAGGTTGCGAACGAAATGAAGTTGGGTTGCGAACGAATTGAAGTTGGGTTACGAACGAAATGAAGTTGGGTTGCGAATGAAATGAAGTTGGGTTGCGAACGAAATGAAGTTGGGTTGCGAACGAATTGAAGTTGGGTTGCGGACAAATTGACGTTGGGTTGCGAACGAATTGACGTGGGTTGCAAACGAATTGAAATTTGGTTGCGAACGAATTGACATTGGGTTGCGAACGAATTGACGTTGGGTTGCGAACAAATTGACATTGGGTTGCAAATGAATTGAAATTGGGTTGCGAACGAATTGACGTTGGGTTGCGAACGAATTGGCGTTGGGTTGCGAGCGAAATGAAGTTGGGTTGCGAGCGAATTGGCGTTGGGTTGCGAGCGAAATGAAGTTGGGTTGCGAGCGAATTGGCGTTGGAGTAGCGAGCGAAATGAAGTTGGGTTGCGAATGAAATGAAGTTGGGTTGCGAAACGAAATGAAGTTGGGTTGCGAACGAATTGACGTTGGGTTGCGAACGAAATGAAGTTGGGTTGCGAACGAAATGAAGTTAGGTTGCGAACGAAATGAAGTTGGGTTGCGAACGAATTGAAGTCGGGTTGCGGACGAATTGAAGTTGGGCTGCGGACGAATTGACGTTGGATTGCGAACGAATTGAAGTCGGGTTGCGAACGAATTGACGTTGGGTTGCAAACGAATTGAAATTGGGTTGCGAACGAATTGACATTGGGTTGCGAACGAATTGACGTTGGGTTGCGAACGAATTGACGTTGGGTTGCAAATGAATTGAAATTGGGTTGCGAACGAATTGACATTGGGTTGCGAACGAATTGACGTTGGGTTGCGAACGAATTGACGTTGGGTTGCGAACGAATTGACGTTGGGTTGCGAACGAATTGACATTGGGTTGCGAACGAAACATAAGTGGTTCGAAGACGAATTTGAGGTGGGTCGCAGACGAATTAGAAGTGGTTGGCGGACGAATTTGAGGTGGAAAACTCTAAGTTAAAAAATATGGATCGGGGATCTGTAATTATGTATAATTATTATTATTAGATAGACTAGCAAATCTGTAACTGGTCATCGCACGGGTTAGGCCCCCGGGGGGGGGAGGGAATAGCCAGACCCTGCGTCCTACCACACACTCCTTTCCCAGACTTCTCCCCCCCCCCTCCTCTCAACCAATCACCCAGTCCTTTTCACCACCTACCCCACCCCACCCTCTTGTCCCCCAATAACACATGCGAAGGACTAACGTATTTCTCTCTCACAGTGCTCATATAATCATATGGGTGTTTGTTTTCATTAAACAAAAAAAAAATTCCACACCCCCCCCCCGAACAAATTGACAGAACCAGCAGCTGGCTTGCTTCTCATAAAAACAACAACAACAATAACGACTACTAAAGCTTCATCAAAGTGGCCCTCGATCCTTTGATACCTATCGCCGCGAGCAGTTTCATTATTGCTTCTGTGTCGTTCTACATTGTAATGGTCAACACGTGGACTGTTTTATTTACCTTCCAAGTGATTGGCCACCCCCTCCCCCCACCCCATATGGAGCCGCCTTCAAGCCATATGACACGGACAACCTCTATAACGGAACAAGGGGGAAAGAACAGGGGACGTCACCAGGCCCGTAGCGTGCGGGGGGGGGGGCTAGGGGCCGGGCCCCCTGTATTTTGTCTGCCCCCCCCCTCTGCTTATTTGTTCTACTTAGTAAAATGTATTACCTGGCCCCCCTCCGCTGGCCCCTGCTGTAGAATGCCTGGCCCCTGCTGTAGAATTTTTCACGCTACGGGGCTGGATGTCACACGTTCAACTAAAAGATGGGGCATTAGCCCCCAGCTGTTATCCATCAAAGCCGCGTTGTGTGATGTCCCCTGTAAGGATGAGATGAAATCTCTTAGATCCTATAACCCACGAATGGGGCTGTTTTTATGGTGCCCTACTTTCATCCCCACCATAGTCGATAGTACAATGGCCATGGAGGCACCACGGGAGATATAGCGGGGACTTAAGCCATGACCTGAAATATCTTTTGGTCATCACCGGAGATCGAGCCAGGGACCCTCAGGTCGACAATCGAGCCCTTTACCACACGACCACCCGTCCCTAGGCGGTAACCCAGTAAGTTTGCCTTTCCATTTGAAACGGCCTTGCGTGACGTTATGACTTTAGACCGCAGGCGACTGGTATGTTCAACTCAATAGAATAAAATACGACAGTATAATCTATCCATAAAGGTTTTAAAGGATTGCAATTCATCTACGTACAGCGTAACATCAGAGCAATGAACGGATGAACGCTGACGGGGTTATAGAGGGAGCTCTATCTATTCATCCATCCATCCCTCCCTCCATCAATCAATCAATCCATTCATCCCCCATCCCTCACTCTATCTATCTATCTATCTATCTATCTATCTATCTATCTATCTATCTATCTATCTATCTATCTATCTATCTATCTAACTATCTATCTATCTTGTAATGTGCGTTAAAATGACCACGAGATATTCAGTTCAATGGAGAATAATAATTAAAAATGGGAACACGTAGAAAGAATGGGAAACAACAGAGGTCAAAAAGCAAAATATAAGGCAACGCCCAATGAGAAAAGGCCTAAAGGCAGACCAAGAAGCAGACGGTTAGAGGAAGTGGAGAAAGATCTTAAAGCCACAGGAGTGAGAGAATGGAGGAAGAAGACCATGGATCGGGAAAGGTGGAGAAGAGCAGTGTGGCAGGTCAGGGCCCTAAATGGGCTGTAGAGCCGAAGGAAGAAGAAGAAGCTGCTAATCAGAAAAGGACTGCGTCACATCCGCATTAATAGCAGTGACCGAGGGGCAGTAGGATTTCAGGCCGAAGGATCTTTTGAAATGACTTTACACGTACAATACAAACAAGCGAGGCAGAATAAATACAAACGAACCGAAAATACGGACTATCGAGCGGTCGCTTTGACCATGACGCCACAATGACTTTCAAACAAAAAAAAAATACCGGACCTCCGGATAATAGCTCCGAAAGGTTTTGCGTGCTTGTGCGGTGTTTGAACAAAACATTATCCTATGACCGACAAACACGGACGCCATGGAACTATGGAGGAGACTGCTGTCTGGATGGGCCAGGGGAGATCACTCAGGAATAAAAGGAAGCGTATTTTATGATCAGAGTGAAAGGGGGAGAAAGAAAAAGAAAGAAAGAGGGAAAGGAGTTTTTGGGAGGAAGCTCTAGACTCTAGGTAAATGGAGAGAGAGAGAGAGAGAGAGAGAGAGAAAGGGGGAGGGAGGGAGAGTGGGAGAGAAAGATATGCTCTGAGACAAAATAAGCAAAAACATACAAAACATATTGTATAGATGAGTGATGCAGAAAATAAAAAAAAAGACATTTAGCTTTATTGACGAAAAGACATTTAAGAGACATACAGAGAGATGAACAGACAATTAGGTGATAGGCAGACATTCAGACATATCAAATGTAAATAGACAAACACTAGTTGAGTGTTTTAAAGACAATAATTATAACCATGGGCTTTGGACAGAGACATGACTTATAACATGAGGGGGGATTTCAAACACAGCCAGTAGGGTAGTGCGGTTTGTGCCCCTACGCAGGGCGCCAGACTACGAAGGGGCGCCGAAAGAGCGCTGTTCAATGTTTTTGCACTCTTCAGATCGGGAGGAGGGCGCCAAAAAAATGTAAATCGCACAGGGCGCCCCTGTAGCTAGCTACGGCTCTGAACATAGCCACATTCTAAACTCTTTAAAGTAGCTAGCTACGGCTCTGAACATAGCCACATTATAAACTCTTTAAAGAATTAAGCTGTCTCGACACATTCGGTGGACTATACTATGGTATCAGGTATGTAGGTCAAGATGTTTTTTATTTTTCTTTCTGAAAACTGTGATACTTTGACCCCGGGTGTACTTAATTAACCTCGCTGGCGAGTGGAAGTTGAGAAAGACAACCTGTGATTGATTCATTATAGACAGACACAGTTACCTCCCCTTTGAATGATGGCGGGACTATCAGGTTTTTAAAGTGCACTGGCCCTCTATTCGTTCTGTGACACCGGGTGTCAGGGTTAGGCTCCTGTGTGTGTGGCTCCCAATGAGCCATTAATTTTCGTTATCTATTATTTAAAGCTTTTTGTTCGCCAGATTTTGATAAATTAACTTCTGTGAATTTTTTTTTTTGATTTAACAGCAGACAAAGATACAGTCAATCGAGCTGTACGGCGGCGGCGGTTTTGATGTGTTAAGTCCCTGTAAGGATAACATGAAATCTTTTAGATCATATAAACCACAAATGGGACGGTTTGTATGGCGCCCTTGTTTTATCCCATAACCATGGCCGTTAATGCCATGACCATGGAGGCACCACGGGAGATATATATCGGGGACTTATTGATCCTCAGTGGAGATGGGAACCAGTTACCTTCAGGTCGACAATCGAATGCTTTACCACACGACCACCCGTATCAATAGATGCGTTGATATGTAGTTCACTGCAACGAATGAAAGACCGACATTTTAATAGCTCGTGTAAACGTATATACAGTCAGGGCTGGGCTTACGAACTGCGGGGCCCAATTTGACGGATGCTTGCGATGCCCCCCCCTCTTCTAAAATTTTTTTTTTAACAATTACAGCTATTACTATTAATTCTAAATGTAAATTGCGGGACCCCTGCCAGGCGCGTGGCCCAATTTGGAGCTAACGGTTAAATCGGCCAAAGCTTTAAACGAGTACATGACTTAAGCTGGGGAAGTAAAGTTCGGCTGGGGGGGGGGTGCTAATACATGTATAGAAACAGATGAATTCTACACTTCATCTGCCCCGATGGCCCGTTAGGGGCTAAGTGAACTTTTTACTACTGGCGGCAAAGCAAGCGTCACCCGGTTAGGGTCGCCCCCCCCCACCACCTAGATACGCCACTGTAAATGGGTCCCCGCAAACTTTTTTTTTTAAACTTTGAAAAAAAAAAATTCTTATCCATCAAATCAGTCTTGACCAGGAGGTGGGGAGGTTGGGGGTGGGGGGAGGGAGGGAGGGGAGGTTCATGAGAGGACAAACAAAATGTCTCAGACTGGACGGGGACGCAGGGAGATTCCCCAGACGCACTCGGACCCGGAATGCACAAAGTCGGTGGTTCGGTCATTCAGGTAACACGTGAGAAGTCATAGCCAGTTATTGGCAGAATCGCTGGTTTGGGCGGTATTCCCCCCCACCGTAGTTGGTTGGGTTTTTTTAGCTCGCTGGCTGGCTGGCGGGTTTGGGCGGAATTGTCCTGCAATTGGTTAAAGTTTTAACTCCCGCGGGTCTCTGGCTAGACGACTCTTTTTATTTCCAGAAATATTTCCTCTATTTAAAAATAAAAACGAAAAAAATTCCATTCTATTTCGTAAACAAAGCTGCGTGAACGTTCTCGTGTGACTGTGTGTCGGGGGGGGCATCATTACCTTAATGGATGTAATTTTAGTAACAGTCACTCACATTTATGGCTATAAATAGAATTACAGATCTCTCTCTCTCTCTCTCTCTCTCTCTCTCTCTCTCTCTCTCTCTCTCTCTTCCCCCAATCCGCCCGCCTTCTAAGCCTGATGATATTTCACTCCAAGTGATTTTCTCTTCTTCCGCTCCATTCTCCACGGTGCACGAATTCATTCCTTCATCAACTCCTACATTAGTTCCTTCATCAACTCCTACGTTAATTCCTTCATCAACTCCTACGTTAATTCCTTCATCAACTCCTACGTTAATTCCTTCATCAACTCCTACGTTAATTCCTTCATCAACTCCTACATTAATTCCTTCATCAACTCCTACGTTAATTCCTTCATCAACTCCTACATTAATTCCTTCATCAACTCCTACATTAATGTGTCCAATAATCGCGTCATCAACTCCTACATTAATGCGTTCATTAATTCCTACAAGCCCCAAGGGAGATTACTGTATTCTCAAAGAGACGTTCAAGTCTCAAGGGCAATAAGTAGGTCGGTAATTTAATGTAGTTAAAGCCTTAGAGTACTTTAACGAAAAGAAAATTCCTCTACAGAAACTAACACAGCTGAACAACGCGTACCGTGTTAATCTACTCGAAGTGTTGAAACATCGGGGGAAAAGGAGGTGGGGGGGGGGGTAAATTTGGACCCGGGGGTGGTTTCTTAATAGTGGTAGACCCGTGGGTGGGAGGGGGGTGAAGCGTGTTCCACTAGCTCTGTCAAGTTCAGAATTTAAAAAAAATATAAACAATTCCCAACGGACAAAATTACGTGGCCGTTTGGTGTGAGCCAGTTTCTGGACATCGTCAGAAATGGTCGAGATGAGAGAAAGAAGAGATGAGAGGAAGAAAAATTGAGAAGAAGAGATGAGAGGAAGAAGAGATGAGAGGAAGAAAAATTGAGAGGAAGAAGAGATGAGAGGAAGAAGAGATGAGAGGAAGAAAAATTGAGAGGAAGAAGAGATGAGAGGAAGAAAAATTGAGTGGAAGATGAGAGGAAGAAAAATTGAAAGAAAGAGATGAGAGGAAGAAAAATTGAGAGAAAGAGATGAGAGGAAGAGGTGAGAGGAAGAGATGGAAGAGATGAGAGGAAGAATAGTTGAGTGGAAGAGTTGAGAGGAAGAGATGAGAGGAAGAATAGTTGAGTGGAAGAGTTGAGTGGAAGAGTTGAGTGGAAGAGTTGAGAGGAAGAGATGAGAGGAAGAATAGTTGAGTGGAAGAGTTGAGTGGAAGAGTTGAGAGGAAGAGATGAGAGGAAGAAAAATTGAGAGAAAGAAGAGATGAGAGGAAGAAAAATTGAGAGGAAGAGATGTGAGGAAGAGATGAGAGGTAGAGATGAGAGGAAGAGATGAGAGGAAGAGATGAGAGGAAGAGATGAGAGGTAGAGATGAGAGGAAGAGATGAGAGGAAGAGATGAGAGGAAGAGATGAGAGGAAGAGATGTGAGGAAGAGATGAGAGAAAGAGATGAGAGGAAGAGATGTGAGGTAGAGATGAGAGGAAGAAGAGTTGAGAGGATTATAGTTCAGAGGAAGAGATGAGAGGAAGATGTGGCAGGAAAGTTCCCATGTGACTCAGTGGTCACATGTGACGGACACACCAGCATTAAACTCTAACTGTGTAGGTAATGACTGCCTTTCAGTCACTCTATCATAATCACGTGAGCAGAATGCTGACCACAAACATTGTGAGCGAATGAATCTCAGTAAAAACATTCCCACACCTTCCTCTCTCTCTCTCTCTCTCTCTCTCTCTCTCTCTCACACACACACTCACACACACACAAGCACACAAGTAAACTAGTACTACGCTACCGCGATGCATCAATGTCAAGGCTCTATCAATAACCTTTTGAACTTTTCACTGACCCACATGCTGAAGTGGCCATTAAGTGTCCAGCCATCAAAGTGGGCGAAAATTCTACCCCCCCCCTCCCCGGCCCCCTCTTCTCCTTAATGCTATAAACGGAATAAGACTTGTATGGTTTGTTTTCCTTCAACTGTGTGCTATAGTAAAAAGCTGTACAATTTTTGTAATAACTAGGAATTCAATAAAATGCACATTACGGCTCTAATAGCACATTACGGCTATAATAGCACATTACGGCTCTAATAGCACATTACGGCTTTATAATAGCACATTACGGCTCTAATAGCACATTACGGCTCTAATAGCACATTACGGCTATATAATAGCACATGACGGCTATAATAGCACATTACGGCTATATAATAGCACATTACGGCTCTAATAGCACATTACGGCTTTATAATAGCACATTACGGCTATAATATCACATTACGGCTATAATAGCACACTATGGCTATATTCTTGTATCACCTACTACATTGTCAAAATGACAATTTTTTGTTTGGGTGTATGACGTCATTTAGCGTCTATCTGGTTTCAAAATTATCTTTTACCCCCCCTCCCCCCCACGTGTGTTGAAGTCCCTGTAAGGATGAGATGAAGTCTCTTAGATCCTGTGTAAACCACTAATGGGACGGTTTTTATTTCAGAGTCCTTCTTTCATCCCACACCATAGCCGATAGTGCAATGACAACGGAGGCGCCACGGAAGACATAGCTGGGACTTAAGCCATGACCTAGGAATATCCATTGGTCGCTTTACCACACGACCACCCGTCCCTTACCCGTACGCAGGCCCGTAGCCAGGTCAAAGTAAGCAGGGAGGCACCAATACCCAGCAAGGGGGCACCTCTACTTTTTCTTAATTTTATTTTCCATTTTTCTTCTTTTTTAAGCGGGGGGGGGGCACTCCACATCTAGCGGGGATGGGGGCACGGCCCCCTCCCCCAGTGCCCGCTCTTGGTACGGGGCTGCCCGTACGTAGCTAGTCGTACATTATGGGGTAAAAAATGATATACAACTCAACACTTCAACTGCAACTTATTGCATAAGGAGGTTTCAGAAACGTACTCTCTAACAGGCGTTTATTTTTCCCCGAATGACGTAACTCGGATATGCACCGGGCTAGTTTTATAACAACCTGTTCACGAGAGTAGCTTGCTTCGACAGCTGGTTTGTAGATCACAACATTATGTATGACGTCGTTCGGTCAGCATATAATCAGTCCCATGCCGTGGGACAGGCGACTTTTCGCTGGATGAATATTTCAACGATGGCGTACAGGCAGGGCCGTATTTGCGAAAGGGGCTGGCACAAGCACTTTCTCGGGGGCTCCACACAGTGGCGGAACTAGTTTGAGTGGCGCCCGGGGAGGACTTTGAAAATGCCACGCCCATTCACGTTTCAAAATGTACCAAATTAACGGAATCACCTGAATCAGTCATAGAAAAAATTGTGCCTACGCATAGTCACGTGCACATAGTGTTTGCGATTTTATCGCATTAGTTCCCTTATCAGTTTAGCCACTATCGGGGTATTACTTCTAACTCATTTCCAGCATAATGTCATGGAACTGATATGTCATAGAAGTCAAATGTCACTCACTTGTGTCATTTAACTTCATGTTACTGACAACCCCCTTATAAAAAAAAAAAATAAATAACCGTTACGTCGTCATGCCTGGCTCATCGGTCACACGTCAAGAAGTCTGACGTCATCTCGCCATTTGTCGACCCTGCCGCTCTGATGCTGCCACACTAGCCCCACTCTGGAACAGCAATCTGTCACTGATATATACCCCCCCACACACACAAACACACCCAATTGAACTCCTCACGTACTCATCTTTAAAAAAACAAACCCAATACTGGGCACTCCAACCTGTTGTACATTTCACTGACGCAAAGCGATCTGTGTTTTTTTTCAGGGTGGCGGCAGAAGTAGACTGAATCACAATAAAACCCAGTTCTTTGATTTGTGCTCGGGGAAGGGTGGAAGTGGGGGTGAGGGGTAGGGGAGGGAGGGGGAGAGGGGGGGCTGGGCCTATGTAAAGAGAGAGGTACCAATTGGTGGGGAATGCCATGGGGTCAAGATCATTGAATCTGCTGTGGTGGACAATGGTCACAAACAAGCAAAAAAAATATGACATGAACATATTTTAAAAAAAACTACAACATTTGAGCCTAAAAACTATTCAACAGATGTTGATATAAACATTAAAGTAATCCAAGATAAACATTCAGCAGGTATTTTTTATTTTGGTTACAAACGTCATTCATCTGTAATAAAACTATAAAACTTCGATGCCCGCCCACCTACCCCGACCCAGGGAAACACTTTTATTATTACGGCCGTTCTCATAAATGTATTGTTTTATTTTTTTTCAAGTTTTACAGCTGAGCTGGAGTGAAACTTGTTGATTTGAAAATATGTTCAACTTGAAAAGTAAATTGATTGTTTTCATGTAATATTTGTTTCCTATATGTATGTATCTTATGTTGCTCGTATTAATGAAGGATGTTTTCTTAATAGTAAATTGATTGGATGCATAGTAGCTGTTTTCCTACAAGTAGAACAATTGCTATCATGGAGGTTTTTCTCCTACCAGTAAAATGATTGTATTCATGGTAGATGTTTTACTAGTAGTAAGTTGTTCGTCTTAATGCACGGTGTTGACCTACCGGTAGGTGTTGGCCTACTGATAAATTGATTGTACGCCTATTCATGTGATGTGTTTGCATACCGGTAAATTGATTGTACGCTTATTCATGCGATGTGTTTGCCTACTGGTAAATTGATGGTATGCCTATTCATGGGAAGTGTTTGCCTACCGGTAAATTGATTGTCCGCTTATTCATGCGATGTGTTTGCCTATTGGTAAACTGATTGTATGCCTATTCATGGGAAGTGTTTGCCTACCGGTAAATTGATTGTACGCTTATTCATGCGATGTGTTTGCCTACCGGTAAATTCATTGTACGCCTATTAATGCGATGTGTTTGCCTACCGGTAAATTCACTGTACGCCTATTCATGCGATGTGTTTGCCTACACGTACAGGCAACTGGTCAACATGCACCTAGGTAACTGGTCAACATGCGAATCGGTTTTTCTAGAGTTTCCGTTTGTTTACACCTGCCTGGGATGTGCAGGTAAGTGCGTGGGAGACGTTTGTGTTGATGCTAACAGTTATCGTCAACGTGCAGGTTGAAAGGAGAGAGAGAGAGAGGGGGGAGGGGGGAGAGAAGGAGGAGAGAGAGAAAGATAGGGAAAGATATATATATATATATATATATATATATATAGAGAGAGAGAGAGAGAGGAGAGAAGGAGCGAGAGAGAAAGAGAGGGAGGGAGAGAGAAAGAGAGGGAAAGAGAGAGATAGGGAGAGAGAGGAGAGAGAAAGAGGGAGAGAGAGAAAGAGAGGTAAAGAGGGAGAGATTGGGAGAGAGAGAGGTGAGAGGGGGAGAGAGAGGGAGAGAGAGAAAGAGAATGATAGAGAGAGAGGCGAGAAGGAGCGAGAGAGGGAGAGAGAGGGGAGAGAGAAAGAGAGAGAGATAGGGAGAGAGAGAGGCGAGAAGGAGCGAGAGAGAGGGAGGGAGAGAGAGGGGAGAGAGAGGGAGGGAGAGAGAGAGGGAGGGAGGGAGAAACCGACAGAATGAAAGAGCTAGAGAGAAATAAAACCAAGTCACCCCGAAGAGCAAAGACATTTTCGGACCGAGATAAGCAAAAAACGTTATGGGCCTCCGTGCCACCTACTTTTCTGTAGAAGGCCCAATGTGTCCCTTTACGACGGCCCTGCATTAATGTTGTGCAGTGGCAGCTGCTTCTACTGCTGTGCCATTAATGTTGTGCTGTGGGAGCTGCTTCTACTGCTGTGCCATTAATGTTGTGCAGTGGCAGCTGCTTCTACTGCTGTGCCATTAATGTTGTGCAGTGGCAGCTGCTTCTACTGCTGTGCCATTAATGTTGTGCAGTGGCAGCTGCTTCTACTGCTGTGTTTTGTGGGGAAAAAAACGAATGTTGTTGAATGCAGCGAGGCTACTAACGATCACAAATAATTCTTCATTTGTCAGTAGATTTCCCTCTCTTTTTTTTTTCCTTTAATAAGCGTTAAGGCGCTGATTACAATGGCAACATAATACGTGGCGCGCATGGCTGGTGTGTGTGTGGAAGTTTATGTGGAAGTGTGGGTGTGTGTATGTGGAAGTGTGGGTGTGTGTGTGTTAACTGTTATGCTTGGTTGTGTGTGGGTGTTTGTGTGTGTGTAAGTGGGTGATTGAATGTATTGTGTATGTGCGTTTGTGAGTATTCGTGTGAAAGTGGGGTTTTTGAGTGTTATGTTTGCATTTGAGTGTAGTAATGTGTGTGGAACAGAGATGAGCGGACAGCGGACGCGTCCGCTTGCGGACGCAGATCCGCAGACTTTTCCGAATCCGCGGACTGACAGCGGACGCATTGTATGGTTAAGTTGCGGACTCGCGGACTGACGCGGATCTTCTTTAGCGCTACCATAAAAAAAATTTCAAGTCATTTAAACAGCTAAATTTCAGCTATGCGGACGCGCGGACTGGTCCGCAGACCAATGTTGTAAGATTCTGCGGACGCGGACGCGGATCATTGATAGAAATCCGCGGACGGACGCGGACGCTAAATTTCAAGATCCGCACACCTCTGGTGTGGAAGTGTGGGTGATTGAGTGCCATGCGTGTGCGTGTGTGGGTGTACAAGTTGAGTAATCTTGACAGCCACCGATACCGAGGTTCCAGCTTAATGAATTATGTATGTATGGTGAGTGAGGGGGTGGGGGTGGGAGAGAAGGAATGAGCTGGTACCTGGTCTAGGCATGTTATCTATCAGATGAGAAAGATTGTCATATAAACAAATACGGGAAAAAGGGGGAGGTGACATGATACGGGGGGGGGGAGGATGTCGGAGAGTGGGTAAAGGGGGAGAGATGGGTCGCAGCAAAGGGTTGGGGTGGTGGGGGGGGGGGTATAGAGGAAAGGGAATGACACGGTTATTAAATAGCTGATGGGGTAAGAGTGGGTGCGGGGGTTTGGTGAATCGTAAGCCGAGTTGGATATGGGATGGAGGGGGGGGAGAGAAGGCGGGTGAAGATTAGTGAGATAACGAGGGGAGGGCGGGAGGGGCGGTCTGCCATGGGCGGCACTTCTTTCTCTTTTGCCCCCACCTCAGTACTTTTTTTTGCCACGGTCATGGGGCGGCATTTTTTGTTTTTTATGTTCAGAGCCTCACTCGGGGGGCCGCCAACTCTAGCTGCGCCACTGGAGATGAGATTATAAGATTATACGAGAGCCGGGATTACCCATAAGGCAATTTTTTACTGGCAGCAGTTACGAGCCAGAGTCGGGAGTGCACCGCTGGTGCTTTTAATGCATTATGGTGTCAAGGTCACCCTAATTAGAATGGCTGGCATGAGGCTGTATGTCGAAGGGGGGGGAGTGGGCCCCCACCCGGTGGTAGTGGGGTGGAGTGAACTTCATAAGGAATTGGAATAACTCGGTTCTAAGTTTTAAGTCATTTCAAATACTACGCCGTTAGGTTATGAGATTTATCATTTGTTATATTTTTAACTCAGTTACATAGAAAATAATAAACAGAAAATGCTCCGAATCATAGGGATAACGAAGAAAAACAAACAAATAACAGTTTTAATGATGTCAATTTGTATCAAAATATCTCAACAAATCTCAACTAAATCTGCTCAAATTTAATAGAAGATGTCGGCCACGTCCAGTGGCATATCTGTTTGCTGTAAATGTATCTTTGTTTGCAGTAAATGCATCTTTGTTTGCTGTAAATGTATCTTTGCTTTAATGTTCAAAAAGTTCGTAATTGATGTCATCTCTTTCACACGATACTTTCCCCCATTTTGACTTGAACATTGGCCGGTTGCACCCAGCCATTGTGAACATTGGCCAGCCAATATCTGCAACTGGTCGTAATATATATATATATATGTGTGTGTGTGTGTGTGTGTGTGTGTGTGAGGGCGTTTGAGTGATGTGTGTGTAAATGTAAAAATATTAATTGATGGAAAGAGCTAATGTCTAAAAGTTTAATTTACAGATACATGTCAAAATGTCACTGAGCAAGAAATGTCAGGTGAAAATGTCATCAGACCAATGACACCAGGCTAACCAGTGTCACGTGATTTCGGTGTCATATTCATCAAACTTAGTTTAAATTTCAAAACAAACAAACAAACAAACAAACAAAACAATTCACATTTTAATAACAATAGACCCATTTTAAAAAAAATGTTATCAGCGAATCGGGACTTTCTATCCGATTCCATATTTTGATAAATCTTCCAATGGCTTCCATTTTGTCGATAGTTTTTTTTTTGTTTTTTTTTTTCAAACTAGTGTTGCTAGTAGCCACCTGGGGGGCATTGGCCGTCCACTGACCACGGCAAATCGTCTGGTGTCATATCCGCACAAAACATAACACACAAATAACAGCTGGCCACGTAAAATAACAACAGAGTAGAAATATTTTGTTTTGTTAAAGCTCATTGACCGTTCATTTCTTTGCTTTTTTTGTTTTCGTTTCTTTGTTCAAAGTTTTTCATCCAACTCTACTTTCTTTTTCATTTTGCGCCATCATGCAAAATCAATTACGTCATTTTTTTTCCTTAACGCTTTTGACAGAATGTGATATACATATATATATATATATATATATATATATATATATATATATATATATATATATATATTTAAATGAGATAGAGTAACAATACGATTAATATAGATTTAGAATTTTAATTAATAGTAAAAAAATTAAATTCGGCGAAAATGAAGGAATCAAAAGCATTCGACGGAAAAAATAAAATTATTTACAAATAAATGCAATAGTAAATCAGTCATATTGTAAGTCACTCACAGGACTCGATGTTCGAAAGTAAAAAAAAAAAACAAAAATGTATCGACTTATCTGATATCTTTTATATAACAAAAAATGCCTTCATTTCAAAGTACTGACATGACTAATGAACGAATGAACCAACAGGCAGGGTTGTTAACAATACTCTTAAATTGTATCGTCAATACCGATACCAATACTTCATGAAAATAGTATCGCCAATACCAATACAAATACTCAAGTAAAAATGTATTGCCAAAATCGATACCGATACAATACCGATACTTTTGAGAACAACAAAGTATTTGTATTTAAAATATAATAAGTGCAAGTTTTTCAAAAAAAGTGAAAACAATTGAATACAAATTTAATGTTAATCACTTTAGTACTTGACGGATGGCCAAGTGGTGTAGATACTCGACTGTCGACTTCAGAGTCATGGGTTCGATCCTCCGTGAGAACAATGGGAACTGTCTTATGTGATCACTGGTACTTTATTGGGATCTCTTGGTCGCGAAAAACTTTTATTACAACGTTTTTCTTAACTTCACTTCTTGTTTTATAGGCGGCTTGGCTAAGTGTTGGTCCAACTAAGGGGGGGGGGGTGTTAAGAGAAAGTTTACCAGTTGTTGGCATGGGTGTGGGGGGGGGAAGGTTGGAATACAACAATGTCTTACAATTGGATAATGAACTCCAGGATTTGAATAAATAACGTTTAGTTAAAGGTTGGTCCATGTATTCTATAACCGCTCAACAAGGCCAATTACATTCTCCGATGACTGATATACACAGCGTCGTAATATTTCTTTGAAAAACAGATGAATCCCCGATGGCCCGTCAGGGCTAAGGGAACTTTTCTTTACTATTTCACCACTTGGCA
Source organism: Bulinus truncatus (assembly GCA_021962125.1). Lineage (NCBI taxonomy): Eukaryota > Metazoa > Mollusca > Gastropoda > Planorbidae > Bulinus > Bulinus truncatus. The sequence goes on along the minus strand of JAGDYQ010000107.1, from coordinate 2,963,304 downwards.
GCACGTAAGAAGACCATCATTTCAAAACAATCCTTGCTTAGCCTAGAACGTAACGGCATAAAAAGACGCCCACCTAATGAAAACAGGCGCTCAACTCAGCACTAGCCGATCAACTCATCAATATAGTTTCCTATTGCCTGGGTAGGTTGCTAATGGCAGCATTTCTGATGAGTTATCTTCTAGATATCTGTCTACTTCAGCAGAACTGTTACTATTAAGCCGGTTCTGCCGCCGTGCAGTAAGACTGTACTGCTGACTGTATTGAAGCTGCATCACCTGCCGAGTAAGTGGAGTGGAAACTGCACTGCAAGCACGCTTTAAGTTTTTTTTCAACTTCAGCCTTGTGATCCAAGTTGTCTTGGTGGGGAGGTGGGTGGTATTAATAGTGGTAAGGTTGATGGTTATAATTACAAGCAGTGATTGAATTTATGAAAATTATTTTTAAAACAATGTATTAAAATCGCTATTGTTATTCTACAATTAGCTAACAGTGGCAACAGAAAAGCATTGGTATTGAGTATCGAAAATTTTTCGTTTAAAATGTATCGGCGATACACAAATCAATACTTGATACAGAAAGGATCGGCAATACAGCAACCAATACTGAAAAAGTATCGGCGATACTGTATTGGCCGAGACCGATACTTCGATACTAACAACCCTGCCAACAGGTCCGTATCAAGAAGGATCCAACTACAACATTTCTCATGTTTTCGACTGTACATTTCTAATATACATCTTAAGTCTGTATGTCAGTATCCAAGGCCGGAGGTTCTCAAGCCCTACGATTCAGTGTACACTTAAAAATGGCCCTTACAGACGTTCCATAAATATATATATATATATATATATATATATATATATATATATATATATATATATATATAAAACATTTTTGGAAATTTTAAGAGAGAGAAAGGGGAAATAATAACAAAAAAAAAGAAGACGCTTATTTCCCCTTGTGATGTTTACATTGGAAATAAGTTGGTTCACGCGCATGTCCGAAATTAATCAAATTCAGTGTACTCTAGCTGTCGCAATTAATTAAAAGATATCATTAATTTTTTTTTTAGATCTCGATGTTTTGATTGGCGCCAACAGGTAATTTGCCAGCACTTGGCTAAAGAGAAATCGTGTTCAATGGCGGAGGAAGTGGGGGTGGGGGGGAGAGAGAGAGAGAGAGAGAGAGAGAGAGAGATGGTAGGAGTGTGTGTAGACAAGCCACGACACAACCCGCTTGGCAAAAAAATAATGAAAGGCTTTTTAAAAATAACGTAAGCACGTTAGCCATGACGTATAACTTAATGAAACCTTCAGTAGCACACAAAGACAACTCCTCAATACATGGATAGATTAGAGTCATTAGACAGACAGATAGATAGACAGTGATATATTAGCCAGACAGACAAACAGATAGATAGATAAATAGATAGATAGATAGATAGATAGATAGATAGATAGATAGATAGATAGATAGATAGATAGATAGATAGATAGATAGATAGATAGATAGATAGATAGATATGCAAACACTTTACACTGTGTCCAGATAGACAGACAGACTGACAAATAAAGATATAGCTGTATAGATAGTCATAAAGAAGGATATATAGACCAAAAGATAGATAGCCTATAAAAAAAGACAGACGAAAAGACAGACACATGGATTGAAAAATAGTTTGCTAGAAATGAATATTTAAATAGATTAGATAGAAAGATAGATAGATATAGACAAACAGACAGATGGGCAGTAAACTGTTATGAAATGATACATAAAGATCAGCGAATCTCAAATTGGTGTGAGGGGGGTGGGTGTGGTCACACAACTCACCAAAGGGATTTGCAGTCCAAAAAAAAAAGGGGAATGATTGTAAATCATTATTTCTATTGTTGTCTTTTTGTTTAGACTTTAAGTGGGTCGCGATAACAAAACAGTTTTCACAGTGGGTCGCTAAACGTTGGAGTTTGAGAACCGCATATCCCGAGTCATCCGAACGACAAATCGTAGCTATGAAATGCTTTGAATACAGACAAAACGCTTCGTATATGTGTGTCGACATGTTAAGAAGGTTACAAACAAAAAAAAAATAATCGACGTGGTAGCACGATGGACAGGATCGATATTTAATTTAGCATCAGCGAGCGTCCGGTGAAATATCGATATTTATCATTAGGCGATCCTTTTCGGAATCGGCATTTCAAAATTATTACGGGTATCGGTGTTATACTGGATACGTTGCACGGACTACAGCGGGAGGTAATTGAAATCAGTTTAGGGAAAATCCGATTATTGGATTGAAAAAATCTGTTTGCATTGAAGCGATTTCTCTTTTATTAATAGGGTGTAAATTAATTGGGTAGGGGATTTGTGTGTTTGTGTGGGGGGCGTCTTTGTATGTTTCAGAAATGTGTGTGTATTTCTGTGTGTGTGTGTGTGTGTTTATTTGTTTAAATAAAGATTTTTCAAGGCTGGGGGGGGGGTATCGGATTCATAATGGGCGAGTGTGAATCTTTCTCTTAAAATCCCCAATTCACCCAGAAGGCATATCCGTATGATTAAAACGTGGAGGGCATTCTTATGTCCTAGATTCGGTCGCAATCTTCCATCCCCACCATCATAGACGTAGCTAACCGTCTCAGCACCCGTGGACAAAGTAGGTTATCGTGATCCCCCACCCCACCCCAACCTCCTGTTACTCGCGTTTATTACGTTTAAGATCAGTTTGACGGCCTCTGACACAGCGTCCGAATCGGAGGAAAGGGGGGGCGCATTTGTGCCGCCCTTGAAACCACAATTGTTACGCCGCTGCCTTTTTTCTGGGTGTTTTGTGGCCGTGGTTTCAAATATATGGGTAGCCCATGTAGAGACTTTTTAAGAGTTTAATGAGGGGGGGGGGTGTCACTTGGACAAAATTACAATCGGTTGTTCCCAGTAGCAGCAGATTTCATTTACTGGAAAAGGGGGGGGGACCTTTGGAAGGGTCACCATGATGGAACGGCTTTACTCAGCGAACCTCCCAACCCCAGGGCTTCACCACGACCCCGGAGAATCCACGCAGAGTGTAGCTATTCAAATGGGTCTGTATGTATATGTCGGGTGAGTTTGGGTTTGGGGCGCCAAGCGCGCCCCCCCCTCTCTTCCTGTTTCGTCATGTATTTAGGGCAGGTGGCAACCAGTGGAGCGTAACAACCTCCCCCCCCCCCCCCCACAGTACGAAATGCCCGTAAAACGTTCAGAGATAAGAGACTTAGCGGTTGTATCGATGTGTGTATTGAGTAAAGTAGGTCATGAAATACACGACTGGCAGGGATAAAATATGGACCTCTGTCATGTTCTTTGATTTCTCTCTCTCTCTCTCTCTCTCTCTCTATTTGTCTGTCTCTCTAAATACATGTCTGTCTCTAAACATGCTTAGCATACCAACCCAACTAGACAACTCCTATATCTGAAACATCTAATCTACACTCTGTTGGTCACTGTATCCCCTCGCACACTCGCCGACTGTCGCTTCGACTCAAGTAGCCTTGAGTGTCCAGTTTGATTAGACGGACCCAATTCACCATTTTTTTGGATTAAATAAATCTCCTTTATCATTTATGTGTTAACGTTGGCACAAACAGCATACAAATGTTTGATAAAGTTAACATCACTACCTTCATCACTGGTCTGCGTGAGATTTCCGCATGTGGCGATACAGACTTCAGATCCACATAAGCCACACGAGACATTGTGTGTGTGTGTGTCTGGAAATAGTATGCATGTGTGTGTGTGTGTGTGTGTGTGTGGAGAGAGAGTGGTGCGTGAGTACGTCTGCGCCCACACAGAATTACACTGAAGGCATCGAAGCGTGACATCCCTCATACAATGGCACTTTGGTTTGATAACTTTACAAACATTGTGGGAACATACAAAAAAAAACCTCAATGCTGCTGAAAATATCCGCATACTTTTTGAATACTGTTGAAGCGAAGCTTTAAATGACCCTTTAAAATTTCGCTACTGTTTCTTATTTTCTAATACATACTATTATATTGAATTCCTTAACAACCGTACAAAATGTGACTTACCAGAGCCATTCTTTATAAACCAGTCAATACTATAGAAATGTTAGAACTTTTTGGTTTTCCTTGCTCGGTAGTAAACGAAAAAAAGCGTATAGTCCAATGAAAGTGTAAACAAACCGACATAACTCTTATGCTTTATGGTCCCCCGCTTCTTTATTCCTTCAGTCGAGAGTTGTTGTTCTCAACTGGCCGGCGTCTGACCCGCGTACGCTATGGGGACTGGCGCTAGGGAATAAAAAAAAAAGACACCGCGCCGCAGACTTCAAAGCGGGACTTGGGGGGGGGGGGGGGAAAGCGCGGCTGAAGAAGAGAGAAAGAGAGCGAGAGATTATGCGTGGGGGGGGGGAGAGAGAGAGTAGCGCGAAAAGTGGTAGCGTCGGTGCATAGACTTCTTAAGAAGTCTAAGGTCGGTGCCTCGCATGCCAAACGAACCCTCCCCCCTCCTCCCCCCCCCCGATCCCTTCCTTTTTTTCTTTCTTATCCATTGAAAATCAGGAGCGTTCTCTCTTGTAAAACAAGACGACGCTTCGGTTTACCGTCTGTCCAACAATGCTGTGGATAAAACGCGCACTGGAAGCTTGTTTTTTTCTTTACAATGTATTTAGGAAGACAGGGGCGACCTAGTGGTAATAACATAGGAAGACAGGGGCGACCTAGTGGTAATAACATAGGAAGACAGGCGCGACCTAGTGGTAATAACATAGGAAGACAGGCGCGACCTAGTGGTAATAACATAGGAAGACAGGGGCGACCTAGTGGTAATAACATAGGAAGACAGGCGCGACCTAGTGGTAATAACATAGGAAGACAGGGGCGACCTAGTGGTAATAACATAGGAAGACAGGGGCGACCTAGTGGTAATAACATAGGAAGACAGGCGCGACCTAGTGGTAATAACATAGGAAGACAGGGGCGACCTAGTGGTAATAACATAGGAAGACAGGGGCGACCTAGTGGTAATAACATAGGAAGACAGGCGCGACCTAGTGGTAATAACATAGGAAGACAGGCGCGACCTAGTGGTAATAACATAGGAAGACAGGGGCGACCTAGTGGTAATAACATAGGAAGACAGGGGCGACCTAGTAGTAATAACATAGGAAGACAGGGGCGACCTAGTAGTAATAACATAGGAAGACAGGGGCGACCTAGTAGTAATAACATCGGAGGGGAGGGATCAACAAGGGGCGGCATTTTCTTACAACTTCAATTATTTTTTTGGGGAGGGAAATGAGCGGCATATTAAAACATGCTTACAGTAGCAGGTTGCACGACCGCACAGGGGCGCCGAACTCGGAATGGGCGTCGAAAGAACGCTGGTACAATTTTGCATTTTAACGACTGGGGAAAGGGCTCCGAAAAAAAATGTAACTCGCATAGGGCGACACATATACATATGTATGTGTGTATTTTACCGATACACATTCAGTTCATCAGGTCTCCAGCCCACACATATTTGTTTATAAACATATTACGTCACGTGGTTGCGTGTTGGCTCCTGTAGCCACGCCCCACAGCCTCATCCCGATGACCAAAGAAGTTCTTCCAGCCAGAGCTGGGTTTTTTTTTTTTGTTTTTTTTTTGAAAGGCCCATAAGATAAAACACGAGAAGCTACAATGGAGGGCAATGACCTTGACAACCCACAATAACCCACAACCACTTTTTAAAAAACAAAAAAAACCAGGCAGAGTAAATGGAATTTAGCATGGCACGCAATATGCACGTAACCCGTGTTTTATTTTACGACTGAAGTGATTACAGCAGACGGGAAAATAGATACATTGATAGGTGGACGCGTAGGCATTTAGTTTCCCAACGGGGGTTGTACGATTTTGCTTTGTTAAATCCTGTGTTGGAATAATATGTAAGCGATTTGGGCTCTGCGTTAAATCGAAAGTAAAGGATTAATACAACAGTATTCCAGTTTAAAATACAATCATGGAAAAAATCGGATCTGCCCGAAACCAAAAATAACCCAGCCTACCGATCAAAGCCTAAGGGGGATATATGTAACGGTTTTGCACGGTACAGTTAGCTGGATAAATAATACCAGTGCTCCTTAACCTATTTCTCGCCGCGGACCTGTCGACGTTAGATAATTTCACAGTGGGTCACAGGAGGGGGGGGGACGTTGATAGTGTTTCTTGCGGTAGGCTTATATTTTGCGCACAGTGGCGTAGGGAGGGTACTGCGGGTTGTGCGGCCGCACAGGGGCGCCGAACTAGGAAGGGGCGCCGAAAGATCGCTTTAAATTTTTTTTTTTGCACTTTTCAGATTGGGAGGAAGGCGCCACTATATCTAGCTACGGCTCTGGTCGCGCACACATATTTTAATTTCAGTTGCGCACACAGCTCTTGGAAAGTTTAGCAAACATCGGCAGGTCGGTGAACGTTTGACCCTTAACCTCTCCATGAAGGGAAACAACACAATATATAAGTATTTACAGTCATGGTGACGAAGAGGGGCAAAAACAAACAACAGCAAACAAACAAACAAAAAGATAGATAGATAGATAGATAGATAGATAGATAGATAGATAGATAGATAGATAGATAGATAGATAGATAGATAGATAGATAGATAGATAGATAGATAGATAGATAGATAGATAGATAGATAGACGTATTTAGATTCACAAATATACATCATATGGATAAACGTAGATTAACCTTAGATGGATAGATCGATGTGTTAGATAGATGAGACAGATGCAAGAAAAGACAGACATGCAGGCATACACATACGCAGACAGACAGGCAAATGGTCAGGTTACACGCCCACCAAAAATAAAAAAAAACAAGACCGAGGGAAATAGAAAAAAAATTAACGATAAAGAAAAAAAGAGCGCGACTTGTGGAAGTGAATGAAGGAGAATGAGAGAGAGAGAGAGAGAGAGAGAGAGAGAGAGAGATGGAGAGAGAGAGAGAGAGAAAGCGAGGGAGAGAGAGGGAGAGAGAGAGAGAGGGGGAGAGAGAGAGGGAGAGAGGGGGGAGAGAGAGAAATAAAGAAAGGGGGAGAGAAAGAGAGATAGAGGGAAAGAGAGAGAGAGAGAGAAATAGAGAAAGGGGGAGAGAAAGAGAGATAGAGAGAGAGAGAGAGGAAGAGAGAGAGAGAGAGAGAAAAAGAGAGAAAGAGAGAAATAGCGAGTGACAGAGAGAGAGAGAGAGAGAGAGAAATGTCTGACAAAACAAAAACAGACAACTTCGACTACAATCTAATTGAAAGGTTTTTGTTTTTATTGTAATCATCAGAGCGTAAAGAGTCGAATCGTGGGGAGGGGGGGGGAAGAAAAAATTCAACATCCACCCCCCCCTTCCTCTCTCATCACAATGAAAGTGCCGTGGATGAATTGTGTGTGGGTTTGTTATGACGTATAGTAGATGTCTCGCTAGAGATGTCCGTCGCAGCAATGTACGCATGTTGCGCTGTGAAATCGGAGTCGGACTTAACATTACAGTCCAGTGCGCGGGGCTCAGGGTGAGGGTCAAATACTGGTCCTAAAGCCTTAAATGTAGGCTGTATATTGAACAAAAAAATACACACACGCACACGCTTATTTCGCTTATTATGAGCCGGATATAGTTCTTCATGCACGCGCTCCGTTCGTGGCGCATTCAGTGCAAGATGTACGTATAAGCTACACAAGCTATAGCTTAGGGCCCCCACTTTATTGGGGCCACCCAAATAATTGTCCGAGTGAGCGACTGTCATAAATGCCTAAATATTTGGCGCTGACGTATAATATCTACACTTATACGGGGCCTCATATCTCAAATACCTTAGGGCCTTATCAAGTCTAATTCCGGCCCTGGGCGCATTCACATTCAATTCATTCGGTTTAGGACCGGCACTGTTTATGGATATTTTGATTTCAATGGAGATGACGAGTTGGTCGGGTAAGCAGTGGGTTTGCATGAGTTGGTCGGGCAAGTAGTGGGTTTGCATGAGTTGGTCGGGCAAGCAGTGGGTTTGCATGAGTTGGTCGGGCAAGCAGTGGGTTTGCATGAGTTGGTCGGGCAAGCAGTGGGTTTGCATGAGTTGGTCGGGCAAGCAGTGGGTTTGCATGAGTTGATCGGGCAAGCAGTGGGTTTGCATGAGTTGGTCGGGCAAGCAGTGGGTTTGCATGAGTTTTCCGTGCCAAGAGTTGTCACCCGTAAACAAAAGATGTCCATTTTTTTATGCGTAGCCAGACTATTTGACAACCTTTGTTCCCCCCCCTACCACCCCACACTGACAAAGGGTGTATCCTCCTAGTACCCCTCCCCCCATTCAGACGCGGCGCTGTAGGAGGTGAGAGGGTTCCACTAGAACATTTTCTCCAAGCCCCCACCCCCACCCCCTAAATAAATAAGGTCCGCGTTGGGGTCCAAAATGCACCCGTCGCACAGTAGTACCCTGATTTGGACCCCTCCGTCGCCTGATACGTTCCTGAATTTTTTTTTTTTACTTAGCTTAAGTACCGTTATTTTTTAAATTTCAAACCAACAAAGGGACTATAAATAGCTTCTGACGTCATCAAATGCAAAGGAAATGACGTATCGTCAACGGACCTCATTTAAAAGGTTTCTATCGATTGGCGGAATAACGAAGCGCTAGAAATAATGGAAAGAGTTATTTCATGGCTTAGAATCAGAGATAAAGAGAAGTAAAGCATTAGCTTGGCATCTCTTCTAGAGCTATTCTTGGGTATTAAAGAGATAATTCTCGCTCATCTAGTTCGTTTTTGTGGACAATTTAGCCACAAGTATTTTTGACTCTCATATTTCTCATGTAGAAATAAAATGATTGGCTGTCAATTGTGTGTGTGTGTGTGCATGCGCAATAGGGTAGAAGGACAATTATAGAAAATGAAGATAATTAAATACTTTGCGGCATCTTTATCTAGGTATCTATTTTTGTATCTATGTATCTATCTATGTATCTAAGTATCTATCTGTGTATCTATCTATGTATCTATCTATGTGTCTATGTATCTATCTATGTATTTATCTATCTATATATCTATATATATATATATCTATATACATGTCTGTCTACCGGTCTGTTAGTCTCTCAATGCCCTATATACTGTTGAATTACCGTCCGCCCCTCTGTCTGTTCATTCGCCCTTCAACCCGCCCGTCTGTTCATCATCTATCCGTTAATATGTGTGTCTGTCCCATTGTCCACCTGTCCGTCAGCCTGCCAGCGTGTCTCTTCCTACGCCAGTCCATTTGCAACTACGTCCATCCCTTTGTCTGCATGTTCAGTCAGTCTGCATGTCTGTCATTCCCAAAACACACCGAATGCATAGGGCTGCAAGCTATTTTTTAGAACCACTGGGCCAAGAGACTTTACAAAAATGTCTTCCTTCACACAAAAAAACCAAAATAAAACTGAAATGTCAGCTTCAAATAATAAATATAAATAAAACAACAACATAAATAAAGTACAGTAATGAACATTGGAGGCAGATTGGGGGGGGGGGGGGGAATAAAACACACCGACACTTCAACTGGCCGGCTAATCAGGAGAAGATAATTATAGTTTGTCCTCATTCTCTAAAGGGAAATGACTGTAAAATTAAAAATAAAACTTATAAAAAATGAAAACAGTATTTAGAATGATTCGATACGGCTCAATGTACTGTGTCAAGTGATGAAGTGGAGGTAACAGAGCGAGTAAACAAAGATTATATTTATGATCCTGTTGGCAGGGGGAAGCAACTATACATGTAGTAAAAGTTTTATTTTTTTTAAATGAGTTTTTTGTTACCCCAGAAGTTTAAAAAAAAAAAAATTTAAATGAAGGGCAAGCAATGTTGGTGGACGGATGGCCGAGCGAAGTAGAGCGCTTGACTGTCAACCTGAGAGTGCCTGGTTCGATCCTCGATGATAACCAAAGGTTTTTTTCCAGGTGAAATTTTGATTTTGCCCCCCTCCCCCCCCCCCCCCAGTGTAGTAACGTGCCCTTATAGTCATGCTCACACAGCTTTAAATGGGTACACGACTTCAGTTGGGGGGGGGGAATAAAGGCGGCTGGGCGTTAAGTTGCCCTCACAATCCCTTCATACGCTGAGGTTACAGAAACAGACAAATTCTACACTTCATCTGCCCCGAGGACCCGCGCATTTAATTTCAATTATTTTTAATTTATATCAGTTCATTTAAGATTTAAGAATCTACTGCGGCCCGCGATTCCAAAAGTTTACCCACCCCCTAGTTTAGATAGTGTAGCTATAGTCAACACTTAACAAGCAATGTAAAAAAGTAAAGAAATAACACAAACAGCTCTTCAAGACCCGCATTTGGACACCGTTATGGGTGGTCAGTCATTCGTAACGACCATTGTCCTATCGATGCCGTGAAGGTCAAGGAAACTGTGGAGCAGGTACTTTTTCGAGTGCCCCCAGGGCTGTGGATCCACAGGGTGGACCGGTCGCGTAGAGCTCGCTAGCCATTGGTCTAAATGGCAATAACGCTGAGGATCACTGCGAGTTTGATCTCATGGGCTAAAAGAGATTAATTTGTCAGCTTGCCGATAAGCTGAGCCAGTTCAGAGAGAGAGAGAGAGAGAGAGAGAGAGAGAGAGAGAGAGAGAGAACTGTAGTCAGTCAATGGTCACTAATGCTGTCAACACAAGCCGCATTCTGGTCTTTTTTTTTTTATAGTATAGACAAATCATTGACATTTTACCAAAATTTAGTCAACAAAAGTAATGGAGCCAAACTAAATTCAATAAAGTGCCACACTAAATTTAAGAAAGAGCCACATTAAATTCAACAATGAGCCACACTAAGTTCAGGAATGAGCTACATTAGATAAAAGAGCCACACTGAATTTAAGAAAGAGCCACACTAAATTTAAGAAAGAGCCACATTAAATTCAACAAAGAGCCACACTAAGTTAAAAAAAAGAGCTACATTAGATAAAAGATACACATTGAATTCAAGGAAGAGCCACATTAAATTCAACAATGAGCCACACTAAGATCAAGAAAGAGCCACATTAGATAAAAGAGCCACGCTGAATTTAAGAAAGAGCCACATTGAATTTGCATGTGTGTGTGTGCTCGCGTGCGTGCGTGTGTGTGTGAGTGATGCGGAGAACACGATTATGAATTGTCCATCGCCTACCTTCTTCGTGACGAATCTGTCGTTGGCCCGTACTTCGTGAGCCGCCATCTTCCCCGCCACGCCCATAACCCAACTTCGTCACACTGCCACTCACTAAACAAACGAGCTGACAATCTCCATTAGACATTTCGTGACAAAATCTAACTAACGGGGAAATGGGGGATGGGAGGGAGGGACTGCCCCTTCCTTCCTTCCGGTCCATCACAGACCTATATATATAATAATAATAATACACCTCACGAAACCTCCCCTCCCCCGCCCCTCCTTACCCAGGCTCGATCGTCTACCTAACCCGTAGGGAATATCTGAAGCCTCGGATATTGATTCACTCACTCTTGGCACAGTGTACGTGTGTTTGCGCGCATGCATGTGTGTGTGTGTGTGTGTGTGTAGGTGTAGAGTCACTGGGGAATGGTATTGTGACGTGACTCTTGAAGTGACGGTAGGAACATCAGGTTCACGGGGGAGGGGGGCAGGTTGGAGTAAAGGGAGAGGTGTCTGTGGAGAGAGAGAGAGGGGGGAGATGGGGTGTGTGTGGGTGTGTGTGAGAGAGAGAGAGAGAGAGAGAGAGAGAGAGAGAGAGAGAGAGAGAGAGAGAGAGAGAGAGGGGGTAATTTTATAATAATCAAAATAGGTCAGACAGACTGACAGATAATAATGACGGTCCTGAATCGCTTGCTTATGATTATATCCGTGGGTGCATTAACCATGAAGGCTCCAGGGATAAATATAGGTAACTATAAAGTTCCTGCTTGCCAATTCTAATAATCTTTTATAACATTGGGCTGTTCTGACCCGCCTTCAACTGTTAAGTCATGTTAGACATTTTAGGTAATAGCAAAGAACGAAAAAAGTCTCTAATCAGTATTGGTGACCCCAGGGAGGTTGCCTGGTTTGCCAGTCTATAAGAAATCTGTGCACACAAGCCAATAGAAAAACAAACCAAACACAAAAAAATAATATTATTTTGTTTATAAAGATATAAACACGCATGTTTCAAATTAACAATATTTTTTATCACAAAAAATCTCCAAACAACCCTTAAAGTTATTCAAAATAGTCACCACCATTTTATCTTCATCTGCTTTTTATCTCCCTTGTTCTTGCATTCTTCACATTATTGCTGGTGACTCTCAGAGCCAGCAATTTTAAAAGACCGATCCGGTTTTAGCTTTTTTTTTTTTTATTGTTTCCATTCTGGCTAGTTTTAAAACTAAGTTATCTTCCGAAATGTTGTGAGAAAATTATCTCTTGGGTCACGTGATCATAGTGGTACCTCCACGTTAGCCAGAAACGACCCCCCCCCCGCTCTCCCGTTGGCGATAACAAAAAAACAACAACTGTAAAACATTAAATGTTTAAAACAAGGGTAGATAACTTGGCAGATATACGCGTGGAGGAGGGGTGGACAGTTAAATGAATGACGTAGAGTGTAAGGTTAAAGGTTACATTCCAACCAATGAGAGTAAGTAGGAAACTAACAACTTTCAAACATTACTGCCACTTTTTTATACCCAGATCTAGATATTATTATTGCAATCTGGGGGACGGATGGCCGAGCGGTGTAGATATTTGCCTGTCTTGAGTTCGATCTTCGGAGAGAACCATGGAAACTTTTCCAGGTGAAATAGGGCTTACAGTCCCACAAGTCTACCCAGCTTTAAAAGGGTACCTGACTTAGGTTGGGGCTGTGCTTTGTGCCAACCACACAATCCCTTCATATGCCGAGGTTATAGAAACAGACGAATTCTACACTCCATCTGCCCCGATGGCCCGCTAGGGCCTATGGGAACTTTACTTGACAGAAATAAATGCAATGTAAACAAGAGAATTTGATTCTTTGTATTATTTTATCTTATCATTATTTTGATTTATTGCACAAAGTTAACCTCTTTTTTTTTAAAAAATTATTTATTGAATAAATTTATGTATGAACAAGAGACCATTTAAAAAAAAAAATATTATTGTGTCTCCAACTAATACTCGATGAAGTCAGTGAGATTTTTTTGTTGTTGTTTAAATTACCTTTTCCCTTTAATGCGCATTACGTTTATTACATTAAACATTAAGTACTTTAACAGGGGGAAAAAAAAAACTAAGTGAGCACCCGCCCCCTCACCCCTTCCCCCCCCCCCCGGCTTAATATTTCTTTCCTGCGTTACTGAGTCCTTGACTTTAGTGCACACCAAAGATCGGTTCCAGATGGCGCAGACAAAAAAAAAAGTATCGGGAATTCCCCCCCCCCCCCCAAAAAAAAATTACTGGGAAAATCTTCTTTTCTTGCGTCCAACATGGGAAAGAAAACGGACAACTTAGTTGCCAAATTATCATTTTTTTTTTCCTTCCTGGAGAGAAAATCTATTGTTTATTTGAAAAAAAAAATCTGGAAAAAAAAAAGATTTTTCACGAATAAAGGATAAAAAATTTGTTTCGAAAAATTCCTGTTTTTGTTTTTATTTGTAAGGAAGTGTGTCGTGGGCTCATGGCCCGCTGGTGGGTCGCAATAAGTGTTTATATTTGAAGAGGGTCGCCAAATATATTCAAAACATTTTTTTGTCTTTGTTTTTTTTTTATATTTCTTTTACGGTCGCAAAAACCGTAAATATTGTCGCGAATCGCGCAAAAATTTGAAATAAAAACAAACAAAACTTCTAAGGGGAGGGGGGAGTTTATATTTATGTGTGCACTGTGCGTGTAATAGAGATGGCGGGGGGGGGGTGTTCAAAGGGAGACAATCTGTGGAAACCCACACAAAGGCTGAGCGTAAAGAACCAACAGATGAATCTGTAGGCTAGAGTTGTCTCTCTCTTGACACCTTGCCGTTGGACAGTGAAATCTGCATGCAGCATAACGTTATGATTGAGTAGCGCGCGCTAAACAAATGGGGAAAAGAAGGGGGAGGGGGCGCAGACGACAAGCATACAGCAGACGTAATGTGTTGGGAGAAAGGGTGTTAGCGTTGAAAAAAAAAGGAAAAGAAAAAAAGGGGGGAGTAAGAAAAAGAAATCATATCAGAAGATGTAATATGTTGTGGAGGGTGTTAGCGGTGGGAGTTAACTGGGGGGGGGGAGACAGGGAATAGTAGGGCAGTCAACAATGACACACAAAATACAGCTTAGCAGACGGGGATCAAGAGAGAGCTGGATCTTTTCTTTATAATTTTTTTTTTTTGCTTATTTCGCTGACATGTTTAGAGCTAAGGTCAAGGACGCACTGACGTAAATAATTGTGAAATAAAATGAACAAACTGGTAATAAATTTAATGAATCTTAATAAAGAATGAACGAGTTTCTTCTTCTTCCTCCTTTGGCTCTACAGCCCATTTAGGGCCCTGGCCTGCCACACTACTCTTCTCCACTTTTCCCGATCCGTGGTCTTCCTCCTCCATTCTCTCACTCCTATGGCTTTAAGGTCTTTCTCCACATCCTCTAACTATCCGCCTCTTGATCTTCCCTTGGGGACGAGCTCAAACCGTCTTTAATAATATATTCCTACTTGAGGTAGCTTCTGCTGTCACTGTAGTAAGCGTTGCGTCAAAAACAAAGGGCAGGAGGGCCACCGCCATACAATCTTGCCCCCCCCTGCCCCGACACACTTGGACGATTAGGATCTTCGGCTGTTAAACGATACGTATATTGATAATAATACATTTGTGAAAGCTATTTGGCAGAGTGCGATAACATTTTAAAGGACATCAAGAGTAAAGTTCTGGACAAGTGTGTTATCCAGGGCTGAAGCCAGTTGATCTTGCCCTCCCCTCACCCCGACACCCCCACCCCATCTATTGAATTGGGGGGGGGGCATCTGTTATTGTCAGTTACACACGTTAATGCTGAATGAACTCACAGAGATGACCATAAAAAAATAAATTCAAACACTGAATAAGCGTTTCATTTTCAGATCATCAGTCTTGACTGGGGATTTGAACCCCCTCCACTCCACAACCACTCCTCGGGGCTAGTATGTGAGGCCAAGACCAGCAAGTATAGGATATAACACGCTCTATCCCGGGCCTCGCCTCAGGCCCTACTACTGGACAGCTCGATAGGCTACCACTGCCCGTAACGTTCATGATCTGACTCGGCCCATTAACCCCCCCCCCCCAAGGTCAGCTGTCTCGGCCTGAGCAGTTTATCTCATTCAACTGACCTATGACCTGTCTTTTGCTGTTTTTTTTTTTTTTACATTTTTTTAAAACCATAAGATACGACTTAATGGCCTTCGCCCCACCCACCCCATTCCGATGTTGTTGTTTTTTTTCATTCTGGTTATAAATATTTTGTGGTTCGGAGCATAGGTCGGAAGCACTTGTGAGTTAAGGGGTCAGTCCTACTTGTGATCTAAGGGATCAGTCCTACTTGTGAGTTGAGGGGGTCAGTGTGTACTTGTCAGTTAAGGGGTCAGTCATACATGTGGCCACCTAAGAAGAAAACAAAAAAATCATCATACTTTTATTTCACATTTCACACACACACGCATAAACACGCAGGACGTAGAGTGGCGTGTGCGTGTGTGTGTGGTGTGTGTGTGTGGGGGGGGGGATAATATTACAGCAGTGAAAAGCGAATGTTTTATCGGGTCATCTTGACCTTTCTTGATCCCACGTCGGTGAAGGTCGAGCAGATAGATAAGAATTTATTTTGATAAAAAGAACAATATGAAGTAATTTAAGAGTAGCATTCCGTGCTGGGTAGGAACAATAACTTACTGGACACACACATTGATAAACACATATATAACAGACAGAGAAAGAAAGGGAGAGAGAGAGAGGGAGAGAAAGAAATGGAGGGAAAGAGATGGAGATAGATGGGGAGAGAGGGAGAGAGAGAAAGAGAGGGGGGGGAAGAAAGAGAGAAAGAGATAGAGAGACAAAGAAGGAACAGAAAAAAAGTAATGTAATAAAAAGAAATAATGTGCTACATCGGGCTACTTTTCATGAATTCGCTAATATCTATAGCCCGCGCTATACAAATAAAAAACAAGCAATTTAAGTCTTTTCCGTTTCAGACATTTTAGAGCATTTTCGTGTACGCAGTGGCTACGGTTACGCCAGACGGAATCCGTATTTGTTGTTCCGGGTGACAGCCATAGATTTTGCTGGGTTTTGATAAATAGAGAGGGAAGTAATCATGTTGAATAACTGTTACATAATAAATAATGATTAAGCCCCTTTGATTAGCTTTTATTATTTATATTTAAAATATAAGCAAAAACGGTACTTAAAACGCCCCCTTTTTCGGCCCTCAGAGGTCAGATCGCGAAATGGACCAAAGTGTTTTCTTGGCAGGCCAAGACCTACAAAATGATATATACATCATGGGTCTAGGACTTATGGTTGTTGAGATCTAGGGTGATGACAGACAGACAGACAGACAGACAAAACGGGGACAATAGAGCATTTTTTTTCGAAAATGCTCTAAAAAAACCCAGACTAAGTAGCGCCCAGAGTTAAAAAAAAATGTTTGGATAG
Source organism: Bulinus truncatus (assembly GCA_021962125.1). Classification (NCBI taxonomy): domain Eukaryota; kingdom Metazoa; phylum Mollusca; class Gastropoda; family Planorbidae; genus Bulinus; species Bulinus truncatus. Next base: position 2,946,654 of record JAGDYQ010000107.1, on the reverse strand, counting down.
TTCTGTGCAGTCTGTGTGTTTTTAGTGAATGGACAGCGTCTTTGGAAACAATAACAACAATGGCTGGAGAAATTGTAACCAATAACGGAGGACTAATTATATAGTGATGCTCTATCCGTTTTATATGTAATCTGTGGTCCCGTGCAGGATACATTTATAACACTCTATGAAGACAAAAAAAAACAACGTTTCAATGGGTTACTTTTAACTGTAGGTATATATATATATATATATATATATATATATATATATATATATATATACATTCAATATATATTCAAATGTAGTCTGTGCTTATATATTGTTCATCTATATTCAGCATAGAGACATTGTCACAAGTTCAGAAACTTAAAAACATTAAATAGAAATCTGACTGAAATAAATCAATCATGCTTTTTTTATTTTTTTGTTTTACCAAAATTATTTTTAATGGCTAGAACCGTGGAACAGAAAAAAAAAAAAAACTTCAAAAGACCTCCCCCCTCCCTTCCCGCATTTTTCTTCGGTCCTGATTTCCCTACTAATGCTGAAAGGAAAAGCAATAATGGACATCCACTACATCAAAGGCAATCATTTTATCTGGGATTTTACTTTCTTTTTTTTTTTGCGTTGCTGCACAAATTATTCCTCTTGATTTAACCCGCGCGCGCAATGAGAATCCTGGGGCAAGCAAAATGAAAGAGAAAATGAAAGTACACAGCTCGTGGGAATTTCCGTTTGACTTCATTTTTTTTTATCTTTCTGATTTAATAAAAAAAAAAAACGGCAAGAACCATAATGGTCGGATGTGGAGCATAGGTCGACTCAAGACAACCCCGCGCATGTATCTAACGCAGCGTTTCTCAAACTTCTACGCTTCACCACTCACTTTGAAAACTGTTTTGTTTTCACGACTCACCGGTAAATAAAAACTATGATATAAATGAATGAGTCATAAATTGTATAAAAACCTTTAGATATCCAACTTAAGTCACGGCCCGTTGACATGTGTTCTGGTTGCAACTCCCGTGCGTCGGCCCTTCCCCTCAAGTGGCACCCAGGGGGGTGAGGGAATCACCCCTGATGCCCTTTCCCGTCTTTCCCCACCTTCAGAATTAAAGAGCTTCACTACTCTCCAAGAACGAAGTTTTATTTCTAACGCATGTGCTTTCGGTGTAGCGATAATGATCAACAAAAAAGTGTGATGTTTCATGTATGCACCAATGTATAATGTTGGGATTGCTTGCTTTATTTTTTTTTTACCTTCTCTCACTCACCCAACGGTCCCAACTTTGCCACACTCTTCGCTTGGTTACATCAATTTATATGCATTAAAATGTAAACAAACTACTCCATTAGCACATGGTAGCTGATTTCTCTGGCCTGTTGGCAAGCGCATTTTTCTTTCTTTCGTTTTTTTTTGCAGTAGAAGAAGAGTACAAACAAAAATGTAAATAAATAAACAAATTTAACGAAACAACTTCCGAACTTGCTGAATAATTTTTAAGGAAAAACTTTCAGTGATTTAATAAAAAAAAAAAAATAAAAGTTGAAGAAATATTATTTAATTTAAAAAAAAAAACACCATAGACTCAGACCGCAGTGAAATCTCAATAGAATTTTGGCTCTCAAAGCTTTAAAAATGAGGCAGAGGAAGATTCGTGTTGTTTTTTTTTTCACCCGCAGGCATCAAGGGTAATCAAACTAACCAGAACCGATCGTCTGCCACTAGCTGGGTCTATACACATTCATACACACAAACACACACACATGAATACACACACACACATACACAAACACATGCGCGCATCTTCAGAGGAGGACATACAAACACACTCACATTTTTTTTTAAACCAAGGTTTGTTTACGTGTGGATTTAGCCACAGACACAAACGTGTGGTGTGAGTACCCCCCCCCCATCCCCATTTCCCGTCACGATACCTACACAGGTCAACAGTACCGATATACAGTTAAACTCTCTAGAAATGATCTCTGGGCGGGGGGAAGGGGTGGGGTGCACATATCATGGGCCCATGTCCCCCCCCCCCCAAGGACCACGTGAAGTACAGTAATTTTCTAAAAATATGAATTTAACGATTAGGTGTGAATGTCTGCCCCTCCGCCCCCCACACACCCTCACATACCCCGACAGTGAGGTGGCTTTACCCAAGAAGTCACATAAACGGAATCTTTAAGTGTTGCGTGAGCTACTATTGCGTGAGCTACTATTGCGTGAGCCTACTATTGTGTGAGCTACTATTACGTGAGCTACTATTGTGTGAGCTACTATTGCGTGAGCTACTATTGTGTGAGCTACTAATGTCTGAGCTACTATTCTGTGAGCTACTATTGTGTGAGCTACTATTGCGTGAGCTACTATTCTGTGAGCTACTATTGCGTGAGCTAATATTGTTATTTTTTTTAATTGAGACTAGTTTTCAGTCTATCATACTTGAATACTTGTTCCAAGCTCAAAACTGCCCTATTCCAACATAGGGGTGGCTTTCGACTGTGAGAACCTGACATTTTGCTAGTTTAGTTTTAATGCTTCCTATGAATGCATGTGTATATGTCTAAGTACCATAAGAATGTAATGAAGTATTGAATATATATATATATATATATATATATATATATATATATATATATATATATATATATATATATATATATAAATGCAATAAACATTCGTGTGTAACATTGCACAGTAACTGAAAATGACAAAGTAAGCTGGACTTACCACACGAAAATTTGTCCGAATTCTGTCCCTCTAGTAAACGCTGTCACATCTTCCCTTGTTCAACTCCCTGTGGGGCTTATAATCCAAATCTTTTAATAGACACTTTAGAGGTTTACATATCCAATCAGATTCCGAGATGTTTCTTTTTGTTTAATCACATTTCCTTAGTAAATACTAAACTCCATTGTTACAAAATCACAATAAGCTCACTGATACACCATGGTGTGAGTTGAGACACCAGCTCAAAATACACCATGGGTGTGAGTTTAACTGCAGGTTCTGTCGATCAGCTTTAAATATATGGACTAATGGAGAGTTTTTTTTCTATCCTAGCTATCTATCTATCAATATATCTTATATATATATATATATATATATATATATATATATATATATATATATATATATTTACATTTATCTAGTTATCTATTGATCTAATCTATCTATGTAACTAATCTATCCAAATGAATCTATCCATCTATCTAATTAATTTATCCATCTATCCTATTAATCTATCCATCTATCTAATTAATCTATTCATCTAATCTATCCATCTGTCTAATTAATCTATCTATCGATCCAGTTATCTACGCGCATGCAGCCTACCCTATCTGCTCACGCATCAGCTGTAACGCTCACTCCCAACGAAACAGATACAGATGACACACAACCAGCACGTGCTGAATATATCTGAGTCTTGCAGGCAAAACCTTTTTTTTTAAAGAGAGAGAGAGAGACATAAAAAGAACATGGCTAATAATCCCCCCCCTCCTCCACCCGTACTACTGAAAATTCACCAAATAATTAGCGCTGCTGACCTACTTTCTACCCTAGGCCTCACTTCGTCACCCCCCTCCCCTCCCCTCTCCTTTAACTTAGATACGTTTTAAACATTTGAATAACCTAAGACGGCTGTTCTCAAACTTTTGCCATTTGCGACCCACTGTGAAAACTTTTCGGTCTTCGCGACACGCCCATGTTAAATTAAAAAGGGGGGGGGGGAATCTAAAAATAAAATAAAATAAATCAATTGTATACACTCTCGATTAATTAATTATCAAGCTTATTGGGCCATCCACTTCAGATCAGATAGGTCTAATCTTTTAATTTTTTTTTTTATTTCGGAGGGGGCGAATGCCCCCGATGCCGCCCCCCCCCCCAGTTGCGCCACTGGATAGATAGATAGATAGATACCCTCCAGTGTGTTTATCGCGGGCCCCATCTTGAGGACCACTGACATAATGTTCACTGACTTTTATGATTCGACTAATAAAAAGAAAAGGTTTTTTTTTTTTGAAAAAAAGGAAAACTCGTTTGGGGGTTTGGAGATACGGAGAGAGTGGGAGAGAGAGGGGGGGGAAGAGAGAGAGAGAGAGAGAGAGAGAGAGAAGATAGAGAGAGAGGGTTCCCTTTTTAAAAACCATAAGTAAACTAAATTTGTGTTTTTGAGAAACAATGCAGACATGTGCTAGTGTGTTTGTGTGTATGTATAGGGGTGTAACATAGATAAATAGAGAGACAGAAAGACAGATAGATAAATAGAGAGATGCATTTAGTGCAATGATATGGTATTATATTCATTATTAACCTTGTCTCTCAATGAACCATACATACTTGACTTTTAACTTTGGTACAGTCATAATGATGCATTTTATGCATAAAAGTACCAGATATAATTCACTTAAACCGCAGTCACAATGTGATGTTCAATGTATGCATAAAAGTACCAGATATAATTCACTTAAAACGCAGTCACAATGTGGTGTTCAATGTATGCATAACCTCTAACCCACTCATTAAAAATTACCAGACATGAAAATGATAAAATACCTTCAGTGCAGTTACATTTCAATTTCAAGCATTGACGCCACTTGAATTGTGCCCGTCGGGGCAGCAATATTATTAAAAAAAAAGTGCTCCGGGGTACAGACTTCAGGGTCAAACATTAGCGGATTCGACCAACAGCTCTTGCCAGAATTAGTATTCAAAGCAATGTGATATAGAAATGCGTGCGTTTGCGTGGACAGGAACTGTACCTTTCTGAATAGGGCACATCATCTACTTGAGCCGGCCCTGCTCAAATCATATTCTGACAGCCAAATATACGCACCTCCCCGGCCCCCAATTGTCAAAAGCCCCCCCCCCCCTTTTCCAAAAAAAAAAAAAATTCAAAAAAAAAACCAATAAAACATAAGAACTTTCTGCCTGAAATATTTTTGCTTAACATGTACACGCTTACATATTCCTTCGCTAACTAGACCACACTCTTCTTTACCTTCCTTCCCGCCTTCCCTTGCCAAGGTCAAGGCCTTGTTGTGTAAGGTAATCCCGTTTATCCGGCATTAACACACGCTTTTGTGTTTTGAAGTCTGGAAACCTTATTGTGTTACACAGGCACAGACAAAACATTTGCAGACAGACAGATAGACATAAGACTTTAAAACGGTGTCAGCATTATAAATTAAAAAAAATATTTCAAACCTTTTTGGCGTCATAAACAGAGCCGGATTTAAAGAAGGGCGTACCGAGGTGTGCACCCAGGGCCCCCGAAATATTTAAGAGCCCCTCAGAGCCCAATTTCAAACCCTATGAAATGTCTCTCTTTTTCTAAAAGGGCCAACGTTTTCTTCTGCGCCCGGGGCCTAACTGACATAGGTCGGCCCTTGCCCATACCCCAATTGAGGCCTTTCTAAAATTATTATGCCCCCGACCCCCCCCCCTTCCTAACCCTCCATGTAACACGGGCATAGATTTAATTTTCAATAGTCAAATATCGTACTACTCTCAACACGAAAACGTTTTCAAATAGGCTTTCTCCCATCCTAACAATCGATAGACTCCTTTTATCCTAAACAATAGCCAGACTTCTTGTATCCTAAACAATCGATAGACTCCTATATCACATAACCTCGCCATTTTCTTTTTATGTTATATAAATAGTTCATTAAATGACATTCACTGCTGATTAGAACAAAAAAAAAAACAACAACAGAATAACAATATTCAGGTTTTGGCTTTTTTTTTTTAAACCGTCGTTCCGTTATGCAAAGAAAATCTGGCCATCGGCTGCTGCTCGCCCTGTTGTTCAATATTTTGAAGACAAATGAACATTTCAGACACAGGGCGTAGGACTGGTTCGGCTGACCCGGCAGTCTAAACTTCATTAGGGTACTAAGAACCTGATTTGCCTCACGAGACAATATTAGCTCGGCCATGACCTTCGTGTGTTTGACAGAGGCCGGAAACACACCTTCCCGTTCTCTCTTCGTCTCGAAGCCCCCTCCTTCCCTCTTTAATGGGAAAAAAAAACCACAATCGAGGATACATGTACAAAGATTTCTTGACTTATGAACTAAATCGTAGAATAAAATAAAATTAATAACACACCATTGCAGCTATGGCAGAGCCTAGTCGGTCTAAATATTGAAATATATATATATATATATATATATATATATATATATATATATCAGGGCTAGAAAAGGAAATGACGTTAATCGTGGTTGTGAAGAATTTCAAGTGATAATGTTAGTATTGTGGATACATGTAAAACAAACTAACTGGACGGAATAAAAAAAGTGTATAGATGATTTCATCAAGATAACGAAGACTTGATTCATTGGTAGAGTGGGTTGATTCATGGGACATAATTAAATATAGTCTGAATTAATTATATTTTAGTAGGACTAGTCATAATAGTTAAAATTAGATAGAATAGTTAGAATTAGATATAATTAGGCAAATTTAAATTATGCAGACAAACCAAAACATTAACCGCCATACATGCAGAGACAGTAAAATCAAAGGATCGAATTCATCAGAAATACATAATGATTCGATAAGTTTATTCACTGCGAGAAATCCACACGGAATTACACAACATACACATAAATGACGTCATATAAATCTTTAATTTTCAATGGTCAGCAGATTCAACTAGGGTCATCAGGGGGAATTAACTGAATTCAACAGTATGAAGTCAATAAAGGCAGTTTTTTTTTTTTATATTTTCGCTTTAATTTGTTATTTGGTTCGAGAGTTCACAATCTCTTAAAAAGCTATTGTACAGAATGTACTGGTTAAAATAAACATGGTTATAAAGCCTGCTAAAGAAGAGAAAGTGGTGTCAAACCTGCACTGGTGTGTTCAAAATAAATGAGACAGAAAAACCCGACAATGTCATAGTTAACATCCACCTTCACCATTTTATAAACAATTTTTTTTTTTTAAAAATAGTCATCTATACGTTATAAACACCTCTACTTCCCAGAACCCCACAGCAAGCAAAACACTGTTACGAAAAGATAAACAAAAAAAAAGTAATCAATAATGTAAATAGTTGAATGGGTGATTTCTTTTGGTGTGGACTTATTCCGCTAGAGGGCTGGATGGATGAAGGTATCAATCACTTCCAGTTTCAAGTCACTCTGCCATCTCTTGTACTAAAAGTGACAACATTCAAATCTTTAATCAAAACGAAATATAGGCTATCAGTTTTTTTTTTTTTAATTTAGTTTTTATCAAATTTCAACTTGATAAATAATTAATAATTTTTTTATGTGCGTTTATATGGTCGTTGGAAGAGGAAACCGTCGACCGCCTACAGCTTGCTAGCTAAGGCAAAATGTGACATTGTGTCACATTGACTTTCAATAACAAAAACAATACTTGGGTCACTGAAAGAATACAAAATAATTGTAACTGTTTTCAATGCGATTTCATCATACACAAGCCAGATTTCATAGCGCAAGAAAAAACGAGGCTACAAGAGAAGATATATACATGTATATGTTATAGGCAAAGTGTAAAATCCGGCATTCTATAGAATGCCTAGGCAATGTATAGAATGCCTAAATTTTTCAGGCAAAGTATGAAATGAATTGCTATTTCATACATTGCCTAGGCATTCTATAGAATGCTGAGTACCCGTTCGGCAAAGTATGTAACTGGCCTTGTTAGGAACTAGAGTAGATTTAGAGACAGACAATCCCCTTCGACGTTGTAAGATAAGAAGATATATCAGAAGTAGGAGTAATGCAAATAATGGTTGACAAGGTGACAGACGACTTAGGACAAGGTGGTCAGAAAACAATAGAGTAGTAAACAGCAAAGGAGTGACGTTTCTTGAAGTAGACCAGGAGGCGACGACGGACAGTTTAGGTACCATGACGACCAGGGGGCGCTCCTTTGGTGAGAACTATTATGAAGGAGACTGTGACGTAATTAGGGAAATTAAGGTGGCGATTCCCGATGTTGACAAAGGGCGGGGAGACTCACGAAATCTGTTGGCAGTTGTTATGAGCATGACAGAAGATGGCTTTTACCGCCTTGGAACTGCACATGGAATCTTGAAGCAGCTATATGCCAGATCAGAATTCACCGTATGTCCAAAAGATTTAATAAAAGCGGAAGACGTTCCTGACCTTGAAATAGCTCTCCGATCTGCTGCTACTTCTCAGTCTACAGGAAGCGGCCAAAGATTCGTCAGATGTAAATGCAAGACGAAATGCCAAACTATGAGGTGTCTTTGTGTGAAAAAGAAAATTAAATGCAATTCAAAATGCCATTCTAGTCTTCCCTGCTGCAAGAAGTAGCTCATTCCAGTTGTGTTCTGCTTGTTTTCACCAGAAACAACATCTTTTCATTATTTATCAATTCTTCACTAATTCGTGAAATATGAACATGACAGATCAAAATACCAAAATATGAAGTGTTTTGTCAGAAAGAAGAAAATTAAGTACAGTACAATTCTAAGTGTGAATCCAGTCTTACCTGCTGAAGCAAATACTTCAATCTGCTGTCGTTGTTTTTTACGGTATGAACATCATATGCTTTATTTTGCATTCATTCCATATTAAAATACGTTTTTATCAATAAAGGCTTTTGTTGTTCTTTTCTGATATTTTGCCTAAACGACACTAGTCATTTTATACAATGCCTAGGCATTGTATAGAATGCCTAGGAAAAGTATGCACAATTTAGAAATTTTATACTTTGCCAAAACGACACTAGTCATTCTATACAATGCCTAGGCATTGTATAGAATGCCTAGGAAAAGTATGCACAATTTAAAAATTTTATACTTTGCCTAAAATCACCAGGCATTCTATACAATGCCTAGGCATTCTATAGAATGCCGGCATTTCACACTTTGCCTATAACATATATATACCGGTATAGATAGCAGACGAGATGTCAAATACAATTTTAATGATAAACAGGATGTAGACTTAAAAATTTTCGAAATACAGATGACATGTCGTAAATTAATAAGTATAGAGTTTCTTTAAATTCTTTTTTTAAATACATAATTAAAAACATATGAAGACTTAAAAAAAAAATATCTATTCATTTTTTTATGGAGAGTGATTGACAAGTGAAACGTGAAGTGGTGGACGTTTAGTGTGCATGTCCACACTCGTCATCCGCGTTGACTTATACATATATAGGCAATGGTTGATGGATGGATATAGGAATGGATAGATGGATGAATGGATGGGTGGACGGATGGATAGATAGATAAATAGATAGATAGAACGATATATAGATAGAACGATAGACAGACAGACAGACATATAGATAGATAGATAGATAGATAGATAGATAGATAGATAGATAGATAGATAGATAGATAGATAGATAGATAGATAGATAGATAGATAGATAGATAGATAGATAGATAGATAGATAGATAGATAGATAGATAGATAGATAGATAGATAGAAATATAGATAGAAATGTTTCAATACATATATGTATGTTGGTAGGAAGACACAAATGTGTTAGATAACATATTAGATGCTTGATTCAGATTAAAACATAATGAAAGCTATTACACCTTTTTTTTAAAGGTCATAGCTCCCCCCCCCCTTCCTAATCACCCACAACTCTAGCTTCAAGAGCCACAATCCCCACTTCCCCCACCCACCTTGTGGCTGGACATCAAAAAGCAGGCAGTAAGAATAACAAGCGAACACCAACACAACACGGTCATAGGGCTTATGATGTACAGCTGTCAATATTGTCATATCAAGTCTCCCACTCTCTCTCTCTCTCTCTCTTTGTGTCTCTCTCACTCTCTTCTCTACGTCTCTCTCTCTCTCCCTCTCTCTCTCTCTGTTGGCCTATTTCAGTCCTCTCTCTCTCTCTCTCTCTCTCACTCTTTCTGTCTCTTTCTCTCTCTGTGTCTCTCTCACTCGCTGTCTCTCTCTCGGTCTCTGTCTATCATTCTCTGTCTCTCTCTATATCTATGTTTCTCTCTCTGTCTTTCCTTTGTCTCTCCCTATCTCTCTCATTCTCTGTCTCTCTGCTGTTGTTTTTTTTTATTATCGGGTAAAATAATACAAAAATGTTCACTTTGAAAAGAAACATGTATTTCGATTGTATTGTTTTAAGGATGCAGATTTTGGCATCTATTTAGTTACAGAGAAAATAACACCCGAAGTTGGAAAAAAGCCACTGTTGGCAGGAACCTCCCCACCCTCATTAGCAATACACTAGTTGACCTTTGAACTAATTTGAACACCCTCCCCCCCAATGAACTGATGTGGATAAAGTATTGGTAGGCGGAAGGGGGTGAGGGATAGGGCGTCAAAAGCCTTTTTGGTTGGTATTGAAAGGGGGGGGGGGAGTCTAGCCACCATGTCTGCCAGCGTTTCCTGCTCCATCTTTTTAGGTCTCAAGTCAGAATATACGAAATTGGAATATCAAGTGATGCTGTGATCGGAATACTAATACTGTTTGTTTCTGTAAGGTTTGTTCCATTGATGGCGAGTTGGGGGACGCGAAGGGTCTAGGAGAGGGAGCGAGCGGCGCGAAGAATGCATTGCCCTGATTGAGCGGTTTGATTTCCACTTTAGACAACTCTGCTCAATATTTCCCAAGAACTGTACAGCGGTGAATAGGGTCCCCTTATCGTCTGAAATTCTTGCTATCTTTTCTGGATTGGCACGGGCAATGTAATCTTTATGTTCTTTTGGACGTTCGTGTTCATGAATATATAATTAGTTTATATTTTCCAAGGAGAAATAAATACATTTTTTTTCTTTGAATATATTTCGAATTAATTCTACAAAAGCTGGACTATTATAGACCTAGAATTACACGTTGTGCAACATCTTTTTTTTTGTGTGAATAGTCCTTTAGCCTGAGCAGTTCTTATTGATAGGCAAAACTAGGCGATTGCCGTGGGCACCCACTGTTGAGCCCCCCACCCAATCCAATTGGGCCAACCGCAAGGAAGGGTCACCTGAACGCTTGTCAGGGGCCCCCTGGATAAAATAATTTAAAAGCTGAGAGTTGTCATGCGGGATTTCTGATTTTCTAGATTTTTAGTGCCCTAATATTAATTAACGGCGGTCTTTGCATCGTTTTTGCCTACTTATCTAGGGCACCCTAACCCCCCCCCAATCCTCCTCTTACCAAACAAAAAAAAAGCAACAAAAAAAAAAAAACGAACAATATCATGAGAATGGCTTTGCTTTCCGAAATTCATATGCTGGGCTGAGAGCATTTAGTGTCGATTATAAACCGAATCACGCAATTTCCTATCCCCCCTCCCCTCCCTTCACTCAGACGCGGGGCTTGGTGTGATACCCAAGTTGCCTCTCCTTAACAGATCCATTACGTTGTAAGGGGGCCCTAGGCAAAGACTTTGAAATATTTTTGGGCCCTGTGAAAAATACCTATCTTATTTGATAGAAAAATTTTCAGGAAAATGGGGCCCTAATTGATCACGTATCTATCAATCCTAAGTTCTTTATAAGGGTTGGCCACGCATGCGGTCTATGAGAGACGCATACATGTATAGTAAAAAAATTCAGTGTAAAAGAGTAATAAAACATTAAAATATATATGTAATGTAATGACCATTTAAAAGGGAGGCACATCCGCACCAATTGTGTTTCTTTAAAATAAACTGAATGCTCTCCCTTTGGTCGAAAAAAATCGTATCAAGCCTATGAGTATGACCCTGAGGAATGTAGGGTCATGTCGGCAAAATGTGTTGTGGTTCAAATGCCCGGATGACTTCGTTATTGTCGTTCAATGGAAGTTGGATAGATGAAAACGTGCTACTTGTCAATTTTATTTTCACTCCGACTGAAACCAATAGATTAATATAGAATGGCAATATACATTGTTAAGAATTAGTTGTAATGAACAAGAAAAGAATTTTTGTTTTATTATTCAGCGACATTGAAAGGACACTTGATAATAAATATTAATATTTAGAGGTAAACATTTTCTTCGTCAACGTAAAAAGTACGCTTGTTTACGAATTTCTCCGCAAAAGGCCTTGATTTTATTTATAGTAACAGAACATGGTCTTGCTGTTCACCAACTATGAATGATAACATCATCTAAATTTGTAGAACAACTTTGCAGAAGCTGAAAAACATTTCAGTATATATAATATATTTACTGAGTAGCTTTCACTTCACCTTTAAACAGTTACCTTTTTTTTTTGTTAATTATTAGTTAAAGATAACAATTAATTCAGGTTTTCTTAGGTACAAGTCTAAATTTAACTAAGTTGTTCTAATTATTCTAAGTAAAAGTTAGGTACTTAAAATAAGAGTTAAGTAAATATGATAAACCTAATTTTGTGAGTAAAAAAATATTTTCTTTAATAGTTAAATTTATTATAGCAGAACTAACTAATGACATATCTTGTGATTCTTGATGAATTAAAATTTGGTTTTTCTAATTGGACTATACTTAACTATACTATGTCTATAGACTATACTTTTTGTTACATTGACAATGATCACAATGTCATTGTTCTTTGAATTTTATTTCCTTTTTTTATATATTGAAATAAGACGGGAACTTATTTCAGAAATTTAAAAAAAGGAGAAAATATGTCATGACATTTTTATTATCAATGAATATTTATGTTTGTTCTATAAATATTGTCATATTCCCTACATTATAGGCTACTACTAGTACTACTTCTAAGAGTAACTTGTTAAAATATAATTTCCTTCTATATCGTAATAATTTTTTCTAGCATCACCTGTTTTATATTTCCATTGGCTATTGGTTTTGTTATTAATTAAAAACCGAAACTGTTGCCCAGTAGTGGTGATGATGGTAAAAATTCTCTGTGAGTAGTGCTATTTATTTTCCTAAAAATGCTTTTAACTGATCCATACATTTGATAAATGAACATTCTTTAATAAAAGTAAAAAAAAAAATATATTTTTATAAAATGGACTATATATAATATTATCACGTGATATTGAGACAAAATATATATGGCTAAAAATTAAAATAATTGGTTGATGTGACAGTATCTGATGTGTGTTACTTTTTTCGATGACTATGATGCACTTGTGGGATAGATGGCAGAGTGGTTAGATTGTGAGAACCATGGAATTTTTTTTCAGATGAAAGTTGGTTCAAAGTTGTCCCACAATTCCACCCATCTTTAACTAGGTACCTGACTTTAGTTGGGGAAGTAAAGGCGGCTGGGCTTTGTGCTAACCACACATATGCCGAGGTTATAGAAACAGATGAATTCTACACTTCATCTGCCCTTATGGCCTTTTAGTGCTAAGGGGAAAAAAAAATAAATGATGCACTTAGTTTGAGGTCTGGAGTTTTTAAAGAAAAAGTGCCTCTTATTCAAAAAGAAATACAATTTTTTTTGTTAAATTTTAGAAGTGTTATACGGTTCAACTCACCTATTTTATCAATGTATATCTTGTCTTTTGCAGTTGGATCTGTTCTAAACTAGCTTGTAAACAAAGATGATGCAAGTCGACAGAGGAAAACCTCTCACAGAGCAGCAGTATTTAGCCTTGAAAGATGTTCGTCCAGGAATGAAAAATTTACATTTAATTTTTATAGTGTTAGAAGTTGGTTAGTCATTTTTGAGTATTTCATAACTTTGATTATATTCGACCAGAAGTTTAATATGATGTTAATAACTGACTTTCACATTTAGTAATTTTACTGAATTGAACTAAGGGGTAGGGTACAAATCCTAATCACTCTAGTTCCCTGTGGAATCTGTACCAACATATCTATCTCATTTGCAACTGAAGTGGGTATACATGCTAGTGCTACAATAACTGCCATTTAATTTTTGTTTGGCTCAGATTTTCTTTTTATTAAACTGATAATGAAAGAAATCTGAAATGCACTTGTCATTTCAGGAAAACCAACAAGAACAAAAGACGGACATGACGTCAGATCTTGTAAAGTAGCAGACAAAACTGGTTCCATCAATTTGTCTGTATGGGATGAGGCAGGCCATGTTATTCAGTCCGGAGATATATGTAAATTTTTGAAGGGGTAAGTCTTCTTGTTGTCAATGAATGCATGTCATTTTAAAAAGGTGATCTAAACTTTACTACATTACATGTCATTCATTTCTAAATTTACAACAATTAATTCTAACCTATTTTATATTTTCATTTTCCGCATTTAATTAAAGGGAGTAGCTTTAGGTTCTCTCTTTGTGACTTTTTTCAAAAACCCTTTGTAACCTGAAGTGTAATTTTAGTACAGTAAGTTCTTTTGAAACATTACGCCAGTAAGTGTTTTTTTTTTTCCAGGTATGCATCATTATGGAAAGGTTCTCTAACTTTGTATACTGGGAAAATTGGGGAGATTTTAAAAATTGGAGAGTAAGTGGTTTTTGTTTGAACATTTTTTGAAGCAAATAGATTTAGATGTTTCTATTTTACAATAAGGTTAAACTTTAAAAAAAAAATTTTAACATTTCAGATTCTGTTTGAATTTTGTTGAACTTCCCAACTTCAGTGATCCCAATCCAGAATATTTAAAAATAGTAGGTTTTTCAAAGACAGCATTTTGATACAGTGGTTATTGACCTTCATGTTTTATTTGTTTGTGAATAATGGATACTCCCCAATCGATCTTTTAGAAAAAAATAAAATGATTATTTTATAAAATATATTTTTGGGTTTAAAATTGTCCTCATCTTTTATAAGGACTCTGCTTTAATATATAGTATTGATTAAAGTGCTTTGTTCAACGTATTGTTGTGTAACTGTCAAATGATTTGGATAAATTGTCTCAAAAATAAGATTCACTTTGAAACAGGAAGCTACTCAAAGGAAATCCCCCACAGAAGGTGATGTCAACTTAGCCCCCAAAGTTGAAGGTCAGGTGGCCCAAGGTTTGCAAGTTCAAGGAAACAGGCCTCCACAAGGTCCCTTGTCCCAAGGTATTATTATTTTTATGGTAACTATCTAAAAATAATAGAACTGGTGTTTGATTCAAAAATTTAATTGAAATTAAGGCATAATTTAAGATATACGTAGTAAGTGAATGGACCTTAACTTCAAATTGTAGATCGAATTTGGCTATTTATCGATGGGGCACTGCTCTGAACTATCAGTATTTTGGTCAAATTAACTCACTTAGGTGTAGCGTTAAAAATTTTCATCGCAGATTTTTTGATGCATTAACCTCACATAATACAGTTTAATCAACAGCCCTATAAAGTAGTTTTTTATTCTAGCATCAATTGTAAAGTGTTATTTATCATGCAAATGGAACAACGTGTAAAAGGTGTTTTTTTTTTTTTTTTAATTTTTGTAGGAAATGGTCAGAATAATTATAATCAGCCAAGGGTTCCGCCTCTGCATCGGCAGCCGAACATGGCAGCTCCACAGCGTAGCATTATGAATGGAAGTAACAACAGCGCTCCTGGTGTGACAGCCACAGCCAGAGGTGGCCGAGGAGGGGTCAGAAGATAGCATAGCTCACTCCATGTTTAGTTAGTATTTTTTTAATAATTGATTATTTTGCATGTTGTTTATATATAGAATTTTTGTACTCAGCTCATTTCTTCGTTTATGTTATGGCCTATTAAATGCTACACGTTTAATTCAACTATTTTTGTAAAGGTCATTTGTGTTGAAAGTAAACAGTTTATTTTTCCTTGGAAAAACATAATGTATTAGAGAAACTAATATTTACGTTCAGTCTTTTATTTGTACAAAACCAAAAGATTACACAATCATAAGCATGTCTTTCTTTTCAGTTTTTTTTTCAAAGAGTTAAGATACATTTTTGCTAACTTTTTTTTGTTTTTTTTTTGTAAAGAGAAAACTATAACAAAAATGATTGAAGTTGCCTTTTGAAAAATCTTTTTTTTAGAAAAATTTTTTCTGTTTGGGGTGTTTTTTTCTAACATTAAAAAAAATTCTCTTTATATGATAATTTGTACTTCGCAACCTACAAAAATTATGAGTGGTCTTCACTTGATTTGTTAAAAAAAAATTATTTGGTAAACTAGATTGATAAATAAACAGACATGTTTTTTTTAACAGTTTTTTTTTTATCCTCCCCTAAACATCTCTAATAATCAAAATATTTTTTTATTTTGCTTTGATTTTCATGTAAAAAAAAAATGGCATTAACTGGTTGAGACAGGTAGTGATGACAGTTGTTAAACTGCTGGGTGTTAAAATGTTAATGAAAGATGGACAATAATAAGCCGTACAAGAATGTTTTGACTCTGTATTGATTACCATAGTTTTTGGATTGTGCAAAAAAAATATTAGAGATTGTACTATTTTAGTTTATTGTTTTGGTTAGTTCATTGTTATCGTAACAAAATTTGGAAGGGCATATTTAGTAATTGAATTAAAATCAACTACAAATATATTATAAAAGCTTCTAAAAAAATTGAAATACTTTTACCTTACTATAATAAGTTCTCTGTAAGTGAGCAATTAAATTGAAATGATTTCGACAAAAATGGAAATATTTTAATATGAAATAGTTGTTGAATTAAAAAAACGTCAAAGATAACTTCCACTGGTTTTAATTGTGTGTTATATTTGATGATGAGCATTTTTGACCTTTCTGTGCTTATTTGAACTTTGATCTGTAAATAAGCAGTGTATTTTTGTTGTTGCTTATTATTAATATTACCATGTCACTTTTTTTTTTTTTGTCAATTGACAGATGTCACTGATCAAAAATGTTCTATGAACATTTGTAAGTGTGTTATATTTGAAGGATGATTACGTACTTGTATGAATTGAATTATTTTGAAGTTTGTTGTCAAAATACCTATTGTTATTGTAATAAACATATTTTAAAAAAAGTACCTTGTGTTTTATATCATTAGATGTTAAAATGTATTGTTAGACCATAGCCTTCTTCCTCTAGTTATTATGGCAAAATTATCTTATTTTTAAAAAAAAGGAAAGACCTTTTCTGTGATGCAGTTAAGTACATGGACAAAAAGGAGTTGTTTTTTTAAATCATCCCTTTTAAAGTTGTACACAGATAAACATAAACACAGCTATTTTTTTTTTTTTTTTCAAAAAAAGTTTTTTCTTTTATTTAGCAATATTGTGTAAAATTAATAAATGATCAATGCTGCTGATGATATTAAATGTAAATGTCTCAAGATGACGTCATTTTTATGTGATATACAAATATACAAAATAAAATATGGATTAAAAACAAGAAACAGTTATCATAAAAAGATGCAAATAGTAAATGTAGGAGGGGAAAAAAAAAACAACGGATCAATACATGTTAAGCACTCTTGAGGAGAGAAAAATATGTTTTGTCTTTGAACTGGATTTGTATGTTGTTGGTATGTATCTTTGTACACACATACAAGCTAACAAAAAAACTGAAAAAAAAATAAATAAAATATCAGCTGAAAAAGATCCAACCAAAAATCTGTGAGGACATGAATAGTTCTGAATGACATAAACAGTAAATGATATGAAGAGACTGCTGAATTAAAAGCATGTCGGTTTTGATTGGATCAAACACCTTTTTAAAAAGTTTATCAGTGAATATTCAAAATTCTATTTTTCAGGAACTTTTATATAAATGGACAAATTTGACATTGATAATCACATATTTTAAAAAAAAAAAGAACAAATGCTTTTAAACTGAACAAAAATATTCAAATAATTATTGCGGTAATGCTAAAAATATCACTTGAATTAATAATTACAAAATAACTTTAGTTAGATTCAACATTGTGAGCCTATCAATTTGAAAGTGAAACAGAATTATACTACTTATGTTTATAATCTGTGGACTAGTGGCTGTCTAGAAATAGAATTTATAATACCAAGTGTTCTAAAAACATCCTCAAATAAGCTGTGTGTGTGTAAATGTTTGGTTCATTTTTACTGCTCTGTGTAGACTCACTGTTCAGGTATTGGCTGCTCAACATATACTATGTAGCTTCTTATTGCTCTAGAATGACTAATTTACTTCCTACTAAATGCAGTTGCAGTAAACAAATGACTTACAATGGACAGTGGTGGATTGTTGTTTACTTCCTTGCTATTGTGAATGTTTTCATGCTACATACATATTTTATTACCATACATGTTTTCATGCTACATACATATTTTATTACCATACCTAATTCACTTCCTACTGACATTACAGTTCAATAAGATGAGAGATAGACGATATCACTTAGAAATGAACAAACATCCTTTTGTTACTACATGTACGGACTAGAGATTATCCATTAATTGACTTCCTTTACATCAACTGAATTAATAGACTTGGGTACAATGTGACAAGAGACCAGTGTGTTGTGACAAGAGACCAGTGTGTTATGACAAGAGACCAGTGTGTTGTGACAAGAGACCAGTGGGTTGTGACCAGGCTTGCGGAGCCGCCAAATTTGCTCCGGCTCCGGCTCCCACAAATTTGACAGCTCCGGCTCCCTATTAAGATAGTATCAAACGAGACAAAAATTTTTGTAATTGTGCCACGCAAACATGCCGCTGATAAAAAGTTATGCAAATTTTGTCGTGTTCACCCCTATAGAAGGCCCGAAGCGTGCGGGGGGGACAGGGACCCCCTTGTGTTTTGTCTGGCCCCCTCTGCTTATTTGTTCTAGTTAGTAAAATGTATTACCTGCCCCCCCCCCCTGCTATTGCCTGGCCCCTGCTGTAGAATGCCTGGCCCCATAGTCAGGAACTTGAAAAATATACGCATGTTGGTTTTACTAAAAACAAACCATTTCAGTGCATCCAGAATCATATCATTATTTTCGACCGAGGTTTCACTAGTCGCCATTTTCATAAGTAATAAAAAGTTATTTCAATGATCAAATTAGCAAATAGTAAAATGATACATTATTTAAAATATTTTAAAGACTTCAGTATTTATATTTGTTATTCATAAATTCGAAGTGACTATTCGGACCTGGGTACCAATAAACTCCGATTTTTATTCGGACCCCCGTCCCAATTAAGTCTGATACTTATTCGGACCCGTGGCAAATAATATAGCTAAGCTTAGTGCATATTTGCCACGGGTCCGAGTAACAATCGTGAAAATTCTACAGCAGGGGCCAGCCATTCTACAACAGGGGCCAGGCAATAGCGGGGGGGGGGGGGGGCAGGTAATACATTTTACTAAGTAGAGCAAATAAGCAGATGGGGCCTGATTCGCGGTCAAATAATAATACGAAATGACGCGTTCTATTTGTCGTCTTAGTAAAACTTTATTTTAAATGATTGATACAGTTATTCTATGAAATAAAACTTTTAACTTTATATATAACAAAATAACATGCCATTAAAAAAAATTTCGTCGGGTAAACAGGATTTAAAACGAACACAAAAAGATTCCCCGTTAAAGATTTCTTGTGGTGATGTGCGTGCACGCTATCATTTTAACGCTGTTACTGTTCGTAAAAATAACAACATTTCAAATTGTAGGAAGCAAACAATCAAACAAATTTGGAATTTTAAAGCTAAAAAAAAATTCTGCTGTAAAAAAAAAGCATTTGGGAGCTGTGGAGCCGCCAGATCTTTTCGGCTCCGGCAAAAACTAGCGGCTCCCGGCTCCTCGGCTTCGCAAGCCTGGTTGTGACAAGAGACCAGTGTGTTGTGACAAGAGACCAGTGTGTTGTGACAAGAGACCAGTGTGTTGTTTGAGCAAAATTTTAAGCTAAAAAACATTTCTTTATGTACTTGTGTCCTTGCCTTCTTTTATTCACATAAAAATAATTTCAAAAAGTGGGCTAAACTGTTTATTGTGTACTATTCTAGTCCATAGTTAAAATTATTAAGTTTTAGAAGTTTTATATTTTTAACTATGTCAAGAATCCATTCTTTACTGACAAAATTCTTTCATGAGTTCCAAAATAAATTCAAAGTAAAAAGATAATAAAGGCAATAAAAACACAGATTTTTTTTTTAACACATTACAGAAAAATTATTTATATGAAAAACTGCACTAGTGAACCCTATCTCCATGAAAAAATGATTTCGAAAGTCGGCAAAAGAAGCTAAGCTGAAAACAACAAAACGCTTTCAGGATTTCTGTGTCAATATTATTAAATCCCTTACATGTTTGTATTCAAAATTTATATAAGGTCAAAGTTACAAAACTAGGTTCAGTCTAGTCTGATTTTTAATCATAAAACTAACATTAGTATACACATCTATATATGTAAGTATATATTGGTATAAAAAAAGGGTTACAGAGAATTATAAATATTTTAAAAGTAATATGTGAACAGCTAACATAATATTTGTTTTTCTTTTTATCTTTGGTGGCAGGGGAAATGCAAATGATGCAGAGAGTTGGACATTCTGCTTTACACACACACACACAAACAAGCAGAGCCATTCTCAGGCATTTGGAGGCCATAGGTTAAGGTTATGGTTGGGGCCTTTATAATTTTCCAGTTGGATAGGATTGGGGGGGGGGGGGTGTAGGCGGTCGCATAGTTTGCCCATCCAAAAGAACAGCTCTGCTAACAAGTATCTCATCAAGACTATCATACCTTGGTCTGAGGACAGGAGCTACAATCACACTGAGAACACTGTTTGCTTTATACATGTCGAATGTAACACTGATGACAACAGTGAAAGAGAATAATAAAATATTCAGGCCCAAAAAAAAAAACAAAAAACAACTAATGCACATGTACAATTTATGTATACATGCATAATAAATACAACTTTTTTTTTTTTCATAACAAATAACTGAAGCATTTTTAAGCCGGGACTAGCCTAACCCACATTTAGGTCAAATGATGCATTTAGTAAAGTAAAATAAGTCAAGTTCCCTTAGCACTTGGAGGCCAGCAAGGAGGATTAAATGATTTGTGGCCTCCACAGAAATAATAAGGTGTTGTGCAGGGCTAGTACAACACCGAAATGTTTCATACATTTTTAAATAAATATATGCCAGAAACATCTTCCCAAGAAGTGAATTAGGCTAGTCTAGCTTAAAACTCTTCAATTTAGGTAGTTTAAAAAGTTTTCCACCAATTAAAAAAAAATGGCATTAACAAAAGGCTGCTAATTAGTTACAAAAAAAGAAATTGTAAAACTGTATACAACCTTATACTCAACCGTTAAAAAAAAATGCATTTTCTCTGAAATATGTTACGTGAAGGATAATTAAATCATGATGTGTCCCATGATGAGTGAACAATATTGCAGTGTTACTTCCAAATGTACCGGAAAGAGACATGAATTTGTTACAGTTTTATTGAGGTAAATTATAGGAATAAAAAAATTATCCCAACAAAAACAAACAAAAGATGAGATCCGAATTTCTATGAACAAACACATAATTTGACTTCACATGTAACGAGCAGAATCGAAAATGAAAAAATTCATTACTAGATTTTTTTTTAGTCAAACAAACATACACATTTTCTTAAATATTTCTTATATATATGATTTTTTGATTAGAATAAAAAGAAAATATAATTTCTCAAAAAAAAAAAAAAAAATTCTAGAAATTTCTAAGTATGAAAATAAACATCAAATTTTTAAATACAAATTCTTCATTATAAAACATTTTCACTCATTAAAAATGAATTGTGTTTAAAAAAAAAAATAAACGAATAAAAATGAAATAACTAAATCAAAGAGATACTTTACTAAATAAAAAAAAATATAATTATAATTTACAAAACAATGCTGCTGTACATTGTAGAAACGTAAGACATAAACAAATAACCATGATCAAAATCTGAGGTTGTTTTTTTATTCAATGGATGTTTTGATAAAGAAGACTCAGAAATTGTACTTAATATGGTTGTGTCTCAACAACCTGAAAAAACATATAATAGCAACAATAACTAATAAAAACCTTTTTATGAATAAAATATCTTTAAAAAAACAGCTAAGGTGATTTGTAATAAAAACAATTCAACAGAATGAGCCTGTTGCATTAAAAACTATATTTCCCATGTTTTCACTTTTAGTTTACACACATTTCAGACCTAAAATGAGATAATTAAAAAAAATCTTTCTTTTTACTTTAAAGGAAAAAAAAAATTTTTTTATATTTCATTTATGAGATATCATTAAGAGCTTAAGCCATTTTTTTCTAAAACTACCTTGTTGAAGAAAATCAAACATCCGCAAATGTCTATAACAATTTCTACAAGCTGAGGGAATTGGAGTTAAGAGTTTATGTAAAAAAATACTCATATTAAAAAAAAAACTTTCAATTTAAGGTTTGAATATATAACACCGAGAGGAAAAATATAATTTATAATTCTAAACTATGTATGATAATGTCCACATTCTTTATACAACCTGGCAACGAGCGATATTGAAATATTAATACCTGCCCATTCTCATTCACTTCTGGCCTTTAAAAAAATAATTCCTTTAATTATTGTTAATAGAGTCCAAAGGTTTAAAAAATTACAAATCTAGAAAAAAATGTCAAGAGACCAAGTATCAATAAGAAGATTTACAAAAATAAAAAAAAAAATAGTGATTTAAATCTACAAAAAAACTTTATAAGCACATTTTATTTTTTTTATCCGCTTTAAATAGAATGTGAGATTATCAAAGGGAGAGTCAAAGGTCACGGTCATGCAGCAGAGACCATCCTGGGAAGATGGTGGAAACATAAGGATGAACTGATTCATTGTGTTGAGTTGAGGCTGTACAGCGCAGCTTTTAAAATGAAAAAAAGACATCAACAGGGAAAAACTTAGCAAACATCATGGCAGTGACTTGAGTATAAATGCATCACTCTGGAAAGTAGGGGGAAAAAAATGAACACATTAGAATCAGATCAACTGCCTTCACATATTTATTCATCTATTACAGACACTTCATTGAAATATGTATGTGATAGCCTACCTGGTGTTTACGACGTTGAATGAAATCAGAAAGACGGGATATGTTGATAGGCTTTGGTCTAATGGGGGAACTACGTGGGATAGAGGCTTTTTTGATCCAGGGACTTTCTAGACACGCTTGAGCTGTCGGTCTTTTACTAGAAATGTGAAGAACAGAATATTATTAATCAGCACTCAATGTATTAACTAGCTCTCATTGGCAGGCAATCGGTTTCAGAGACTAAATATTTCTTATCATTAATACTGATTTGATAACAAATAATCTATGCAAATATTTTCCATCTCAATTCTGTCAAAGTAAGAATACTGTTTCCTGCTGAAATATTAATGGCCTCTTGCATGTGTCTTGATTCAATAAATGTTTTTTTTTTAAATGCCATAAAATACATAAAAATAAAAACTTTTAATTGCATTGACCTATTCATGATAATCCCAAAGTTGAAGGACTACTGTCTATCCTTATGCAAAGGTTCCTCAGGGATCAGCTTGTATTAAAATCTTTCATTAAAGAACAGGCCAGTGTACACATCATAATTATACATGAATTCCATTTAAATTGAAAAACTGATGAAAATGAGGTTTGTGATTTTCTTTTCGTTATTTTTACAAAATATTTTGCACATTTTTAAAATGAACAAACATGTGAGGATTGTAGCAAAACAATATTTGAATAAAACATTATATCAAGAAAAACAACAACAACAGCAGCAGCAACAAATATAAAATGACTTGTGCAAGTGAGACTCACCTCTGTTCCTCTACTAGCATGAAACGTATTAAATCTTTAGCCTCTGAGGAAATACCGGCAAAATATTCATCGGGGAAGCAAAAATCGTTCCGAACAATATTAGAGCACGTCTCCTCCTGACTTTCATCCAGGAATGGCGAAACTCCACTCAGCAACACATACAGCAATACTCCTACACTCCTGAAATGATAAATAAGACGTTTTACAAAACTGAGAGTTGAGGAATAAAGAAGAATTTTCACATTAACGGTCCAGGGGCACTCAAAAAGCCTGTGATATACAGTCCATTGTGGGACGGATGGCCGAGTGGTGTAGATACCCGACTGTTGACCTGAGAGTCCTCGGTGAGGCCCATGGAATTTTTCCAGGTGAAATTTGGTGCAAACAAGTCCACCCAGCTAGAAATGGGTACCTGACTTAATTTAAGTTGGGGAAGTAAAGGCGGCTGGGCGTTGTGCTAACCACACAATTCCTTCATATGCCAAGGTTATAGAAACAGATTAATTCTACACTTCATCTGCCCCGATGGCCAGTTAGGGCTAAGGGAACTTTACTTTACTTATACAGTCCATTGGCTTCCTATGGTGCCTGTACTGAGAATCGTAATTCTGTCACATTCTGACAAATAGGCATCATCCATCACATAATACTTTTATAACAGGGATTCTTTTTCTTTTGTCTTGTGTGTCATAAAAAAATATTTGAAGCATGCAAAATACAAAATAAAAGGATAATGGTATCCCATGAGAAGATCTAAGTATCCCCCGAGAAGATCTAAGTATCCCCTGAGAAGATCTAAGTATCCCCTAAGAAGATCTAAGTATCGCCTAAGAAGATCTGAACTTCGCCTACCAAATATCTGTCAGGAGGCCCACTGGCGTCCCGCTGACCACCTCTGGACTGGTGAACTCTGGATGACCAATCATCGGGTGAATGTAGTAATTGTTGTAGATGTGCCTGGCATCGCCAAAGTCGATAAGTTTGAGTGACAAAGAAGTTGGTGAGGCCTCAATCATCAGATTCTCTGGCTGTAAAAAAAAAAACAAAAAAAAAGCAATAGATGGAAATGAGATTCAAAATCTAACATACCTATTCAAAATAAAACGTACCTCAATATTGGAATGGTGAAATGTTAACCTAAGTTAATATTATTTAAGTAATCCATTAAAGGAAATAAAATTATTTGGAGGGAAAAAAAACAACACTATATTCACAAAATTTTAGTTTATTATTAAAATCAGCAACCTTTGGTGGAAAGTTTAAGTTGCTTCTCTAGAACTGGACTTGGCATGGGAAATGTAAGTTAAACATGACAGGGTTTTTGTTAAATAAAGGTTTAATATTCTCTATTATTGATTTAAAAATCATCATAAAATTTACCTTATTAACTAATTGACTGTACGTCTGAAATAATAATATCTCTAGGTTTCATTTTTTAATTAAAAAAGTCTATTTAATTTCCCCACACCACTTACTGTGTTTTTTTGTTTGTTTTGTTTTTGTCTTCTAAAAAATTCTGCATATCTTGTATATTTTAATGATTTATACCCCCCCCCAACCTCTTTATTTTGTATTCTACCTTGATGTCCAGGTGGGCTATCCTACAATTGTGTAAATACTGTAAGGTGTCTAAAAGTTGTGCCATGTACTCTGCTGCCTGGAGCTCGTCAAAATGGTGTTTGCTGATGATGTGTTCAAAGAGTCGACCCTGCGTTAAACTGTGGACAAATACAACATAAAGGTTAATATTCTCACAACAGAATACACATTCATGACTATGGAAATAAAATTCTCTTATGCTATGAATTCTAAATATTTCTTTCCAGGATGGCTCATCTAGGAGTAGATATAATTATTTTAGCATAATAAGGCAATAACTTGTGATGGGGCTATTTGTCAGAGTCAAAAGAATCAGTACTTTTTGCTAAAATTGAAAACAAGAATTAATTATTTATGTGAGAATCGGATTGAATCACCATTGTTTAAAAAATCTGGCAATAATAATGGCAGAAGTAGCTGGGCAAAAAAAAAATAAGAAAATTTCCCCATGTAAAAGATGCACCTGATTATGGAACCTAACAGACAGGGTTTTGGCTGACTGACTGGGTTTTAATTGTTTGCCTAAAACGCACCCAGTTTTCAGGGCAAAAATTTAAAAAGAAACTGTGTGTCTCATGCATAGATATTAAGGCAGTAAAAAAAATAAATAAATAAATGATTAAGACATTTAGGAAGCAAAAATGTGTATAAAGCAGGTTAATTTGTAATGAACATGGAGTGGGTCTGTGGCTAACTTAATGAATGGCCAGTATCAAATTCCTTGAGACTTGACCACAGTGCTTCTCAACCAGTATCAGTGGAATACTGGTGCTTGTTGAACCCACATCTAATATTCCAGGGACAAAAAATCAAAAGCACTATTAAATGTTTGTTTTCAAAAAGAACAAGAAATCAATGATGGTGTTATTTTACAGGCAACTGTCCTGATTTCATTGTGCTCTTGATGGAGGTACTGCTCAACCACAAAAATCACCCGCTGTATCATAGTCGAAACTACAAGTAACTGTTTGAGAAAGATGTGAGTCTGTGTGAACTTACAGTTCCATGATGATGACATAATGACCTGGGGTTTCGTACAGGTCATACACCTTGACCAAGTTAGTGTGCTGTAAACTTTGTAGTGTGTTGAACTCTGTCTCCACCGCTTCTTTCCGGATCAGTCTCTTGGTTATGAACTTGCAGGCCAAGTCTTGACCAGAACACTTCTGGACACAGCAGTGGACCACAGAAAACCTGCCTCTGAGAGTGGGGGAAAAAAGAAACCACAACTTTATTCACATTTCAATATTTATTAACGCTCAAGTCTGACAATGTTCAGCCAAAAATAAAAAGCTGCAGTGATGTCACACGTCTGCCACTATCTTTAAATATTACAAAAGCTGAGCAAAATTTAAAACATAAGTGATACGTTTTCTTTCACTTTAAACTAAAAACGAGTAATATATGTAGTACCATTTTTTCTTTTATAATTAAATACATCTTATGTTTTCTATAACATTTTTTGTAAAACATCTTTCTTACTTTCCTATTTCTCCGAGGTCTGTAAAATCATTTTCAAATGTTGCTTTCCACATGACCACTGGAGCATCCTCTCGTTCACTCAGTTCTGAAATGATACAGTGATTACAGAAGTAGTAGATTTCAAAATAAAATAATGAAAAGCCTTATGGGTTATTTTGAAACAATTCAATCAAATATACCCTAGGCTCAATTAATGAACCACTTTTTGAGATAAAGTTGCATTTTTCGGGGGAAGGGGGGTAGGTAAGAAAAAAATTATAAAAAAAATTATTTTTTAAAAAAAAAAATTGGACGTTTGTTTGAAACACACTCATTAACATTTGGGCAAAGTTATTTTATAATATCTACAATAGATTTTAAAAATTGGTTCTTTGAAAATATGTCTTAAAATTACACTTTTTTACCCAAAAAAGTCACATAATAAATACATTTAAAAAATTTTTTTTTTATATATTTTTTTAGTTCTTTGTTCATTAATTGGTATGTTGTATGCATGTGTCAAAAATGGCTGGTGTGGCTTAACAAATAAAAAAAATAGACAAAAAAAACTAGCAGAAACCTTAAATGGAACACGGACCACCTTAAACTTTTACCAAAGGATAAACATTTCTTTAAGTTTCCCATGTTCTCACAGAATTAAAAGACAGGTACATTTGTACCATCGTCAATTGTCTAAGTATGACAGATGCAATTTAAAAAAAAAAAATTCTTATGAGCTTTTCTATTTGAAATGCTGATGTGGCTGTATTGAAAATTATATAAGGGTATCAAAAAATCTTCAAGAAACCATCCCTTGTGCTTAGAAATATTTTGATTCTGTGCTGGGTATGCTATGAGGATGAAATGCTATCTATGAGTCAACAACAACCATAGCCACAATGTGGTATTGTCCCTTCTACATCTATGAGAATGCAGTGGCAATTGGGGGGTACCTCCATGGAGGATTAAGGTGACTGCGACCCCTGGGGTCTGAACCTGTGACCTGCACAGTGTCAGCCAGGCTAACAAGCTCACCAATGCCAAGACAACCTGGATGATGAAGATTGAATCTGTGTGGATTGAGTGACCATTGCACTAATCCCTGACCTACACATATGAATGACTTATTGTCTTAAAATGGGATGAGCGTGGAGACAACTGATATGAACTCAACAGCAGCTGAATGTGTGACAACAAACAGGGGGGGAGTACTCACCATATTCACTTGGAATGGCCACATACTGGGATGGCTTGCTGGGTTCACTGATACCAATGGCATTGTTTGCGCTGATCCTGAACTGATAGGTCAGGCCTGGCTCTAAGTCTCCTATCACCTGGGACGTGTTGGGAACATATGGAATGGCCAGCTGCCACATGGTAGACCCTAGATACAAACAGATAGAAATCGGTTAATCTTTTTTTTCTACCTTTTTTTTTTTTTTTTACAAAATATTTACTAAAAATTGACACAAACATTTTATTTGATGAATAAATTAATTTTGTTATCTTGCATGACTAAAGAAGGTCTATTTTCAGTTCTCCTAACAAGACCAAATTATTATACCTTTGCATCAAATTTCTCAAATGGGTCCTAACCAGGGCTCGATTTACTGCCGGGGATATCGTCATCCTCAGCTCTGCTTTAGCTAATATATCCCTGCCGGGGATGAAACCATAGACATTTATCCCTGGCTCTGATGACATTTTTTTTCATCCCCAGCACTGGTTTTTTTCTTAAATCGAGCACTGGTCCTAACCCAATTTATGCGTGGGCCAAAAAAATGTAAACAATGACTAAATGGAGAATAGCTCTGTGCATAATTAGAAATTTTTTGTCTGATTCATAACTACAACATATTTTGTCTGATTCATAACTACAACATATTTTGTCTGATTCATAACTACAACATATTTTCTCTGATTCATAACTACAACATATTTTGTCTGATTATTGCATTAAAAGAACCACTGTACAACAGTGTGATAAAGTTTGGCCGTAAATATTCCCATCATCAGCTTTCATTTTTTTTATATCCTTGTTGTTATTTAAAAGTTAGTTTTCAAACTCAGTTACTCAAGTTTTGTTAAACAGGATAACCCCCGAAGGACAGAAAATATGTATGATTACATAAAAGAATAGACAATTATAACTGGACAAAAACAGTATAAATTTACTCCTTATTGGAATCACCAACCTGCTTCTCTGAACTCAATCGTGTATCCTTGGATTTGAACAGGGACGCCTGACCCTAGGGTGGGTAACATCTGAGCATTGGCTGGCGGGGCCCATTCCAGATGCACAGCTGTGCCGACTTGATTCCGAATCATTGGCTGACCAGGTGGACCTGGACGATCTTGAGTAATTAAAAAATAAATATTTATGTTTAAAGTACAGTTTTAAGAATTACGGCAAATAAAAAAATAAATAATCATAGAAAAGACAATGTCCTTATATTTGAGGAGTTTTAAAGCCATACCAGCTTAACCCTCACAGTGGGTTAGGCTACTATGGTTGTAAACACTTTTTGTAAAATAAAGTAAAGTTCCATAGGAGAAGATGGAATGTTTCTGTAGCCACAGCATTATGAGGGGTTGTGTGGCTAGCACATTGTACCTATGCTTCAAATATTTATAAAAGCATTATAAGCCATACTAGCCTATTCCAAGATGTGGATCAGCATAAGTCTGCCTTAAAACGCCTCATCTTTAGAGAATCTGTAAATACTTTTTCCCCTTTATCAGTAATATTCAGTAAATATTTTTGTTTTGATCTAATAGACTGTAAAATATTCTATAAATCTGAGATATTGTTCTTACTTTAATAATCTGCAGATATTTTATTGTCTGTGCAACATTGTGATGAAAGCACTGTGTATCTTCAATGCTATATAAACAACAACAACATTAGTGACAATCCTAAGAACCTCACCTAGCACAGTTAACATGGCCCTTGTCACAATAGATCCTATATCACTCGTAGCCACACAGGAGTACTCTCCACTGTCAGCAGCGCTCACATTAGAAATCTGTCATTGGGAGTACACTTGGTTACATAGTTGTTTTTATGTGGCGTGGCGGCTGAGAAAAATTAGTTTCAGGTTTATAATTGAATTTCTCAAGATAAATAAAAAAAACATTTGACATATGGAGAGTTTTGAATTAACAATACAGAGATGTTCCAAGGACTGACTTTATAACTACAAGTACCCAATGTTGAAGTACAAGTACTCTATAAATAAAGTTTAGTACACAAGTACAGGTACTAGATAAAAAAAAAGTATCAATTACCCCATCTCTGCAATATAAAAAAATGTTATGATTTAAAAATAGATTAAATATCAGACTGTAAAAATCATAAATTTGAACCCAAAGAAAAAAAAACATCTCACCTGCAGAATAGCCTGGCCTTCTTCATTGTACATCATCATCACACGATTGCTCGGACCAATCACAGAAGAGTCTTGATATCTCCAGGACACCTGGGGCCTCGGCCTTCCACATATTTTACATGTCAGTGTTGCTGTATCCCCAGCCTGAACTGTAAGGCTGGTCAGCGGCTGCTGGACTATAGGGGGCACCTCAAAACCCAGTTCAGCGGAAATAAACTGTTGATTCAGAAAAAAAAAATTATTTCCAATTCTGTTAGATTTAATAATTTATACTTTTTTTTCTGCTAAGGTAATCATAAGTTTAAAATACATAATTATAAAAAAAATGTTTAAAATTCAGCAAAATGTTTTTTTTTAAATGCACTGATGGTCGAGAAAAAAACAACTTTTCATCCAGACTATTCCAGAAACAGCAGAAACTGACTTTAACATGTTATTGACATTCTTAAGTGGATGGATTTTGTTTAATGACCAGGCATTTTGACTACTGAGGGAAAATGATGTACAGTTTTTTTTTTTAATTTGAACGTATTCTTGCAGAGAAAGTGAAGTTATGACTAGTCTTTTTAAGTTGAACGTATTCTGGTAGAGAAAGTTAAGCCATCATGACTAGTTGAGTTTAGCAGTATTTATTTGTAACAAGACTTTTTTTTTTTTTTTTTTTTTAACGCCGCCATTGCCAGCATGGTAGGGTGTAGTGTGCCTACCACACCAGCATTGTTGGCGGCGCTGATGCAGTCTGCCATGCCTACAGAGCGGCGGGGTAAGTGTGCCCGCTATCATCTGCTGGGATGGCAGAAAGATGGGTTTTAATCCTTGCCCAAACTGGCCAGACCAGCAGGGTGTGTGTACTGCCGATCGGCCAGAATGACAAGGAACGGGGTTTTTCCTGCAACTCGGACAGAGGGGAGGGTGTAGTGTGCCTGTACCCTCAGCCGGAAATGGCAGGCTGCGCAGGTGTGCTTGAGTGGGACGGAGTGGAAGGGTGTTGTGTGCCGACCACATCCGTCACCACCATCAGCTGTGAATACTGCGGTCTCGGATAGTCCTCATTGACCACAGTACCACCACCCTCGCAAGTAATGGGTTTTTTCCTGACTAGAGAACCCCTATGATCCATCCCCCGTGGATCACGGTATGCTTCTCAGGCCAGGAAAGAGTTGCAAGTTACTCTTGAACTCAGCAAAACTAGACATTATTATGACTTTACTTATAGACTGTACCAAGGAAGCAATGTATTCTTTTATATATTGAGGTAAGCAATCCCCTGATGGTGTTAGATTCAACGAACATTTTGCTTTAAGTTAGATTTATATTAGCTTTCATTAGTCAAATAATAGCCTGATAGAAAGCCACAAAGGTTACCTGCATAGGACTTGAATATTTTTGCTTTGTTTTTAATAGAACAAAAATAACTATAAAGCACACTTAAAAAAAGACAACCTTCAAAAAAACATTATTGTGGCAGTTGATGCAAGGGGGAATAACCCTGTTACATTTACCTTGACTTTTGGTTTTCCATCCCTGCTGAGTGACTTTGATTTCCTCTCCAAGCTGCTCATCCCATCCATATCTTTTTTATCTTTTATTTCTGGCTCAGTTTTCTGAGGTGCTCGAAACATGGGCTTCTTTATTTTAAACATCTGTTTAGTTTTTCTGTAATGGGTAGGAAAAAAAAAATACTGTTTCAATAACTGACAAGAACATTGTTATACATTCAATAACCACAACCATAAATATACTTATGGGAAAAGATAGAAAGGAAGCATGAGAAAAATTATTGAAGTAACGAGATGAACCAAAAGTTGTCCAAAACCAAATTTACCGCTTTCTCAGAAAATTGATTCAAAACATTAAATTTACAGACAACTTGAAAAAGTGAAATACAACTTAGATACCGTAGAACTATTTCCACATGATGGACACACTAATCTGCGCTATATAAGAGAATTTCTTAAGGCAATAAAAAAAGAACTATCAATCTTAACAAGTTAATTATTTTGCAATATATCAAAACTGATTAAATTATCAAAACCAAAAATAGTAAAAAATTTGTTTATTATTACCATTTTGTTTATGTTATAAAGTTTTTATCTTATAAGAAGGCTTTTTCTTTTTAGACAGAATAACTGTGAGAGCTTAAATTTTCTATTTATATCAGGAAATGTGAAATCAAAAGAAAATAACGGTTATTAACTTACTTCAGACTTCCCTCTCCATCTCTTGGACCAATAATATGACTGGGAACCCAACCTTCAGCAGCCGGTGAGCTCTGATTGGCTGGCCGGTGTATCAAATACATGTTCTGATGATTGGTATTGAGGATCTGTACAATCTCCCCTTTTGAAACTGTCACCTCATCTTCTTTTATGGCATGATAGTCGAAGAGGATTCGTCCACTAGTCATTGGCATTTCTGGCTGAATGCCAGAGACAGGAAAGCAATGAACAAAACATCAATTAAAAGAAAAAGAAAACTATTTTAAAACTGAAGTGTGGAAAAATTTTACCTGTATTTGAAAAATTAATTGAATCCTTCTCGACATAAATGCACTTAACCAACCAATGTGCAGGCACATTAAAAAAAAAAGTCTGACGAGCAGTAGTGAGAAAGACCCGGTAGCTGCTATGCTGCTTAAGACAGGAAGTTATCCAATGAATGGGCAGCCAGTGAAGCCAATATCAGGCAGAGAGAAACAATATGATCTTTAAAAATTGAATTTTGAATGGCAGGAAATTAAATAAAATCTTCTTTAATTGATCTAGCTTAATTTCTTTAAAACCCAAAGCGTCAATGACGAATGTTCATTGAGTCATCTTGGAGCGATATGTGCCAACTTTTTTAAAAATAGTAATGGCTTAGTCTTAAAAAACTAAAACTTTCATCTCTGGCAGTCAATGCACTTTGTCAAGGAGATTTCAAACTGGAGATTTCAAAGTTTGAAATAAATGGCAATATTTCACTGCATTTTTTTTTACGAGGACCCAATACAAGATTTATTTATCCTTTTTTTTTTTGAAGTATGATTGGGAAAAAAATAATTTAGCCTACAGAATAAATGCTTTCTCAATCTTAAGATATAATGAACGGGATTATTCTTAACACAAATAGGCCTACATAAAAAATACTAAGCTAAATTTTAATTGTTTA
Source organism: Bulinus truncatus (assembly GCA_021962125.1). Taxonomy (NCBI): domain Eukaryota; kingdom Metazoa; phylum Mollusca; class Gastropoda; family Planorbidae; genus Bulinus; species Bulinus truncatus. The sequence goes on along the minus strand of JAGDYQ010000107.1, from coordinate 2,913,487 downwards.
TAAATTTTTGATGGATTATAATAATTAATTTAACCTATAAAAAAACAACATCATCTAGCACAGTGGTTCTCATTGTTTTAAAACAACATCATCTAGCTCAATGGTTCTCATTGTTTTAAAACAACATCATCTAGCACAGTGGTTCTCATTGTTTTAAAACAACATCATCTAGCTCACTGGTTCTCATTGTTTTAAAACAACATCATCTAGCTCAATGGTTCTCATTGTTTTAAAACAACATCATCTAGCTCAATGGTTCTCATTGTTTTAAAACAACATCATCTAGCACAGTGGTTCTCATTGTTTTAAAACAACATCATCTAGCTCACTGGTTCTCATTGTTTTAAAACATCATCATCTAGCTCAATGGTTCTCATTGTTTTAAAACAACATCATCTAGCACAGTGGTTCTCATAGTTTTAAAACAACATCATCTAGCACAGTGGTTCTCCGTTGTTTTAGAACAACATCATCTAGCTCAATGGTTCTCATTGTTTTAAAACAACATCATCTAGCTCACTGGTTCTCATTGTTTTAAAACAACATCATCTAGCTAAATGGTTCTCATTGTTTTAAAACAACATCATCTAGCACAGTGGTTCTCATTGTTTTAAAACAACATCATCTAGCTCACTGGTTCTCATTGTTTTAAAACAACATCATCTAGCTCAATGGTTCTCATTGTTTTAAAACAACATCATCTAGCACAGTGGTTCTCATTGTTTTAAAACAACATCATCTAGCACAGTGGTTCTCCGTTGTTTTAGAACAACATCATCTAGCTCAATGGTTCTCATTGTTTTAAAACAACATCATCTAGCTCACTGGTTCTCATTGTTTTAAAACAACATCATCTAGCTCAATGGTTCTCATTGTTTTAAAACAACATCATCTAGCACAGTGGTTCTCATTGTTTTAAAACAACATCATCTAGCTCACTGGTTCTCATTGTTTTAAAACAACATCATCTAGCTCAATGGTTCTCATTGTTTTAAAACAACATCATCTAGCACAGTGTTTCTCATTGTTTTAAAACAACATCATCTAGCTCACTGGTTCTCATTGTTTTAAAACATCATCATCTAGCTCAATGGTTCTCATTGTTTTAAAACAACATCATCTAGCTCACTGGTTCTCATTGTTTTAAAATAACATCATCTAGCTCAGTGGTTCTCATTGTTTTAAAACAACATCATCTAGCACAATGGTTCTCGTTGTTTTAAAACATCATCATCTAGCTCACTGGTTCTCATTGTTTTAAAACAACATCATCTAGCTCAGTGGTTCTCATTGTTTTGAAACAACATTATCTAGCACAGTGGTTCTCATTGTTTTAAAACAACATCATCTAGCTCAATGGTTCTCATTGTTTTAAAAATGTGTTAAATGCTAAATTTTAATTTTTTTTATACATGGAAACTCATACACTACATCAGCTTGAGAGTTTTATGTTTATTTGATATGAATATGTATGTTTTTCGCTTAACACTTAAAGTGGCTTCAGAAAGCCCCTGTCTAGTAAGAAACACGGACTGAGAACAACAGGCTCTAGCTGATGCTAAACAATAGCAGATCAATACAGTTATTAATCTGTACATATCTAACGTGCGTTCATTGTGAAATGAATCAAAAGAAATATAAAGAGTGGAGTTACACACAAGTATCAATCCCATCACTCTCAGGTTGGCTGGCTTAAAGCAGAAAAGGAACAATGCAGTAATTATTATTTAATGTGGAGTTAACAATGCAATACAAAAAAAAAAAAAACAACAACAGTAAGAAAAAAAAGCACGCAAAGAAAGAGAGAAAAAAAAAAAGAAAACACTTAACAAAAGCAGCAGGCACAGCATTCAGTAAGCAGGTCTACATAAGCAGAAAAAGAAAGTTGCACTTACATATATATATGGTACGGTTCTGTGATAAAGTTTCCATGTGAAGTGATAAGGTTTTTAAAGGTAATGCAAATACATGTTATAAAACACATTTTTTTCCCCCTTCATTTGTGAGGTAATGTGGTTGGTTTCCCTATTTTTTTCTAGGGAAAAGGATTTTTTGTTTTGTTTGATACATTCGTTCATTGATTCAATGAAGCTTAACTAAATGAAGCAAACAGGTTCTAAATGAAGCTTTTAAGCCAGACCATCCTAATCCACCTTTTGAGCTAGGCTACTGTGGCTCTAAATGCTTTCATTTAGTAAGTAAAGTTCCCTCAGCCCTTAGTGGTCCACCGAGGAGGATGAAGTGTGTCTGTAGCCAAAGCATAAGGGGTAGTGTGGCTAGAACAATACCCGAAATGTTTCATAAATTTAAATATATTTATGCAAGGAGCGTTTCAAGACATACTAGCTTAATCCAAATGTGGAATAGGCTAGTTAGGCTTAAATCACTACAAATATTCTTAAGGAAATTTAAAAAAAAAAAAAATTTTTAAGAACAAAGAAAGAAAAATAAAGAGAATTTAGACTTTTATAATTAAATTAAAAAAAATATTCATGAAAGCTGATTAACAAATTATTTGCCAATTTAAAAAAAAATATATATAAATGTTTTTTAACTATTGAAAAATGCTTTCCTTAAGATATCTTTTTTTTTAATACACTTCTGATTCTAAAGTTCTGTTAGTTTACAAAACAATAATGTCACAAAGTCATATACTCTACAGAAAATATGTTTATAACTGATTTTTAACCCAGTTATTTGGCTTGGGAAAAAAAAAATCAACCACAGAAAAACACATTGTTATTTCTTTTGGCTTGCAATCCTTGAAAAAAAAAATCTACTTGAATGAAATCAACAGGCACAATCTATCTCAGCACTTCTATCTCAGCACTTCATCCAGCAACTCATGATGTACCTGCAGCTCTCTTTCAATCAAAACTGTTTTTACCTTTACAATCTGCAGCACTTTTTAAATAAGAACTTTTAAGAATATATATTAAAAAAAAAAAAGCTATTAAAAAGATCCAAAGGGTTAATCATACTCCTTATTGAACATTTGTGTTGACATGTTTATTTTTGTTTGTTAGGGAAAAAAGTTCTAAAGACATTATGAAATAATTATTTCAGTGCTTCATTATCTCAATGTATAAAATAAGCTATGCTGCACCAGACGTAAGCTATCTTTTGACAATATGGTTTTATGATAATGATGTGGGAACTGTAATGAATATTGACATTTTTTTTTTTCAGAACTTTTTAAAATTTAAAATCAAATTTAGATCAACTTGAAACGGTGCAGCTCATTATTATACACACAAAAAAACTGGAGTGCAGCTCTCAAGCAAGAACACCACTGGTCTATACAGACCAAGAATACCACTGGTCTACACAGACCAAGAACACCACTGGTCTATACAGCCCAAGAACACCACTGGTCTATACAGCCCAAGAACACCACTGGTCTATACAGCCCAAGAACACCACTGGTCTATACAGACCAAGAACACCACTGGTCTACACAGACCAAGAACACCACCGGTCTATACAGACTATTAGAGATTGTGAAGATGTTTAGAAAACAGCTGATCCTACATTTAAGTTATTTACCCTTGATAAGTAGTGAGAGTAATTTGAAAACTATATAGGCCTTTAGTCTATAATTAGATTGCAGGAAATCCACCCCCGCCCCATCCCAATCAGTTTTAAAAAGTACGCAGTAGGCTTCAGGTAGTTTCAAAGCTGAGACTCAAACCTTAAATCTCTCATTTCATGGGTTGGATGTACTAACCATAATACCCGGAGGCACTAAGAGAATCTTGTATATCGCCTTATATATTCAAATATCATCATCATTTGTCCTTAGCAAGCTTTGTCAATGACGGGGACTTAAGGGACAATATTATGGAAAGGTTTCCCCAGTCCTCACTTTGTCACGTGATTTCAAACAGTCGCTACATTATGGCTGGTCCATTCTTTAATGTTCGCAATTCAGTTCTTCCCAAGGCGGCCGCTCTTCCACGCTCCCTCAAGAGCACCCTGCACTATACAATTGCTCAGGATATTGTGGCACGAGACGTGCCAACCTCTGCCTTTTTATTTTAGCTAAGAGTGGTTCCTGATGGCCCACCAGGAGGCAAATCATATTTATATATACATATATACACACACATATGTGTATTCAACAGGCCAAGGGTTAATGAGAGATCAAGTAAATATATCCTTCCACAATATTCAAATACAGGGGTGTAATTATCACTTATTGTATAAATATTCATTTTTAAACCTTGAAATTTGGTTGCGCTAGTGACTGCAAAATTGTCTTGACTTTATGGTAACCTTTTTTTTCAAATGAAGCCCCCCTGTTAAAATCATCTCGTTGATACAGTATGGAGTATAAAGTGGAGAGACAGAATATGATCAACTTGTTTTGGCTCAAACAACAATAATTCCTTTTTTTTTTCAGATTCAGTAAGTGACAGAGTTTAATTATTACGTCAAAATTTAAACAATGGCTCAATGATAAGTAAAAAAAAAAAATATATATTTATTAAATGAGAAAAAAAATATATGTATGCAATTTAATATATATATATATATGTAACATTCACATTAGTGTTATCAACATTTTGGACAAGAGTAAGACAAAATAAAATATAAAAAAAAAACATACGATGTCGCATTTTTTTTTTTCATTTTCAAAGTTAAGCAAATGAAAAACAAAAATAGAAAAAAAACAACAACTGAGATACACGTAAGCAACAATACTTTGTCATGTACATTAACATATTTGTTCAGTACGCAGCAAAGTCACTGACCTAAAAATGGAAAAAAAAGATTTTCACAAGGAAAAAAAAAAGAAGTAACATTTCTTTGTGTGTAATGTGTTGTCGCTTTAGCAATACAAATATATTTATTTACACATGTTAATAAGTCTAATTCAAACATGTTACATTCAAAAAAAAAAAATGACGAGAGCCATTAACAGAAATATCTCAGAATTATTTCTCCAACAGTTAGATTAACAAACCAATACAAAAAGCAATATTAATTGACTATTCTATTTAACATGTAATTATATTTTTGCATCGTATTGAAGGACAATCTTTTCCAAGGAGAAAACGTTTACCTTTATAAAAAAAAAAACTGGACTGTTTTTAAATTGAATAGCAGAAAACATTGACTTATGAAGATGACATTACCATTTTTACTTTAAAAAAAAATTGTTCAAAGATATTTTTTTTTTACCAAGTGTTGCATTGAAAAAAATCATTACCTTTTCTCATAAGCAGAAGCAAATCAAAAGGCAAGATCAATGTAAGGGAGATAAAAAAAACAACTACAGCCAACTGATTGCACTCCCTTTAAAATACAGCATTCTTCGGTAAAGATATTTGGTTGAGACATAGAGATCCACAGCAATTTATTTAGTGTGCATGCATGAAAGCATTCACACAGCTATTTACCAAATGATAATTTACTTTCAGCGACTCCTAACTGGGTCAAACAATGAACATGACCTGCATAAACTGTTGTGAAGAGTGGTTCTCACAGTGGTAACAAAATTGTAGAATAAAGTGCCATAAAATATGTGTGTGATAGATAGATATATAGATATATATACCAGTGCATATTGTCAATGTGATCAAAAAGAGTGATCTTCTTGAGTATTTCTGACTGGCGCTCCAGTTAAATCAATTTTAACTAAACACATATTATAGCCATATAACAATAAATTTCACTTCAAGATAAACCACAGTAATAATATGTGGCAGACCAGGTGTTCATTCAAGATTAACTGGCAACAATTTTCACTAGTACAGTCATTCCACACACAATACATGTTAAAATGAATTCCATTTACACAAAGTTGGGTGACACGGAAAACAGTGGCGTAGCTAACAATAGGTGACCCTCACACAAGGGGTTTTTTTTTTTTTTGGGGGGGGGGGGGGACCCTTCTAAAAATGTTTCCTCTGTTGAAACGGCCCCTTCTAAATTAATTTCTCCAGAGGGATGGGGGGGGGGGGGCTTCTGAATTTCCAGGCTCTCTCCACAGCTCATTCCATTGCACCATAGAATCATGTCTGTGTTGGCCACCCTGAACAAATGTATGAATGGTGGCAGCAGTGACATGAAACATCAAACAGGGCTATAAATATATGTAACAGTGTCAATAATAAATGACCTAAGCCATTTGTTAAAAAAAAAAAAGATAGCAGCTAACATGATGTTAATTTTCTCTTAGTTAATCATTTTATTCATTGGCTGTATTGAGCATTTTTCTAATTCAGACTCCATATTTCAATAAAATGTGCATGAAATCGGTCAAAAGCAGAAAAAAACCAAATGTCTGGTTCCAACAATATGAAGTGCCGTTAGCTAAATAATAAAGTATGAGATGCAGCAGCAAAGAGATTGATGCAAGATTAAATGTTTTTTTTTTTTTTTTATATTTTGTCACCTTTGCTAAACATACAGAAAAAAGATTTATGTCTATAAATCTTTGCATCAGTTCTAATTAACAAAACATAGCTTGTCATGAACTTAATTCTTTCATAGGTCAGTGAAATCTTACAAATATTTCGTCTGTGCCATAGATATGCTCTAATCATAAGCCAAATTGTCACTTTCAAAAACAGAAAAAAAAAATAAAATTATGATGCTCTTGAGTGATGGATTAAGAAATATATAAAAACATCACCTTTTAAGGAAAAATTATTGAGCTTTTGTTAAACTTGATCCTTTTTGCTTTCTTATCACAATGAAATGCTCTAATTTTGAAGAAATGTGCCCTGCCCCAAGGTACTATCTAATTTTAACACTATTTAACATTTAGGAAGCCAGGCAATGAGATCCTACACAAAATAGTAAAAACTGGTGATAAAGTGAAACAATACACCATAGGTTTTTGACCATCATAATTACAGTCCTGTGGACAATGTTTATAAAACAACAAAATTTATTTTTTTTTTTTTACTAAAAAAGTAGCGCATATATTTTAAAGACATTTTCGAATCCACACCGGGCTACTGTAAAGAGCACCTGAAAAATTCTAAATAATGGCTTTGGAAAAAGTAGAGCTCGGATTTCTGTATCCTATAGTATATGTAACATCAAGTGCCATCAATATTATGCCAGGACAGCCCATGAGTTAACAAAAAAATTAAACTCTAAAATTACATGAAACAAATATATTCAGAAAAGTAAACAGAGCCATGCATATGAGTGATGTAAATCAGAGCCATGCATAGACTTTGGTGGGGGGGCCCTAGTCAGACTTGTCAAGATATTTGAAACCTCAGTGCAGAACCTAGGGATTTGGAGGCCCGGGGGACATAACCCCTTTGGGAGCCCCTGCATTTAGACATTCGACACCATGGCATGAGATAATTTGCTTAATATTTAATGTTAACACATTTTTTGAGGGCCCCCTCTCAAGGCGGGGCCCCGGGGGACGACTTTCGAATTAGGACCCCCTCCCCAGGTACGCCTCTGAGAAACCTGTTTGAAGCCACTCTACCAAATCATATTTGATAAAATTTTTTGTACTTGAATTGCAGGGTGGGGGGGGGGGAAGGCTAATTTGCCCATCCGTTAGAACAACCCAATTATGAGCTGATGAGGTATTTGAACAACCCAATTATGAGCTGATGAGGTATTTGATGACTGAGACAATCTAAAGGATTGGCTTCTTACAAGCAGAGTATTGACAGGAAGTTAATAGTTCAGTAGCGCAGGAGTTTACTGCGGGTTGGCGGCTGCACAGGGCACTGAACTAGTAAGGGGCGCTGAAAGAGTGCTGTTAAATGGCTTTTGCACTTTTCAGATTGGGAGGAGGACGCCAAAAGGATGAAACTCGCACATGGCACCACAATAGCTTAATCTTGATAGATTAAATAAGCTGCAGATCTTTCAAATATTTTTTATTGTATAAATCTTATGCATGCCCACCCCCTGACCTTATATAATGCAGAAAACATTCCGATTGAGAATGATGTTAAAAAAAAAGTTTGTTCAACAAAAAAATAATGAACCGAGCAAAATACAAGCATTTTATATAAAGAAAATTAATGAATGCATGATTTATCAATGAAATTGTGCTACTGATTTATAAAGAGGGGGACAGACGGTCATGCGGTTAAACTCTGGACTGTCAACCTGTAGGCCCCAGGGTTGATCTCCAGTGACAATCTAGGGAATTTTTCAGGACTCGGTGAAAGTTCCATCCATGTCTCCCGCGGTGCTTCCATGGCCATTGCACTATTGGCTATGGTGGGGATGAAAGAAGGTCACTGGAAAAAAAAACATTCCATTTGTGGTTTATAGGATCTAAGAAATGTCATCTCATCCTTATAGGGACTTCACACAAACTTTACAAGCAGCACATAACCAGAACACAAAACCTGGCTATGTTATAGAGCAACACACGGGCAGAGGGAAGTTTGAAGTACGTTTTTGAGATTCTTTGAGACTAACAATGTCAGAGGTCATGATGCTTTTTAACAAAACATTTATTTGCTCAGGACAGGAAGGGGCAGATTACCCAGTCAATAATTTAAAAAAAAAACAAAAAACAAGTGAATTAAATTTCAAAATCTGTGATTCAATTTCAGAGGGATGTCAATAGTTTTGATAAAGCAATATTTCACAGACCCTGAACTAGATACTAGAAAATCTATCAAACAAACATTAGTTATTATCATAAGAGAGTCTACTATATTTATTATTTTCTCCATTTATATATTTATTAACCAGTAATCAATGTTAATAAGTAATTATGGAAAGAAATTCAACAGGTTTAATGAGAAAAAATACCTAGAATCAAACCTGAAAGTAATTTTTTTATAATGTTTGGATCAAGGTGCTAAAAATAACCTACTAATATTCATAATTTAAAAAGAAAGGATAATGATACGGACATTTATAATCAGTTAAAGAAATAACTTAGTTTGGACTGCTTTAATGTGATCTAAAAAATTGTGACCAGATTTCTTCAAAGTGTGAAGCCTTGATGAAATCAAACAATATATCCAGTGTTAAGAAATGACAAAAAGCTAAAATGTAACAAATAAGATTTAGCAAAATGCACATCTATTTCATACAGCATGCGAAGTAATAGAAAATTAAAACTGATGTCATGGGCAATATTTGTTCAATGCAGTATTCCTAAATGAGAAAGTAAATTGTTTTAAAAATGAGCAAAAATAAAATAAAAGAGTTATATTGATCTGATAAAGGTAAAAGAGCTCTAAATCTATGAACTGTTTAGGATCATCAGTACAGATAAAATAGTTGAAGAAATGAGTTGAAAGAATTAGTTGAAGAAATGAGTTGAAAGAAGGATTAGAGATGAGTCAAAGAAATGAGTTGAAGAGAAGCTCTAAATCTATGAACTGTTTTGTTCAAATAGAGTCACTAGTACAAAAAAAATAACTAAATATGCAATGAGGTTGCAGTGTGTATGTGCACATCATCCACTAAAAACATGTTTTTATCCACATACATTGTCTAGCTATGTCATATGTTTGTGTGCTTGTGTTGAAATCATGATGTACATATAAAGAAAACAACAACAACAATAAATGAGTTAGACAACAAAAAGTTAACGGAATTACTTTTTATAAGTCAATCGCCTTTCTAGGATTTTAAATCCTTACTTTGAGTAATCATTTTCATTTTTTTTCAGTTTCAAAGAGGAAATTTAAAAGATGACTTGATTTTGTTATTCATGTTTTATGAATCACCAGAAAATAAAAAATGTTAAATTTCTGTACAACGACAAGGAAAAAAGAAAACAAAGGTCATTTAATCAAATGGACACGAGAAATCAAGAGTGCAAACATTTTAATTAATTAATGTACAAGAACTGCAGCCTTGGTGACAGTACTCTATTGCAATTATTTTGTTAAATGTTTCTAAAGAGCGTCAAAAAATGATAGCAAAAAAAAAAAAACATGTTTATTGTGTAAAGGAGACAAACTAGATGTCAATGTATTTCATTTTCAATGCAACACAGTCATTTTTTGATGAAATGATAAAAAAAATTAACCGTTGAGAAATAAAGAATTTATAAGAAACAATTATGCAACCTATAAAAAAATACGTAGCAAAACTAAAAAAAAAAAATGGTATATATTTAATACAAACAAAAGAGGGAATGAGTTGAGTACAAGCCTTTAACTTCAAAATGAGTTGATTTAGATAAATAACTCTTATGAATCGTAGGAAAATCAAGTAAATGCCAAATTAAAAAACATCTTAGCTAGACACAAAAAAGACTTTTCATTGTAACTGCCAGCACTTTATAGGTCAGAATATTTTTTCATTTTTGTATACTGTTTTGGTTACAATTTATTGAAAGCTTTAATATTTATCAATATATTTCCTCTTTCATAACTAACCTGAATGGAATGATTACTTTATCTAGTTTATAGTGAAGAAAGGCTTGCGACCACTCGTTCAATAAATGTATTTCAATTTTGTTTTCTTTTTAATCAATGCAAAGGTTAATTCATATATAAATAAATTTAACTTCTTGTAAATTTTATATTACAAAATTCCATTCTTCCAGCAGCTACTTTCATTAACAATTATACTGAACATTAAATATCTGATTTTAAATCTTACAAAAAAAAAAAATCATTTTTTAATATTGAGTTAAATTTAAAAACATCAAGTTTGAAATCAAATTGAATATATATATATATGGTTAGTCACTGGGTATATATAATATATATATATATATATATATATAAGCTGACTGTTCATATCTTGGAAAGACCAAGTAGTTTGTTGTTGAAGGAAGAGGTTTTTTGTTTTGTTTTTTGTAAAGGTAAAAAAATTAATGCACAGAATAATACAAGCAGTCGAGCGAGCAAAAAAACCAACCAACCAGGCGAACCGATCAGAGGATGATGCACGAGTGAATGCAGCAAACTAAAGGAACGAATGAACCAACCAACGAACGAGCGAAGAACTTCCAGTGAGGCGAGTGGGTGGCAACTTTTTGTTTTTCAAAACAGCTAGTTACCTCCCCTTTCCATCACCAGCTGACATTGCGTCCACTTACCCGACTCGAAGATGTCGAGGGGCTCAGTGAAGTTGTCGCTGCTTGTGCTGCCACCACAGTAGTTGTAGATGTAGAAGAGGCTGCAGCCGCAGACGTTGCCTCGCCAAAAGAATCTGATGTGGCTGTACTAGCCTCAGCATTGTTTCCTCCTTCAAGAGCGAAAAGATTTGGAGTTTCCATGGAGATGGTCGGAGACTGGGGTAATGAGGTATTGAACGAATCACTCAAAGATTTGCTATTGTCATTACTTTTGGATTTACGCCCTAATGTATTTCGAAAGCCGTCAAAAATTGTCTTTTTCGGCTTTGGTGAGCTGGACCCACTGTTAGACTCTACGGCGGGGGCCGAAAACTTCCTCAGGTTGCCGTCAGTGACGAGGTTACGAAGAAAATCTCTACTGGTCTCCATTGGGGAATTAGGGCAAGAAGCCTTATTGTCAGAGCAGTCCCCACCTCCTCCATCACTACCACTGCCACCACTCTCCACCAGGGACTGTGGGAACTGTCCTGGTATAGACTTGCATCTGTCATTTTTTACTTTGGGAATTCCTACAGAAACATCTGAGTGAGATTTAAATGTTGCCTTTGAGGGGCTCAGATTGTGGACTCTGTTGATAGGATGGGATTGCGTTTTTCTGAGCGCAGAGTCTCCGGCAGTGGAATTGTTGAACTCTGGGGTCGATCTGTTAAACAAGTTAAAGATACTTAAAAAAGAAAAAAAAAAAACTTTACGATAGTAAAAAATTTTTTTACTTTGTACTTTTACTTCGAACTTTTACTTTAAGATCATGATCTGAAAAAATGTACAAATTTACGTCAATACTTGGGCAAATAAAATTTAATTGAAGAGATAAATTCAATGATTCATGAAGAAGTAAGTTTTTTTAACAGTAATTTAATTCAATTGTGCTGACGTTTGTTAAAATTCAGCTCGTGTATTTCATGACTCTTTTATCAGTGAATAATAGTAGCTAGGCATGTGAATAGTTATGGACTATGTACAACAGATTAGAATAAACACATTCATAGGAGTGGTATTCTATTCTATGGAGAAAAAAAAAACTACACAATCATATATATAAATATATATATAAATTGCAAAAAGAATATTTACATGCAGATTTAAAAAAAAAAAGATCAGTTAATCATTAAAAAACATCTTTCAAATTAACTGGAATATGAAATGACTTTTTTTTTAACACCTAAAATTTATGGTGCAGGATTAATTGGTAATAGCTATGAAAGGTAAAATTTGATGTTATTTTGTTAATTTTTTTTTTTTTTAATCAGGCCAGAATAAAATTTAAAGAAAAAAATTGAAACAAATCATTTTTGTCATAAAAAAAAAAAACCTGTTTTTTTTAATGTTAAAATTATTTAAAATATATTTTAAAAAAATGAATAATTTTTAAACTAATTATAGATATGGCTTTACTTTTTTTTTTTACTGCAAGACCAAAAGAAACATGAAGTAAGGACAAATGAACATGAAATTATAATGACATAAAAATATATCAAATGATTAATTGGTATTGTACAACACTCATCTTTCTGTGGTAGGAGGAATATAAAAAAACAAGAAGTATCAAACAAGTGAAAAACTGAACTTGGTAAACATACAAAACAAAAAAACAACAGTTTTAATAACTTAAAGATTATAATTACAGAAAATGTATAAAAAAATAACATAATACTGGATTTTTTTCGGCCTAAAAAAAAATTGAAAAACAGGAAATAATCATGAGCCAAAATACGACAAAAGTTTTTTCTAACTGAACACTACAGATTTACGTGGGAAAATATGTACTGACAAGAGATTTATAGCTGTACAATGCTTCATCGACATTTAAATGTTTAGTTCTATAACTGTGATCCTCTTCTTAATGAAATATTTACTTTATATGAAGTCACTGGCGTAGCACATGACGAAAAATGAATTTCATTTTCCCTTCCAACTAGTCACAACATTTGCGTCAAAGATTCCATTAAAAGAAAAGAATGCAATATGCTATATTTTTCCACTGATTTCAAATTCGATTCGGCAAATTGATTAGGAGAGCTTTATCGGTTCAGTTGGTTGGTTTTATGTACGGTGGTACGCTCACAATGTTGTATGTGTTTTTTTTTTAATTTGCTGTTTATGAACGTAGTTTGCTGCATTTGAGCTACTTGACTGCAGACAAGTTAGCGAAATGAAAAAAAGAAAAACTTGGTTGCATAGTTTGACAGCATCAGGATTTCATTGTTTAGAAGTTTAATAAATTACGGAGCTGGTGAATGACTGATTATAAAAATAATGCAGAATGTGTGGTGGCCGCACGGTTTTTTGTGGCTGAAGATTTCATGGATTGAAGGGAATGGGGGGGAGTTAAGCTCTCATCAACTGAAAAAACAACACTTAAAAATTTAGAAATCAAAACCAAAACTATAATGATGATAATAGAATATAAAGTTATAAAGATAAAAACAATAAAATATAGAACAATTTCAAAGTAAAGTCATATATAAATAATTATGAATATATCTTGCACTACACCAAACATATTCAAATTGGGGGAAAAAAATAAAGAGAGAAATTTATTTTAAAAGTCTGCATGCTATTTGAATTCAATGTAGGATATTAAATACACTACACTGTTTCTGTAACAAATAAAAAACATCATGCATTGCTACGGCTTTAAAAAATAATGACAGAAAAAAACAATTTAAAAAGAATTTGTATGTGCATTTTTTTTTTATTTCTATCACTTTAAGTAAATAGAGTGAAAATAGTTCTTGAATTAATTTTATTCATCTCATTCTCAAAACATGGACTTCAGTGAAAACTATGAAAACTAAATATGAATCTACAGTTTTCTGAAAATGATTGAATGCGGGACCAATAAATTGGGTTCATGCTTCCTTTGTTGATAAAAAACTCAAACGCTAATGGCTGGGTGAAAGTTTTAACTAAAAACTACTTCCGTCATTTAAAAAAAATAGGGCAAATTTGATTTATTTAAATGAAGTAGATTTGATATTTTAAAAGTAGCAAAGACATTTTATGGGATTCTGTGGTTAAACACAATGCTCAGCTATTAAGTTTGCCCAAAAAAAAATGCCAGGTAACTTTTATTAAGCTGAGAGGACTTAAGGTCATTGATGCAAATAACTGGGAATTTCAGGAAGGCAACCCCTTAATACCTGCCTGACACACAGCTAAAAACTATTACAGGCTTTAATTATTTCTTGTATTGGATTTGAAGGTTTTCAAGACTTAATAATTTCTGCAACGGCGGCAATAGTTGATCCAACTGCTGTTGTTCTAATAATCATTCAGAATGAGGAAGAAAAAAGAAACCTAATTTCCAGGAACGGGGATGGAAAATTATAAAAATGAAATGGATCTAATAAATAACACAATGTGAGTAGGGAGAAAATCTGAGGAGTTAAAAGGACATCACGAGTGAGAGCACTGAATGAAACTTTCCAACAATTTAAAAACTCAATGCACTAAACAAAATGTGAACTGAGTGAAACTTTCCAACAATTTTAAAAACTCTGTGCACTGAACAAAATGTGATGTGAAACTTTCCAACAATATGCATAGCTATGCACTTTACAAAATGTGAACTATTTCACAACAAATCTGTGATTCCTACTGATGGTGATAACACGCAGAACAAACAACAAGACGAAACAGGTGTTTTTTTTCTTAGAAACAAAGCCATGAACACACAACAACCAGCGCAGCGTGCCATGAACACACAACAACCAGCGCAGCGTGCCAGGAAGACAGATTTATTTACTTCACAAGTTTTGATGGTTCCAGGACAAAGCTGAAATAATTGAACCATATTTTACTGTGAATTATTTTGAACTTTTTGATACATATAGCATAATCTCTTTCATTCACTAGACTGAAGTGCAAAGAAAGTATACACATGTGACACATTGCAAAAGCTCAAATTCGAAGAAGACCACTTTTAAAAAAAAAAGAAATAATGATAGCTGATATTTGTTTTTTTTAAATCTAGATTGTATTAATGGATAAAAAAAAACCTTTTTTTTCTTATAAAGTAATATTAACATTAAATAGACCTGGGATCAAATTTTAGAACAAATCCTTTTTTACTGAGAGAAAATTTGGCTTTCCATGTCTTGAGAATAAGGTGATTTATATTTAACCAAAGATCAAAAAAGTTTATCATATTTTTTTACATTTTTTCTTAAAAGTTGCACATGTATCTTTTTATAATGAAACAAATATTTATATTAAGAAAATAGGACTATAAATATGAATAAATACACCAAATTATCCAAGGAATCATTATACCCCTTCGGCCTTACTGCAATATTTAAGAACCACCGAAACACCACCCAGAAAGTTTTAAACGAACATCAAAACAATAAAAAAGAAAAAAAAATCGTTAATTTTTTTTTTTTTTTTTTGACCCAGAAATTAATTACAAACTCTAGGTAAGAAACTTCAGACAAAATGGTGTTCTGCAGTTTCAAGTTAAATCCTTATCTGACAGGTTTAGCCTGAGTGGACACAAAACACTTACAATTCTTTACTGAGCTCCTTCTGATAAGCTATGGGTGACTGGAGAGCTAAAGAATTAAAAAAAAAGTTCTGATAAATAAAAGATTGATTTTAACATGTCATTAAAAAATAGATGAAAGACACAGCTAGTTGTAAATGTTATGAACATGAAAGAAAAAAATGATAATGTTATATGGAATAAAAGATAACATGTTTTGTTTTCTTGTCTTTCCGCTTTTTTTTTTATTTACTTGATAACGCAAACAAGATTAACTTGCTTTCGCTTTAAATAATGTTTACTGAGCTACTCAGTTTTTGCTGGATGGTTTCATTTTGTACCTGAGAGAAAGTTCTTTTGCATATCCAAGATGGACTGGATTTGTCTGACCCATGTCTCTTTGTTCTCTTCAGAGTTCGCTTGAATGATCATGCGAACATCTGACCCAGGAGTGCGATCAGTTAACTGGAAACGTAGTGGCTCACCATCCACATTGCAGATCAATGACATTTTATTGACCTGTGCAATCAAAAAGAATTTATGGACCTGGTGCAATCAAAAAGAAATTAATGAATATCTATAAAAAAAACAGCCTGAAATAATGACCAAAGAAATGTTTAAGCCCCAAACCTTAATTACTTGGTATTCAAAAGAAACATCAAAGTGTTTTATCAATAACCATTTGACTCTTGCAATATAGTATGATAAAAAACGTATGCATTGGTCCTTGATTAAACGCAGAACCACAAGTGGGACAACCCTGCGGTGGCCTTTCTTCAAGTCCCTACCAATGATGTGACTAAAGTATCCATGGAACTACTTAACGAGGTCACTGTATACATTTGCCATAGGCGCAAAGTCCCTTAGATGCACAATATTATTCATGATACAAATACTTTTACTAACAAACACCATCACACACTATTTACAGGTTAAAAAAAATATACACAGTATACTCAGGACAAAGGCAATAAAATAAAAAGTATTTTGCTTTTATCTGTTTACTAATATGGAAAACTTACATTCAAACTATTTTTAAAAATGTAGGTTGCATTGGAGAACATCCCTTTCTTTCTTTCAATCATCTCACTGAAGATGATCATTTGCTCAAACAAGAAAACTCTCCTCTCTTTGAATTTCTGTTGACCAGCCGACGTCACTTCAGCTACACTCAGAGTGTCCTAAAGATTGTTGGGGAAAAAAAAAACAACTAAACATGTGATGCACTTTTTCCACCGATAAGCTATTTATTGCTACATTAATAAACAATCCATTGAGCTATTTATTGCTACATAAATAAACAATCCATTGAGCTATTTATTGCTACATAAATAAACAATCCGTTGAGCTGTTTATTGCTACATAAATTCCATTGAGCTATTTATTGCTACATAAATAAACAATCCATTGAGCTATTTATTGCTACATAAATAAACAATCCATTGAGCTATTTATTGCTACATAAATAAACAATCCATTCTATCATTGGTGAGTCTGGCCCTTCTAATCAAAGGGGATAACAGGCAATGCCAACACAAACCTAAGTGCACATTAAAACATTCTTACACAATACAGATTAATTACATGAATACATTTACTGACATAGTAAAAAAAAACAACTTATATTTCTTTCTTACTATTGCAAGTGGTAATGCTATGGCTAAGTTATCAATACATTTAAGAACAGATGAACTGTTGACTTACCTGTAGTAACAATTTTCCCTGACCTGTTATTTTGCCCTGTGGCAAGATAAAAAAATAATAATATCAACATTGAGTAAGAATATACAAAAAATTCAACAATCGTTTATGAAAATGTTTTAAGCAAAAATATGCCTTTACAATTTTTTTTTTTTTTTTTAAAAAACAAATACATGGATGTTAAAGAAATCATTTATTTTTCTTTGCACGTTTATTAAATATATGTTTCTCTTTTATAAAAAAATGATTTTAAAAAATGATAAAAGAAATCTGAAAAAGTAAAACAGTTAAAGCCAACAAGATTAATAAGCTTACATCGAATCCCTGCAACCGACCAACCTGCATCATGTCATTGGCGGCTTTCGGAACAATGCACATAACTGTTAAAGCCTTTTTCAAATCAGAAATATCTTCATCGGCTTTCTCTGTGTATTTTAGAATATCCTGAGTGAAAAAAGATAAATAGATAGCGCGGAATAGATTTTATGTTTTGATAAATAGGTAGCGCGGAATAGATTTTATGTTTTGATAAATAGATAGCACATAATAGATTTTATGTTTTGATAAATAGATAGCGCGGAATAGATTTTATGTTTTGATAAATAGGTAGCGTGGATTAAATTTTATGTTTTGCAAAAAGATACAAAACGTTTCTTTTTTAATTTTAGAAATTTGAAAGCTGTTTGGGAATGAAATGGAGAACCATGAAATTATACAACTTTGAAGCAAAGAGCTTTTTTTTTTCATTCTCTGAATGCCAAATTAAGTGGATGTGAACAATTCATGTATGGATTTACAAGTGGCCAATTTAGTAAGAAGTTTTAGATAAATTTATAAAACTATCACAGCCCTCTGACTGGCAACAATACATTTTACCAGTGTTCCGAAAACATTTATTTATATATGTGCAATGCCAGATCTAAGCCTTGTTAATAGTCTTATGTCTTAGTAACATGTTGACAAAGTAAATAAACATATGATAAACTGCACCAACACACTAAAAAAAACAAAAAAACTGTGGAAAAAAAAAGAACAATAAAATAATAATTTTTTTTCTTAAATTTCTAAGAATATAAAAGCCAGCTTATGTACGAAAAAAAAATTAAATAAGTTGAAGGTGTGAAATTAATACTATCCATGAGCCCCTGGGTGGGGAGGGGGAGAGGGAGGTCTAAGTCCCATGATGGGAAACACATCTATAAACATAACTACGTAATCAACATTTTTATTGCTAATAAAAGAGCTGCAAATGAGGGATTTAAAATAAGGACAGATTTATTATTATTATGTCAACACTATTTTAACGGCAAAGAAAAAAAAAAACAACAGGGAATGTATTCAAAACTTATACCCATAGCGTGGAACTAAAAATGATCCAAAAAAAAAGTACTCCAATGACATGGTTTTACTAACTTTGAGCAAAAGTTGATAGCGCATAATTCTTTGAACTGGCTTGATTAAGAAGTCTGGCAACATCAGCCGGTGACCAAGTTTCTGCCTGACTTCCTGAAACAAAATTAGAAGGAAAAAAATCATTAAAAAAAAAAAAGTTGGAAAAGGACGGTATAAGTGAAAGGACCAAGATTGATTATTATGTTCCATCACAAAAACAAAAAGCCCTTTTCACTAACCTCAAAATACGTGTCCAAGTACTCGGATACAACGTATTCTGACTTTGGTTTGTTCTCGCAATACTTCACATACATATACAGCCTCCTTTCCTAGAACAGAAAAAAAATATATATATATATACGTATAATAAACTGCACTGACACACTGAGACTAAAAAAAAACTACAACAACAGATCGTCACTAAATATTACACAGTAATAATAGAGAGGGCAGCACTCCTAAGGAAAGAACATTAAAATTCACCTCAAGCGGTCAACCGAAGGATGGAGTTGACCCATTGACTACGATTATCAACAGAAAAAAATACTTGATTCTAAACAAGACGAACATAAATTTATCTGACACGTGATACTTATTTCAACATAGGCAAGAGAGGATACTTTTTTAAGTGGTCACCAAACTCAATTACTGAGCATAAAAAAAAAAACTGAGTCGACTTACGTAGCGAATAAATATAGATGCAACTTTGTTAGGATTTGTTAGACACGACTCCAGCTCTGACAGCATTGTCCTGCAAATGCAAAGATAAAAGTTAATAAAACAAATCAGATTTCAGAAACAAGAAGGTAAGGTCAAAGATTTAATTTACTTTTTTTTTTATCTAAGCCCTATCTGTAAAGCCAGTTTCTAATAAAGCTTAAACTAAGAAGAAGAAGTGTAAAAGTAAAAAATAAGGTAATCATAAACAATAAAAAATAAGATTGAGAAATATTTGGGAAAAAAAAAAAAGACCCACTCCCTTATGGAATGGTAAACTAAAGGAATATGAGCATGTTTTATTTTTCTACTGGTAAACTACAGGAATATGAGCATGTTTTATTTTTCTACTGGTAAACTACCAAAATATGAGCATGTTTTATTTTTCTACTGGTAAACTACCGGAATATGAGCATGTTTTATTTTTGTACTGGTAAACTAAAGGAATATGAGCATGTTTTTATTTTTCTACTGGTAAACTAAAGGAATATGAGCATGTTTTTATTTTTCTACTGGTAAACTACAGGAATATGAGCATGTTTTATTTTTCTACTGGTAAACTACAGGAATATGAGCATGTTTTATTTTTCTACTGGTAAACTACCAAAATATGAGCATGTTTTATTTTTCTACTGGTAAACTACAGGAATATGAGCATGTTTTATTTTTCTACTGGTAAACTACCAGAATATGAGCATGTTTTATTTTTCTACTGGTAAACTACAGGAATATGAGCATGTTTTATTTTTCTACTGGTAAACTACAGGAATATGAGCATGTTTTATTTTTCTACTGGTAAACTACAGGAATATGAGCATGTTTTATTTTTCTACTGGTAAAGGTTGATGGAAATGTGTAACACTGAAATAAAAAAAAACATAACAAAATGAGCTCTTTTGAAAAATCATATGACTCACTCTTTGTGCCAGTCATAAATCTGGTGGATGTTTCCAAACACAATTTTATCTTTCCCCTCCATCTCAGCAGGGAGCTGGTTGTCTCTCATATAGGCCATGTAGCCCTGGTAATGGGATAAAAAAAAAAACGCTTCAGATCAAACGATTCAACTATTCACTGACTGTAATGTGCATAATGACTAAACTGGTGATTGGACAATTGATCAGATTCCAGAATCAGAAATATTGAAGCATTTTTTTTCTGGCATTGGAATTTGCTAATTTTCACCGAACTTCATCATATTCGGAGCCCCCCCCCCTCAACTCAGCTTTTGTGAGCATTCCATATGATCTGTATGTTCTAAATATAAGACTCAGGAATGAAATCTACATTGGAAGATTACAGAAGAAACAGTAATTGAATGGGAATCAGTTTTAAAAAAAAAAATGCATATAATCCCATCACTTGATTAAACCCTAAGGCTTAAACATATAAATTTCATATAATTCAGAGATGCTCATGTTATATTGATTGATTAACCCTTGCATGTTCAGTTTATTATTTTATATTTGATAATGTTTCTTGGTCAAGCTCAGTTCAACATCTTTGACGTGATATCACCCAAGAACTTTTTGTAAATTAGCATACTCATTGTTTAGTGAATCATCCCCTTAGGTAGGTCGATAGGTAGAATAGTGAGATTTTTCACTCAGGACAATCTAAAATACACTGAGGTAGAATTGTGAGATTTTTCACTCAGGACATTCTAAAATACACTGAGAAAGTGGGTGAAGATATTTCAGATTTAAAAAAGGCGTTGAACTGTTATGTGCATTGTCCCGGAAGCCGCCAATAACATGATGCAGGTTGGCTGGTTGGAACAGAGTGCTCCTATTGTTTTAGTTTTAAAGGTAGACTACAGGATCCATAAAAAACAAAAATGTCAAAGTAGTTTGTTTGGAAACAGTCATCTTTATTTCTGGAATCCATCACTTGTGACAATTTATTATATTTCGAGAAACTTTTTTTTAAAAATATAAATAAGAACAGTAAAATTTAGAACTGATAATAAAACGTAAAAAGCAACAGTTCTTTTTATTTGCCACACGTTAAATTTAGAATCAAGATTTACAAAAAAAAAAAAAGAAAAACAGTGGTACTTTCCCAGCTTTAGGTATCATTAACTAACCATGAAACAGTTTACAACAGTATATTTAACTAGACAGCCTCATGTTGGAATTATTGAATACAGACTAATAATAGATACTGTAACCATACTGTGTAGTTTATTGATTGGTTTCATGAGCAGAACCTGTTGACTGACTGACTGTTAAGATGATAAACCTGAATAAAAAGGCTACATATTTAAAGAGTTGACTTACATCAACAATGGTGGCTAAATCTTTCACATAATCTTTCTCTGTGTCAAACAGCTCTTGGACCACAAACCTTTCCAGAAGAATAAAAAAATATATTTATATGTATAGCAGTAAAAAAAAAAAATGAGGAATAAAAGACGATTTTAAAGATAAAACTGGAATATTTATTGACACATTAGGCCAAACGGTCTAAAGTCTAGTAATTGTTTGCTAATGTGACTTCCAATGCTCCCCATACTTCCATCAGCCCCGACAGGTCTAAAGTCTAGTAAATGTTTGCTAATGTGGTATATAGACTTCCAATGCTCCCCATACTTCCATCAGCCCAGATTGCCATTCCTTCCTTTATTTTCAATGGGTTAATTTAATTTGATTAAGGGCAGAGCCTCAGAAGTTTATCCTCAATATTAGTCAAGCCTGGCTGGCTGGCCATGATTGGGGTCATGAAGAGTTTGTTAAATTGGGGGGAGGGGGGGAGATGACACTTTCACTACAGCATAGAATGCTATACAGGTTGTTTCTTATTAACCAGAATAAACTGGCAGTATTAACACTCTACAAATGCAGAACTGGCCAAAGTAACAACAGAGTGTTATTTTTATTTACCTTTCCCATTTTTTTAAACAGTGCTGTTCATTGGATGGAATGCTAAAATATTTTGTATTTTTATCTTCTTTATTTTCTAGACTAGCCTAACACTGTCAATTTCTAAACTAGCCTTTCACATTGTCATGATGGTTTTTTTAGAGCATTTTCGAAAAAAAATGCTCTATTGTCCCCGTTTTGTCTGTCTGTCCGTCCATCATCACCCTAGATCTCAACAACCATAAGTCCTAGACCCATGATGTATATATCATTTTGTAGGTCTTGGCCTGCCAAGAAATGACTTTTTTCCATTTCGCGATCTGACCTCTCAGGGCCGTAAAAGGGGCCTTAGTACCGTTTTTTACTATATAAGCTATATTAATAAAGGAGCGCTATATCTCAGCAACTATAAGTCCTAGACCCATGATGTATATATCATTTTGTAGGTCTTGGCCTGCCATGTGTACATCAAAAGTTCATTTCGCGATAGGACCTCTGAGGGCCGGGCTTCAGGGCTCCTAAGGGGCTTATATATTATATATACACCTTGTACATTCAATAACCCGTTCATTTGGTGCGAAATACTGCAGCACGTAGTTTCACCAAGATTTATTTAGATACTCATCAAATGAAATAGTAAGCTTGTGTTTTGAGTTTAATTGAAAGTATCAGAGCTATGCAACAATTGACGGAGTTTTCGGACGATTAAATGACTATAATTTAGAATGTTTTCAATTATGAGTCCTATTTCAGTAACCACGAACCACTTGTAGTTAGATTTAAGAGACACAGTTTTTTTTTACTTCATTAGTCAACTTATCCAGGCTAATGGTTTACTCTAAAACTCTAAAAACACTGAACAGATTATGTGAAATGAAGTGAAAACCTGATTCTATAATTCCCAAGGAGGCTATTCTGCATAGAGATTGTATGGTGACTGAGTGGTGTGGGCTGTACTAGACCGTATGGTGACTGAGTGGTGTGGGCTGTAATAGATTGTATGGTGACTATGACTGGTGTGGGCTGTACTAGATTGTATGGTGACTATGACTGGTGTGTGCTGTAATAGACCGTATGGTGACTATGAGTGGTGTGGGCTGTAATGTTCATCACAAATGAAAGGTGTGTTACTAATAAGCCTCTTTTTAAATATTTTTTAACCAAATGTTAAGCTTGATATATGTGGGTTGTGTAGACATTATAAAAAGAAATACTGTTCTACTAATCACACCACAAACAGTTACATACAATCCTAATGACCAATAGTAAACTATTTGTACCCTACAGTTTCTTTCATAGCCTTTTACAGGTACAAAGCCTCAAGTAATTTTATGCTTGCTGAAATTTCTGTAAGAAGGCCATTAATTAATTTCTGGAGATTCAACATACCACAGTCAGGAAATGCTTTAGTGACAAACTAACACCATTTCATACCACGAGTCCCTGATGTGGGTAAAGGAAAAATAGAATCTTTGAGTTTCAGGCTGACCACAAGCAGAGGTTTAATGACATGTTCCGCAGTTGTCTCATAGAGGACAGGCGGTCATATGGTAAAGTGCTCGACTGTCAACCTGAGGGTCCCTGGTTCGATCTCCGGTGAGGACCAATGGATATTTCAGGTAATGGCTTAAGTCCCCGCTATATCTCCTGTTGTGCCTCCATGGCCATTGCACTATCGGCTATGGTGGGGATGAAAGAAGGGCAACATAAAAACTGTCCCATTAGTGGTTTATAGGATCTAAGAGATTTCATCTCATCCTTACAGGGACTTCACACAAACACACCATTGTCTCATGGGATGCTAAAGAGCAGTACGTCGTTTTTTTCTTAATACTTGAAATTAAAAATCTCCTAATTTTAAGAAATTTTTTTTTTTTGGGCTATATTTCTTTTAAAGAAGCTACATTTTAATTTTTTTTTGTTCAACTCTCAAATTGGTTTGATTATGTTGTTTTCAATAGAGGAGAAAAAAACAACACAAGGTTGAAAAACAAAACTTAATGCAACAAGAAATAAATTGATATGGATGATTGCCAAATACTTTTAAAAATAAATGAACCTGACAACACAAATGTTTAAGCATAACCTTTAGAAGAAAAAAAAAAGGTTACAGTCAGCCAAAAATAGTGTTTAAAAAAAAACTTAAATTTTGAAAAAATCAAAAGTGGGGCCGAGAAAAATTTTTAGACCTATGACTAATTTGTTTTTACTTCCTGGCAACAACCTCCTGGTCGTCATTGTGCAGTCAGATAAACCAAAATGATAGGGTGACAAACATGAATACAAAGCAAGTGGCTACTTTCACCTAAGTACTTGCAGCTTATATTTTTTGTTATTATTTCAGCTGGATACGTGTTAAGCGAGCCCATGGGCATTTAACAAGGGAAATCTACTCACTGTCTTTTTTTAAGGAACTTGGCTTTCTCTGCTTCAAGGTCCAGATTCTCGCTGTCGCCCCTGACTTCATCCTCCTCATCTTCTGGCCTGGGCATTTCGACAGGGTTAAGCATTTCGTCAGCCTGGCTCAGCTCGGCTTTTGTTCCTGGGTTCAGCTCTGTACTGGAGGAATGGGCACTTTCTAGCTCGATGGACGGATCCTGAAACCATCATAAGTCAACAACACTATAAGTCAACAACACTATAAGTCAACAACACTATAAATCAACAACACTATAAGTCAACAACACTATATGTCAACAACACTAACTATAATGGATATACATTTGGAAATAAAAAAAATAATTCTTTTAGATGTTCATTCTATGGATGTACCCTAGTTAGTTTAAATCATTCTATGGATGTACCCTAGTTAGTTTAAATCATCCTATGGATGTACCCTAGTTAGTTTAAATCATTCTATGGATGTACCCTAGTTAGTTTAAATCATTCTGTGGATGTACCCTAGTTAGTTTAAATCATTCTATGGATGTACCCTAGTTAGTTTAAATCATTCTATGGAAGTATCCTAGTTAGTTTAAATCATTCTATGGATGTAGTACCCTAGTTAGTTTAAATCATTCTATGGAAGTATCCTAGTTAGTTTAAATCATTCTATGGATGTAGCACCCTAGTTAGTTTAAATCATTCTATGGAAGTATCCTAGTTAGTTTAAATCATTCTATGGAAGTATCCTAGTTAGTTTAAATCATTCTATGGAAGTATCCTAGTTAGTTTAAATCATTCTATGGAAGTACCCTAGTTAGTTTAACATTGAAAATTTTACTGAGTGAAAGCACTAAAAAAAAGAATTCATCTTAGAAAGCAAATATCAATTAGAATGAAATTTAGCAATCATAAGTGTTTGACACATAAGTAATATATATATATATATATATATATATATATATATATATATATATATATATATATTTATATATATATATTTATATATATACACATTAAAGAGAGAATAAATGAGCTTAAGATTATAAATCATTACAGACAGCCAGTTGTACACAAGAACACAAATAAAGTAGTGAAGTGCCCATGAAGTGTGTGATTGAATGCAATACCTGACAAGTAACTCCATTCAAATTTATCTATCATCCTGAAATCTAGGTTTTGAATGAAAATGGGAAGACCACAGCCTATATATCATTTGTCGCCATTTGTGATATTTTCAAATATAATGGTGCTGCAACTAAACATTGATACACAATACCACAATAACAACAAGTATGGGGGCTTTCAAAAATATCAATTTAAAATTCCGTTGGTAAGACAAAATTTCTAAACTCTTATTCAGCAACCTAGAATTTCCTAACAGTCATCCAACCTAGTGTAATTTTAACTTCTAAGTGGTGATGGAATATATCCAGAAACAAAAGAATAGAGAAACCAGTGATACCAAACACAGATGGAAGCATCAAGAAGAGTTGTCGGTTTTTTTTTACCCACAATGCAGCAGATCAATTTCTGAAAACAGTAATTGTATATAACAAAATAATAATCGACTATCCAAGACACAAACTCATTACGTAAAGCAACACAGTTAAAACTAGTTATTTGCAACGGCTGCAGCAGATGGTTGACATTTTATATGGTTCAGTGATTCAATACAAGATGTTTCTACTTTCTCTTTGCTCCCTTCTGTAAGCTATAGTTGAATTAAAAAAATTTAGTCTCTCTACTTTCATGCTGCATGCACAGCTGTTTTTACAAGAGGTCTAGCCCCCATTCTTAGACAGACCAACTTTAAACAATGAAGGTCTAGTCCCCATTCTTAGACAGACCAACTTTAAACAATGAAGGTCTAGTCCCCAATTTAAGACAGAGACCAACTTTAAACAATGAAGGTCTAGTCCCCATTCTTAGACAGACAGACCAACTTTAAACAATGAAGGTCTAGTCCCCAATTTAAGACAGAGACCAACTTTAAACAATGAAGGTCTAGTCCCCATTCTTAGTCAGACAGACCAACTTTAAACAATGAAGGTCTAGTCCCCAATTTAAGACAGAGACCAACTTTAAACAATGAAGGTCTAGTCCCCATTCTTAGACAGACAGACCTACTTTAAACAATGAAGGTCTAGTCCCCAATTTAAGACAGAGACCAACTTTAAAACAATGAAGGTCTAGTGACTAGTCCCCATTCCAAGACAGAGAGACAGGTTATACTCACTTTTCATCAATACTGCACATTGTATACCTTTTTATTTTTTATTATCCAAATGATGAAAACACTTTAAATAAGTAATAAAATATGTTTGCTTAATGTTTTCTCCCCCCCCTCCTTTATGCTGCACAATAACAAGAAGTGATTAGAAAAGATGATTACTTTATTTTTTAGATTGTCATTTAAAATAAAATTGGAAAAACTTTTTTTTTTGAATGTTGTTGAGTGTGAGAATATTTCCCGAGTTCCCCTAATGGCTCATTGGGACAGACGAAATATAGAACTGAAATGTAGAATTCATTGGTTCACTAGACAGGCATATTGTGGGGATTGTGTGGATAACATAACATAGGTCAAGGAGGCACCACGGGAGACATATGTAGGTCGAACCCATAACGGCCATAACCCACAGAATTGCAGGTCGTGCTGTAGCATGAAGATCCGGTTCACCACCAAAGCGCCGCCCAGCCACCAAAAGTCCACTAGTAGAGGATTTCTCAAATAGTGGTGTGAAATATATTCCGTGACAGGGTGAGTCCATCATTATCTGTCACAGAGTGAGTCAATTATCTGTGACAGGGTGAGACCATTACTAAACTGGAGACATTCAATCCTAAACAAAGGTTTACGCTACACACCATTTCAATGAGGTTTAAACAATATCTTCTCCCACTGCATATCAACACTCAGGGGGATGTGGACGTACTTTACGGCAGTTGTAAAATACTTTGTAGTCAAAAACTTGTTTCTATTCCAGCAACTTTTTTTTTTGGTTGGCTCAGTCCAGATGACACAACAAGTCTAACTGCAGCGGCTCTCAAACTTTGACCCCCCCCCCCCGGTATGAAAACTGACTGCATTGTGCGACTCACTCGTATAGAAAGAAAAAAAAATGTGTAGAAAAAAATCTCAAAACTAATTGTATACATTCCCTATTAAGGAACTAATACATTTTTGGTGACACATGTGGTGTAATCAGCTCGGCTGCAGGGGTGGGTCATGACTCACACATGGAGATCCACTGCCACTACAGTGTAGGTACACCTGAACTGAGGGGGGGGGAGGGACGACCAAGATGAATGAAGCCAGTATTCAGCTCGTCGTAAGTTTTTCTTAGCTCGACACAGCTGCACTTAAAACGTCTGGCTTCTGAAGGCAGGGGTTAATGAATAATTGACTTTATGTATTTTGTTCCCCACGGTGCCCCCTGTTGATGAGTTCTTTCATAACATTAAATGTACCGGGTTCGTCTCACAAGACCATCTCAATGCATGGGTCCTGGCTGGCACTAGCCCAGGGGCCACAAGAGTACGGAGAGCCCCCCCCCACCCCCTTTCTAATTAAACCTTTATAGTTTTGAGTGGCAGGTGTATGGGGGCCCAACACAATGACTAAGTCAGGGGCTAACACTAAGCTTTTGGGGAGGCTCTGTATAAAGATTTAATCATGTAGTGTGACATTATTGAGTTGAGGAATCCTAAAATGTATTTATTTCCAAGTAAATCTTACATATTAATGGGGAAAAAAAATCTTTCTTTTGAAAAAATTATCACATCTTACACAAAAATAAATAAAAAAAAAACATCTTTACAAATTTCACTGTTAAAAAATGTTATCAAGAGACCATCACATTTAAAATAATGATGTTATAAAACCAACTGGGAGTTAACAAAGTCATCACAAATAGCCTCACAATAACATGATCCTTGAGCGCCGGACATCTTAAACACATTTTTAAAAACCTATTAGAAGTACAGCAGGCAAATCAATAATAAGAATTTCTTTGAATGGCTTCAACAAGTGAAGACTAAGTGAGTGTGTCAACTTACCAGATAAACCTAGCCAGTTGGGGACATTGCAAATGACCATCTAGAGCGCAGGCCAGAGACCACACACACACATACACACACACACAATGTGCTATCTATCACACATAAGATGCTGAAGTCTAAGTAGTCACGCCACAGGATTTACTGAGATTTTTGTACAGTCCCAACTTTTGACACACACACACACGCACAACAAACACTTTACACAGGAAGTCACATCTACACATAGGCTACTCACATACATGGGCTACACGCAAACAATCAGATGTGCATGTGTTGATGAAAGATAGAGGGAGGGGGGTGTGAGAGGGGGTGAAAGAGAGTGAAGAGAAGAGAGAGGGGGATAGAGGGGAAGAGAGGGGGAGGGGTGAGAGGATAGAGAACATCATAGTTTGTTGAAGGACTTACAGTTCTCTGCTTGACCATGTTGTCTAGCTGGTTGTTACTTTCTCCTTGTGGTTTGAGGGACAGTTGAGACACCTGGGAAATAAAAAAAATAAATAAAAATCCAAGCCTACAATGATCACTGCTGTTAGGTGCATATTATTTAGAAGAAGGGGGGGGGGAGGTCCCATAACACTACAGCATGCCACTGGGGCTCACTGCCATGCCTTAAAGTGTTGGTTAGTAGTAGTTTGTTTTTCCCTCTACTTTACCTATAATACAATCCTAGCCGTCTTTATCCTAGAGGCGCAGTGCCTGAGGCCCACCAACATTAAGGGGCCTGACCAACGAGTAAAGATGAAATTTTAATTATGAAATGTACCGTTATTATTCTCTATCGCTGTCCCCCCCAACCCATAAGCCCTGGGCCCAGACAAGCCATGGGCAAACTACGGCCCTGGGGCCCAATCCAGCCCGTGTCCTGCCACTCGTTTCAAAGTGGAGCACCGCACATGCCTTTCGTCTTATTTCCCCTACACTAAATTTATTTGAGTTCATGTCAAGACTCTGTCTATTTACTCTTGGTCCGGCCCACACCCGTCAAATTTACAAACCCGATGATGTGGCCCGCGACTCAAAAAAAGTGTGCAACCCCCCCTTCCCCCCCTCTGTCCCAGACAACCGCAGGACGGCCCTCGATACAGGCACGCCGCGCAGCACTCACCAGCTGGGCTGTGACATCATCCATGGAGACCTCCTTGCCCTCGGGCTTGAAAGAGTGGTCCTGTATCTGCATAGGTGGGGGCATCTCGATGATGGGCTCTTCCTCCTCGTTGGTGGAGTCCAGGGGCATCTTCTGGGTGACCACGGAGGACACCTGGGGGGTGATGGCAGCCTGCTCGGCCGTGGGCGTGCTCTCCCCTGCAGTGGAGTCCTGTAGACAGATTAAATATAAATGTAAATCTATATGTATATAAAACATAGAAAGCCCACATCACATCAATACAGAGGAAGTAACAAACAAGTGTCCCCGCTGTTGTCGTGATGTCTTGTGCCAAGGCTCAATCTGAAATGCCGTATGAAACTTCTGCTCTGAAAAAAAAGATTTTATTAGTATGTGGATTGATTTATTTTTCTCTTTCTTTTAAATGAATCTTACCTTCACTACAGTCCTTGTGGGTTGTTTGGGTCACGTACAATACTAACACACAACACTGAGGCCAAACACACAACCACACTGAGGTCAAACACACAACAAAATGGAGGCCAAACACACAACAACACCGAGGTCAAACACACAACAAAATGGAGGCCAAACACATAACCGCATTGAGGCCAAACACACACTCACAATAACAATGAAACCAAAAACACAACTATTAATATTTCCATCAAGACCAGGGACAAACGAGCTATATTAAGTTGTATGGTGACCTTAGTCATCTAAAAAAAAACAAAAAGGAGGAGTGGGAGGCGCTTTCGAACGCACGGGGACAACCCCCCCTCCCCCCCATGCATATGAATGACTAGTAGGTATGTAGCTCACATCTTTATAAAACAAACAAACATTTGAAGCGTTTTAAGCCAGACTGGACTAACCCTCATGTTGAGGTAGATTCCTATGGCTTAGAAGAGAGAAGAGGAGGGGGGATATGACGAAATTCGGACTACGAAAACATTATATCTACTCCCATGGCCAAGACAAATGTACTTACTTCACTACATGAAGCGTTTGTGGGTTATGTATGCTGGTCCGACTGACCAATGAGTATAAGGTATATTTATGTAAGAAAGCCATCAATATACAACAAATCACACTTTTTTTTTTAAACTATCAGTGCAAAGAAACAAACAAAAAAAAAGGAATCAACATAATAACCCCCCCCCCCAACCAAATCACCCAGCTCATAGAGTTATAGAAACAATGTTTTTTTTTTTCTTTACGACGTTAAATGGACACCATCTTACCATCTTCTCAGAAATCTGGAACTCTTTCTTCTGTCTACGGCAGGGACAGATGGCGGACATCACCCACGACGAGACCTCCATTGTCCGCAACCGGTCAGTGCACTACCACCCATGTATACACCAGCTTCCCTCACTGGAAACACCACCGGTCAACCTGTTCCACCCGCTCCAACAGCCTCCACACTCGTCCTCCTACAGTCCTGGCCGGAATGAACACACACAACCGACACGATCGCAGCTCCTCAGCGCCGTCTCCTATACGCCTGCCCGCCTGCCATCGCCCGTCCGTCCGTCCCTCCCATCTGACACAAACCGAGACACACAATCGTGCAGGAGCCGCTAATGGACTAATGAATCTGTTTATGGTTCACAACGTCACGTCTCTAATTTAGCCGGCACTCATCATTTTAAAAAACAACAACCTAATAATACACACACGTGGAGATTCATTTTATTTTTTGAGGACAGGCAAAGAAAAAGAATAAGACGAGGTAAAAAAAAATCAAATGGAATCTCCCCCCCCCCCTCCATCGAGATAATTACAAGGACGGAAAGCATTATGCATAAATAGTAAAAGTTTCCACCAACAAGGTATCATCTCTGCTATCTCTGACAAATCCTAATTTGTACACAAGTCCATATCTAGAACCTAAACCGTAACCTTTAATTATATTTTGACGGAATATTTTTTTCTTTTGCTTATAAAATAAAAAAACTCATATATCAAAGAACGAAGTTTGCCAGATGGACACAAAGTTTGCCAGATGGACACGAAGTTTGCCAGATGGACAACGAATGGCGACTGAAGAAACAAACGCCTTTCAACTACTGATGGGGAGATGTCATTCTTTTTTTAAACCAATTCCGTAAATTCACGGATTTCTCTCTAAATCACCAATACTGGTCTGATTCTCAACCCGATAAAATGTACTAAAAGATGCAGCGACGGGTCCAATAAATAGGATGAGAAATCGGCTTTGGGGTGGGTGGGTGAAACCCGATTACGATACACCAAAAATGTTCCGATGAACTGTGCCATCGATACTCACAGCATCAATTGCGAGTCGTTTCCACAATGTGCAATGGAGACTCTGAAACGTCTTTAGTCAAATGTGTTTAGAGAGCGAACCAACAGAGCCAAAGATGTATCCACTGTACACAGTGTGAGACGTTCACAGTCGGAGCTATAAGCCACACGTGTATCCACTGACGGAGCCATGCATTATCGTATTATCCACGGATGCATCCACTGTGCACAGTGTGAGAGGTTCACACAGACGACTCAATCTATTGGCCACATGTGTTGTTGTCACACAAGGGACGACGAGTCGTGACCAGCTGTAAGACAATACGACCTGATGCTATCGTGAGACCGGCGCGCCTTGAGAGAGGCCAGGAATAAAAAACAACAACTCTGGATGACAAGACGACACGTTACAGCTGAACTCATTATTTATATTTTTTTAAGCTTAAACCAGTTGATGAAGTTTGAGTTCAAGTAAATTAAGGTGATAGTTGATTTTGTTCGCTTAAATGCGAGAGAAAAAAATACTATAACTTTGAGACCCACAGTCACACTGCGATGGATTATTCCAAATAGTTTTTTTACATGCTTTCCATTGATTTCAATAAATTCATTGTCACGAACTATTTATTTGTTGTTATTTCAGATAGATACCCGATCCTTGGTGAAAACCAAAGCCATTTTTCTGGGTCCCAGTAAAAGTTTATGAAAGTCCCCGAAGTGCATCCATCTTTAAACGGGGCGGCTGGGCGTTGTGCTGACCACACAATCCGTGTACATTCTGTACATGTCCAGGTTATGGAAACACTTCATCTGTCGCCATTTAGGGCTACGGGAATTTACTTTTTACCGTGACGTAATCATGTGGTGGGGAGAGGCGATGAGTCACTGAACGGATTTTTTGACCACACAGAGCGTTGTGTATGTGTGTGTGTGTTTATAACTGGGCATGGTCCAGTTCAGCCAAACCTGCACTGGCTAACACAATTGACCAGGAGGTCAAGCCATGGTTTAAAAACAAACCGTTTCGCCTAGTTGCATAACATACCGCGGCTCGTACAATTGTTATGGGGACGTAACAAAAGCAGCAGCAGTCGCCGTAGTACCGCCATGCGCCGGCGTAATGGGGGGGGGGGGGACTGACACGGGTTTATCAAGTCAGTGTGATATCACTGACAGCATGTGCCGTAAGCTAAACGTGAGCACGAACACACGCACACACACACACGCGAGCGAGAGAGAGAGAAATGTGCTGATGTATCAAATATTCATCTCTCGGTTAGCGAGGCGCAAGCAAAACATTAAAAAAAATCGATACCGATGCAACACAATACAAAGAGGACAATACTTTCAAATTTCCCATCCTTCGATTACTTGCCACTCTGGCATTCCAAGCCCGGGATGTTAAATCAAATTTTGGTACAAGTTATCTGAACTTCCCGAAATCTAATTAAGATTCACGATTTTAAATTTAAATTGTTTAACTTAAGCAAACTTTTTGTTGTTTACGTGTATATAAGAAACTAATGTCTGTGATAGTTCCTATTATGTAAATGACTTTCCTTTGACAATAATACTGCCACTTAATTTCGCCTTATATAAAGACAGCAAGAAATCAGGCGGCAGATAGTTTAGGTAACTTTAACAGCTCCAAAATATACGGTACATGAAAATACAGCGCTGAAAGATCAGATGATCTAAACATTAATATGTGGGGAAAAAAAGCACTAAACCATGGCTGAAATATAACAGTCGTTGAACTAATCACGGCACCCATGAACTAATAACTCCATTCATGTAATAATCCCTTCATCTATGAACTAATCACTGCATCCATGAACCAATAGCTGCATCCATGAACTAATCACTGCATCCATGAACCAATAGCTGTATCCATGAACTAATCACTGCATCCATGAACCAATCACGGCACCCCATGAACTAATCACGTTAATGCGGTGACAGACTATCATCTACTGGTAATAATGTAATACAGCGCATAGTACGCACATGGTTGAAGCCAGACTTGAAGAACGGACCAACAGACTAAAAGAATAAATAAACAACATATATCCCTGCCGTCCTTCCTCCTTCTAATCCATTCGACATCAAAACAACAACACTGATACGTTGTAGGCTATTTGTTGAATGTGGGGCGCCGTGCCACACCCCCGCCCTCCCTGGCCGACTCCCTGAAGTGTCTTCACATGCACTTATCGACATGTCAATTATACGGGTGTCGTCAAGTCACGAAACGAGACATATTCGGCAGACGCGTACGCACGCGCCATCGGCGCTCAGGTTTTTCCAGAAGCTACAAGTTATAAGGCCAGGAGCATGATCGTGAGCTCCTCCGTGTATCATTCAGGTCTTCCAGCACGCGCATCCAGTGAGTTCGATCATCCAGCTGACGGGGCAGGTTTTGTCAGATGACGTCAACATCGATTGGAATGTTTCATACTCAAAATGCTTTCCTCTTTCTCTCTCTTTTTCTTATTTTCTCTCTCTTTCTCTATTTTCAGTTAATGAATTAAAAAAAAAAACAACTGCAACTGAAAATATGTGACGAGCACTGATTTAACTTTTAAAATGTATAGATATGTATATTAATGTTCGATCTCATCCCTTTACAAACGGAATAGTTTCTTGAAACTAACCAGCTGGTAATAAGATATCTACTGGGTGTATGCAGTCAGTCAAGTCTCCCATCAACAAGTGTAACATGAGAAATGTCAGTGTTGGGTTACGTGTGTGTGTGTCCAGTCGGAGTTTTTCAACGTTACTCGCTAAACATAATTTTTAAAAAATAACAAGTATTTTAACTAGTGAAAAATTTTGCACGTGGTAAAAAGAGAAGTCAGAGAAATGAACACACTTAATCTTTGCACGTGATAAAGAGAGAATTCAACGGAATGAACACACCCCAACTTTGTAAAGTAGACTGGATCTGAGAATGCATTCATTGGTCAGTGTGCAGAATAAACACATGTGTACGTTACACACATTCAATAGACTAAAATATATGTGTAGTAAGATACACACACATTTTAATTATCATACATTAAATAAGGTGTAGGACATACATTTAAATCTGACAAGAAACATGGACGGACTTGAGGTTATTCTGCGTAAGCCAGATGGTGTGTTTTTTTTTTAATGTAAGTTTTAATGCAAGAAGAAAATTAATAATCGTTTTCTTTTTAATTAACCCTTTTGTATATCCGGCTAAACACCGACATGAAATATTTTGGACTGTACAGATAAGTAAACTGATAACCAAGCTACGTTTTATTGGATGGGATTATTGCCTGTGTAAAATGATACACAACAATATAGTGATGTTGACTGTAATAAGTAACTGATATGCCACAATATGATACACAACAATACTGACTGTAATATTGTCTTAAGAAACTGGTACGCTACAATTAAAGCCCGCCCCCCCCCCACCCCCCACTGTAATACTTTCTATGCAAACTGTCCATTTACTTCTCGTTGTAAAAACAAAAGGGACCGGATAATGTTGAGGCTAGAAGATTCCATTGTCACTTTCACAGCACCGATAACCTGGTCTATGCACATATCCTAAACCCCACTTTCGGATACCAATAGCCCAGGTAGCGCCTACATGAGTGTAACCCCGTGTCGAGCATGCAAGCGCTTGTAAGAAATGCAGAGCAAAGAGATGACCTCCAGGCAGAAGGGTGTCACGTGATTAGCTGCCAAATGCGGCACGTGACCATCTATGTATTAAAAGTGTCACTATTAGCCTAGATATTAAACTGCAGTAGTCAAAGAGAAAACAGCAACTCAAAATATAATAGGAAACAAAACATTTCGAATCTCATGACCTAATGAAATATTTATAATAGTCCAAAAATGTTTAGGAATTCTTGATTCCCCCCCCCCCTTTTCTAAATTTCATATTCTGATACATAGAATCGACGGACTACTCGGACAGTATGAGAATACTGAAGATGTGTGTCTGGTGAATCAACTGAAAAGTATGACATTGAGTGAAAATTATCCGATTACGATACCCACAAAAGTTCATATTTTTCCGATTACCGATGTATCGTCCTATCACTAATATAGACCTTAGGAAATTTCGCTATTGACATGGAAGCAGACGATAAATTACAATATCAAAAGTAACATTACGCCCAGTACATTTTAGCCGAAATATCAAAACCAATGTTCCCTCTAAGCTGAGCGCGTGAGCAATCGCTCACACGAATTCAGAGCGTCGCTCATACTATATGGACGATCGCTCACTCCGACGGACGACATCGCTTAAATCGCTCACAAATTTTGGCCTCAAACAAAATGTCGCTCAGAGACAAAATTTTTTGCTCACTTCATACCACACCTTAGAGGGAATATTGATCAAAACATGTTAGAGACTACAGCATGCATATAGAGTAAAACAGAACTTATATACAGTTGGGCTACATTTTATGGCTACACCGTCCTATACACAGTTAGGCTACATTTTATGGCTACACCGTCTATTGTACACAGTAAGGCTAGATTTTATGGCTACACCGTCTATTGTACGATGAGACAGTGACTCGCGCGAAAGATGGGCACGGAGATGCCGAAATAGCATGAAAACATCACACAAGTGTATACTACACAAAAAGAGAAGATAATCCACTCGTATTGTGATACACAATTAGCTTCATACCGCAGTGGCAAAACACACAGCCCGCTACACCCTATGGTCGCTGCTGCTGCTATCTGCGCGCCCCACTTCCTTCATGGAATCCTATCTAATCTGTGTGTGTTACGGGTGTCAGGGCAGTCATGAACAGGGGGGGGGGGAGGTATATCTAGGCCACAGATAACAGGCCAGTCAGGTCCTGGTATTTACGACATGCCCGGGTATAAAAACAACCTGTATTCACGCCCGACTGCTATGAAACTGCAAATTTATGACCTCTTGTTAAAAAAAAATAATTGGTACTTGCAATAAGATTGTAAAGGGTTCATTAAAAAATACAGCCGTATTTCCAAGCGATATGAAACACACACAAACAAACACACACGCGTTACTTTCAACGCAACATCTAGCTGTGGTCCATTTCTTGGAGTACTAACACGTAATTTTAATTTCAGTGGTAAATTCATCTAAAAAAATGCTAGGCGCCAAAATCTGATTGAAAATTTCGTTTTCATTCCGTTGTCAAAGTCCCAAAACTAAATCAGACTCTGATGCTGCAGCCACTGTGTCTCGCGCCTGTATTCACGGTTCCCTCTAAGCTGTGCGCGTGTGCACAACTCGCAAAGATCACTCGTACACATTTCAACGGTGCGCACACTTGTTTCGTCCAGTACGGCTACATGTCGATACCGTCACGTTGCTCGTATGTAGTGTAAATCGCTTCCGAAGTTGCGCACTGACTGTGTTATCTTTTGCTGCGCACGGCCTTCTGAAAATTTAGAGCGAGGACTGCATATTAGTGGGCGATATAAAGACGGGTGTCTATGCAGCTGCAGCATTAGACACATCCCTAACATGTATACAGAGATGAGCCCAGTGTTAAATGCACATGCACCGATGCATAGCAAAAAACAAAATATAGGCCGTAATTGCGCCCAGGCCTAATGTCGTCATAAATCCGGCCCTGCCAACATGTCAGACAGCGTTCAATCAAGACAGTGGTTAATGAAGATAATCATAAAGCCTTCACTTTGACCAATGGCCGGATCACAGCTGTCATAGTCAATAGGTCCAGAGCAAACAAACAAAATATAGGCCGTAATTGCGCCCAGGCCTAATGTCGTCCTAAATCCGGCCCTGCCAACATGTCAGACAGCGGTCAATCAAGACAGTGGTTAATGAGGATAATCATAAAGCCTTCACTTTGACCAATGGCCGGATCACAGCTGTCATAGTCAATAGGTCCAGAGCAAACAAACAAAATATAGGCCGTAATTGCGCCCAGGCCTAATGTCGTCCTAAATCCGGCCCTGCCAACATGTCAGACAGCGGTCAATCAAGACAGTGGTTAATGAGGATAATCATAAAGCCTTCACTTTGACCAATGGCCGGATCACAGCTGTCATAGTCAATAGGTCCAGAGCAAACAAACAAAATATAGGCCGTAATTGCGCCCAGGCCTAATGTCGTCCTAAATCCGGCCCTGCCAACATGTCAGACAGCATTCATTCAAGACAGTGGTTAATGAGGATAATCATAAAGCCTTCACTTTGACCAATGGCCGGATCACAGCTGTCATAGTCAATAGGTCCAGAGCAAACAAACAAAATATAGGCCGTAATTGCGCCCAGGCCTAATGTCGTCCTAAATCCGGCCCTGCCAACATGTCAGACAGCGTTCGATCAAGACAGTGGTTAATGAGGATAATCATAAAGCCTTCACTTTGACCAATGGCCGGATCACAGCTGTCATAGTCAATAGGTCCAGAGCAAACAAACAAAATATAGGCCGTAATTGCGCCCAGGCCTAATGTCGTCCTAAATCCGGCCCTGCCAACATGTCAGACAGCATTCATTCAAGACAGTGGTTAATGAGGATAATCATAAAGCCTTCACTTTGACCAATGGCCGGATCACAGCTGTCATAGTCAATAGGTCCAGAGCAAACAAACAAAATATAGGCCGTAATTGCGCCCAGGCCTAATGTCGTCATAAATCCGGCCCTGCCAACATGTCAGACAGCGTTCAATCAAGACAGTGGTTAATGAGGATAATCATAAAGCCTTCACTTTGACCAATGGCCGGATCACAGCTGTCACAGTCAATAAGTCCAGAGCAAACAAAACCATGAGCTTCATGCAGGAGTAATGAAATGAACAACCTCCTCATCACGCGCTGGATCACAGACTCCATTAAAGACCTTTCAAAGAGTTAACCAACTCGTCTGTGGGGATAACAATGTGGCTTAAGTCATAGACAACTAGAAGTTGACAACAACAACAACAACAAAAACAAAATTAAAAAAAAAAAATAAGAGCAGCTGAGAAGGTTCAAAACATTTGAAGAGATACTTTGGTGGTTCAGGGGTCGCGGAAAGTTTTTCTTTGAAAAAAAAAACACCAACACAAAAGACAACAACAAGTAGGCAACAATTGAAACTCACTTTGCCGGAGGAGAGATAGCCACAACTTGCGATGATGCACTCGGAGAGTTAATAAAAAAAAAAAAGATCACAATTCACTGAACTAATACGACACCCAGGGTTATAAGCTGACGCCAAAGTTTTTATCAAAATATTTTATGTCAAAATATTAATTTATTTCGTAACGAAACAACTATAACATATACCTAAATGAACGCCACTCTTTCTCTCTCTCTCTCTCTTGCACACTAACATTTATCCATCCAACTTCTGACATCAAGTCAGTTGTACCGGTAATACACACGATGCGTATGTCGAAGTCTTCGAATGATGACAAATTTATAATGACGTATGCTGCAGATGTCGGCCCTTGCTAATCCCAAAGTGAAGATCTCAAAATAAATTCGAAGTTTAACTAAGAAACACACGTGCACAGCAGAGACATGGCGAGTGAGCACATCCATCAAAACAAATAGATACAAATCCCTTTTGCTTAGGTACCGTAAAAGATAATGGCAAATTGCAACGGGGTTAAAAAAAAACAAAAACAAATGAGAATAAAAACTAGATTTTTTAAAAGAAGTGTGCCGCCGATTTGAAAATGTTGACATAAGGCAGCGGAGGTCTTAAGACGAGCATTGATTCCCGAGTCTTTTGTTTATCTCTTGGAACTACTCGCCTCGCCTCGTCCTCCATGTACTGCACGTGAGTGTGTGTGTGTGTGAGTCAGTGTGTGTGTGTGTGAGTCAG
The DNA here is from genome assembly GCA_021962125.1 of Bulinus truncatus. Taxonomy (NCBI): domain Eukaryota; kingdom Metazoa; phylum Mollusca; class Gastropoda; family Planorbidae; genus Bulinus; species Bulinus truncatus. The sequence continues at coordinate 2,873,632 of JAGDYQ010000107.1, read as the reverse complement.
TGTGTGTGAGAGTGAGTCAGTGTGTGTGATTTCAAACCTCAATGTCTTCTCTCACACGAGATGGTATAGACTTGGTGACAGACAACCTGGCAGCCCATTGAACGACGCAGCGAGTGTGTGACACACACGGAGACAAGAGATCTATGACGGGGGGGGGGCGGCTGGTGCTGTCGCTGCCGCCGGTGAAGTCTTACAATAGACTACTACTACTACAACAAGGTGAAGCAGTGGAGGTGGGAAGTAGGCCAGGAGTTTAAGCAACCTACCCAGAATATGTTTTATGTAGTAGTTTTCATATAATTAAACAGACATAAAATTTTATGTATTAATTTTATGCAGCTAATGCTTCGTCAATACGGTTAAAACGTAGGTCTACTAATGGAAGCAGGCAGTGGCGCAACCAGCAAAAAATGCTGGGGGTGGGGGGGGGGGCTCACATATTTAAAAAAGACAGTTTGACAGTCTTATTTGTAACTTTATAACTTAAATTATGTATTGGTGATTTGGCCTGGGGGGCGAGCCCCCCCCCCCCCTCTATTGATCCTGGACTACCCCTCTTCCGGATGCTGAACTGCATCATGAGAGTAGTCAATATCAGCAAACTGCGCTAAAGATGTCCTTACAGCTGCAGTCCTATGAATTGTGGAAGTCCATGTGGTGCGTACACTCTCAGTCACTCCTTTTCCATGAGTTATTCCTCCCTTACCTTTAATGGCCTGCATCATTGCCTGCTCTATGGTAAGGTCAACTGACAGTCCGGCCCACTGTTTACTACTACGCCGTCCAACATGTGATCCTGACATTAGCTACTTGTGTAGATCTGGATGTGAGTTAGGTAAGCCCATCATCATCTCCAGGTAGAGACGAGCACACTTGGCATAATTGTTGTGACCAGATGCTGCGAAGAGATTCACCATTCTCCTGATACTGACAAGATGTAGATGATAGTTGCCCATTCGTTCTGCCCGCAGCAGAAGCTTTAATGTGGCAGTGTAATACATATACAGAAGCCAAAGGTTTTTACTATATAAGCTATAGTTATAGTTATGGCATTTTCAGGGCCCCATTCTACACCTTATACGTAGCTATACGAGATAAAGGGTCCTAGGGGCCCCAAGAGTAGCTATCCCCCTAACATAAATTTGGTTTAAATAATTTTGGTAATGTCTTTTAAGTGCTGGGCTTCAGTGTTTTTGAAGGTAACGTCTTATCTTTCAGTATTTTTTAATAATCTTGTAGTTGGCAGCTGCCTTTTTTGTAAACAATTCAGGTCATGGCTGACAGTATTTTATATAGAATATAGAGGACCTTTTTTACAAATTTATTTAATGCATTTAAACACAATTTAGGTATTCAAAACAAGGGTGTCATTAATCCTCGTTATGTTAACTAACTAGTTATTACCAAATAATTTCACAAAACGCTTGTAAGACATTAATTCTAGGTACGTAGTGTAATATTTATTCAACTCCTGGCCTAAAGGGAGGCGGGCATAGAGAGGAGGGTGAGAGTTTATGTATATTTGAAGCAGTTTCGGGGGAGTGTAGGCCCACAATTCTCAAGTTATTATTAGCTGGATTGAACAATGGTATTCAAATGTTGACTTGACATGAAACATGAGATAATGAAAAAAAAATGATTTAATCTCTTACACAAGCTGATTTTAACTGCGCAAGCTGATTTTAACTGCGCAAGCTGATTTTAACTGCGCAATAACTGTACGTGTAATAATTGTAAGTGCAATAATTGTACGTGTAATAATTACTCGATTGAGAACGTAAGCAGATAATTTTGACTTTTCCTTCTTTTTTAAAAGTGAGTCCCAAGAACTGAACAAGTTTCTAAGTGGATCGCAAAAGTAGAAGAGCCACCTTCTTTGGGCGGCTAGAGACATTCTTACAGTTGGAAGAGTGTGTCAAGTCCCTGAAAGCAGTGATCCCCAACATTAAATCATTTCCTATTTATTTACTGTTGTGTAATTTTCACGGAATTGTGCGACTTCCGTGGACGCAAGGTTAACCTGCAGCTTCATTGAACATTAAAACAATCTAAATTTAAATAATCGACCCCCGCCCCACTGGCTTTTAGGATAGGATGAACTCTGTTAGATGCTATACACTACCCACTAATGGAACGTAAGTGCAATGACCATTGAGGCACAGCGGGAGATATAACGGGAGCTTTCACCATGGCCTGAAATATCCATCGGTCCGGAGATCGAACCAGGGACCGTTGAGCGCTTTACCGCACGGCCATCCGCCCCCCCCCTCTAATGTTGGAAGGGGAGTTATCTAAAACTGTACACTACATAACATTAACATTTCTGTATATTATGCCTATTACCTTAATCGGCAGTAACAAGAATCTTCTCTCTATAAAGCCGAGTGTGAGACTAAAACAACAACAGCATCCGGAATAACATGTTGCACTCAGTGCAAAAGTAAACAGAAAAGTAATCTGATATCACATCAAGCCAGGAACAAAGGTAGACTATATAACTGGCACAGAACAACAGGTGTTTATATAAGGCGGTTATGTAGATTGGGAGGGGGGAATTAAGTCCAGTCATACTGATACAGAACATAATGAAGCAGGACTGCAATCAGAGGTTTAAGGGCCCTGACAAACTATGAAAGCTTTGGGGGGGGGCCTGTTACCCTTCCCACCACGGCCAATTAAGCAGCAAAATAAATATACCTTTTGAAAGTTACGGGGCGCTACCTTAAGGCTAGGGGGGTAAGAGGTGACCCTAACAAGTGTTCGGGTTGCCTCCCCCCTGAGGCGGCCTAATATAGAGGCGCCTTTATGTCTTGTGATGTTAGACACTACCAACAGCATGAGTTTCTGGATACCAGGTGTCTAGTTAAACATAGGCATTTGAGTATGGAAAAGATATTTCAAGAGCATGTAGCAGCATTGGGGCTGTCCATTAATTACGTCAACAAAATAGGGGGGGAGGGGGGGTCAGAAAATTTTTGACAATTGTTGACAAGGGGGAGGGGGGGGAGGTCAAGAAAAGTTGACGTCAACAATGTTACTTTTTTTTGCAATTTAATATAATTACTTAATAAAGGAAAATTAAGCAGCGTTTGTGTTCCTGTGTTACACACTCGCTTAACATTCAGTATTTTAATTAAACTAACTATATTCCTACTAATTTTGCCACATAAACATTTTGGAAGCCACCTTTTTTAGGGGGGGGGGTAATAAAATGTTGATGTAATTTTATAGAGGGAGTCTCTGGAAGTTTGACAAGTTGTTGACAAGTGGGAGGGAGGGAGGTAAAAATCGCCAAAAATTTGTTGACATAAATAATGGACAGCCCCATTGACGGCTCAATCACAACATTACAAACAATATTTTAATGGCCTAGTGCTGATCAGTGTATGATGTCACTATTTAACAAGCCGAGATACAAGTTTGTTAACAGATAACTAACAAGCAAAATATACAATGATCAAATCCATCATTGCAAAAAAAAGGTATTTTGTCCCCTTTGATAATTATACCACAGACTGCATCATTCAACATTTATAGTGCATTTTTAGAAATTCTGATATACGATACCAGTCAACGGAACAAAACAAATTTAATGTTGTTTATTAGAAACTCGTTTTTTTTTAATCTAGCGATAACGTTTTGGGTTGTCAAAAAATATAAAAACTCAAGTCGGCATTCAGGTTCCAACTGAATGAAAATATTTGAAACAATGAACTGTTTATACTTTTGAGATAGTTAATGAGCCCGAAATTTAAACAATCTTTCGATACAACTTTTCTCCAGCTAATAAACAAACTATGAAGAACAAACCAAACATCCACTATTTATTATTTGAAAACCGAAGCCACATATCAGTGAAACAAAATCTTAAAAAAAAAAAAAACAACAACATTCAAACGTAGTATTTTGACAGAAAAACAAACAAAAAACATTTTAAAAACTGAAACTACAACAAGATTTAAACTCACGAAACAATATCCGTAGCATCCTTTCCAGAAATATTCCGCGTATCTCAACATCTTCAACGTTGCCGGCCCGCGGTGGTCCATGATGATCGTATCCTCCCCTTGGAGACTGGCTACGCCATCCTTTCCTTTTAAAATGTAACGCTATTTGTCCTGACAAGACAACATCACGCGCATGCCATAACGAGGCACACCATGGTTTTGCTACTAGGAAGTTAGTTCTGATTATAAACTTGTTGATCACATTCGTGTATCAATTAACATTCTCCGGGGCAGGCCACTGTAAAAGTGTGGCTAGTGGTGGTTGTTCTCCCCGTCTTAGATGAAGCCGATTTACCTGCACTCTAGTGTCTTAGCTTTGTTTCTCTCATGGATATCTAGATATAACACCAGGATAGACAACCAAACAAAATTTCATTCTAGCCGTGTACGGTTTAGGCTGACGCAAGGATTAAAGCCCAACAGACGGCATACAATAAAATGTGACTTTTTATGTCTAGTATAATATTTTTATTTAAAAAAAATGCTTTCTAAATACTTTCTACTAAAAATAATTGTCAATTTTTATTTTAACTACAATTTCTTGTAAATAAAATAACGCTATCAGGTGACTGGCCACGAACGCCATTTTGATTTGTTTACGTTTTGTCAGTCATTCGACTACACTAAAATGGACTCAGAATCTGATTATTTAGAGGAAAATAAACATGATTTAAGTGACAAAGATGAAACTTGGGAGCTCATTACTTCTTCAGATTACTTTGAAGCTGAAAATATTAGTTTTAATTCAAGTTTTCAACACTTCCAAACTCACATGTGTAAGCATTGAACCAACATGCTCTGTCTTAATGATCTTTATGTTTATTTATTTATTCATTTATTTATTCTTTAGAACTTAAAAATGTGGGAATAGTTATAAAATAAGAGAAAAGTATAAAGATTTATATTTTATTATATAAAAGTTTATGTATAAATATTATTTATTTAGTTCTCTACCGCTAGAATTACTGTTACTGTTTTATTTTTGTGTTATTGCCAATCAGCAGATTTTCGTAAACACAAAAAAAAAACAAAAAAAAACTGAAGTTTACATAATATTTACATATCTGTATTGATGATATTTTGTTTTCATCATTATAACATAATTAATTGTAGCTCGATAAATAAGCTGAATTTTTTTTTTTATGGTTTTCTTTACATATTTTTTTTATCCCCCAGATCATACGGCATGATGATATGAATGAATTGAATGACACATTACCAGAACCACCAAAGAATTTTCTACCTGAGAGGGATCCAGGCATTCAACAACTCGGAGAAGCTAAAACAAGGGAAGACATTAGGAAATTCTGCAATGCAGTGGCATTTTTAAAACTTTATTTTACTTTGGACTTAGTAATTCATATTTGTGACTAATAATAGCAATGCCAGACATTATGGACCTACAAAACCTTGTGTTTACCAAGGCTGGTTTGATCTTACACCAGATGAATTCTACAGATTCTGTGGACTTATCATGTATGCTGGACTTTTTCAAGCACAGAACATTGACCGCTTCTGGTCTACTAAATCACTATACAATGGACTTTGGTCCAGAGCTTTTATGTTTCGTGATAGATTGAAATCTATAATGAGCTTTCTAAAGGTGTCTAATCCTCAAACTGAAGACAAAACCAACAAGTTATGTAAAGTACATTTTTTCTTTAACTTTATTAGATTGTAATGTATAAAATTGTTTCAGCCTTACCAAGATATATCAATAGATTAAAGAATGATAAGAAATAAAGGTAGATATATTTTTAGGCAGTACATAAGGGATAAGCCGACTAAGTGGTGAATGAAGTTATGGGTATTAGCTGATTCTCTTTCTAGGTATACTTATGATTTTTATTTATATTTAGGTAAACAGGATAATGGGCCTTTTGGATTGGCATATGGGGTGGTAATGAAATTAATTAAATCTTTAGCTAAAGAGGGGTATAAATTATTAGTCGATAATTTTTATACTACTATACAATTGTCTAAAGATCTATGGAATTTAGGGGTAGGAGCATGTGGAACTATTCTTAGGACATGTAAAGGTATTCCCCAATCTTTGAAAAATATAAAAGACTTTGAAAAAAAATCTAAAAGAGGGGATATGAGATGAGTTAGAAAGGGAGTTATTGACAGTACGATGGAGGGACAATAAAACTGTTTCGGTTATGTCCACTATGCATAATGCAAATGGATTTGGAACATTTAAATGACAGACTAAGTAAATGGGAAATTTTAGGAACTTAATGTTGACCAACCAACCATAATACAGGATTACAATAAATACATGGGGGGGGGGGTGTAGATAAGAGTGACCAGTTGATAAATAAATATAATGTTCTATGAAAAATTATCATAAGCTGGTATAATAGTTACACTAATCTTGTAAAATATTTTTAGCAAAGTTATAAAACATTCTGAAATTGAGCTTTGTTGTTATCAATAGACATTAGAATGTTAGTTTTTATAACTTAGATTTATATTTTTGAATTTTTCTTGTTGCATGGTCAATGTTGATCCCAGCAGATTTTTGGTCCTTTTTCTGTTAAAACACATCATTTTTAGAAATTTTTAAATATTTTTTGTATCTGATTATAATGTCTTCAAAAATATCCTACACACAGAGAATTGAATGTAATTTAATAAAAAGTAACTTTTATTGAAATGAATCATAATGAATTTTTTTTTCTTCTTTGTGTTTGTGAATTGTTTAATTTATTTATTTTTGTTTATTTTTTTCATCTAAACTTTTTAAAAATAATAAAATACTTGCATAATAATATCACTTTGAAACATATATTGTTAAAAAGCCCTTTCAATTTACTACATTTTCATATATATACTATAATAACATAATTTTTAAAATAAAAGCTTTAGAGAAATATTAGTGGATAAAAATTTTAAAGACATTGACGAATTAAGATTGAAAAAGCTGGATGTTTTTTTTAACAATGTCAACAGAGGAGGGCTATTGAAGCCATCTGAGTACACCTTCTCTACTTGCCTACTAAATTGGAAAGTATTCAATTCATTGAAAAGATCAGCAAGTAGTCTGAAACTATTTCTAGAACAAACAAATAAAAAAAAATGTTTAAATTGTTGATAGAGTAACAATTGATGAGTCATTGCTGATGGAAGAAAATGTTTGTAATTTCAATCATAATTTAAAAGAACTTATTTCTGTTAAATTTTTTAATTGTTCGTCTAAAAATTATGTTAAGCAATTGAATGAAATGGTTCATGAAAAACCAATGAAAAAACGAAAAATAATTAAATTGACAAAATAAAGATTTTAAATAAAAAAATTTGTTATTAAAAGTTTTCAAACTTTAATTGCGTTTGTGTTTATTTCATAAAAACATAAGTACCAAATATACAAAACTGCTATTAAACATGAAGACTAACGCTAAACACTTGATTGTGTGTCAGCCTAAACCGTATTTTTTTAAAATATTGGTTGTCCTTCCTGATGCTATATCTAGATTTCCATGGTTGGACCCAGCGCAACGTTACAGCGGATTGGTGTGGCAGCGTCATAGGTCATTCAAACAGAAAAGTCCTGAGAGTGAGGTCAATGGTGGTAGTGGGGGGGAGGAGGGACCGGGGGGGGGGGGTAAAAGAGAGAGACTGGATAGCGTGCTCTGGAAAACAAAAGGATGAGACAGGATCGGCAATGGCACCGGGGGTGGGGGTGGGGCGACGGGATAGAACCCCACTCCTGCCCCCGAGGTAGGGAAAGGCGGGCGGGGGGGGCGAGATGTGGGTCGCGGGTTAACGAGTGAGGGGAGAGAGTGACAGAGAAAGGTGAAACAGAAAGTGTGACGTAATGGCCGACGGGAATAGTGTAGCGGCCAGCGATTTCTGTGACTGGGTGCTGCATGGTGTGAGACAAAAAGCATGGTGTGTGACATTACAACAGACAACAGCCGTGTAGTTTTAGAACTTGCCTGCGAAATGTGATGGCGTAATTAAAGGGCTTCAATTATTATTTATAGTTACCAGGCAAACATCTTTTACAGGGTCAGTAAGGAGCAGGGCCGCCGTCGGGGTGTCCTGACATTAGGGCCCCCCTCCCCCACTGGTACGGTAATCTGACATAAAGTGACAAAGTTATGGGTGGGCGTATGCGATCAGAGAGGGCCCCAGTTGGTGGATATTGTCAGGAGCCCAGGTTCAGGACGCAGCAGGCCTGAAAGTGGCTTTCTGAATGTGGTAGGTTGTAGCCGTTGGTGTTAAGAATGGTATGCCTAGGCTGAGATATAGTGTGGATCTGGATTTTTTTTTTTTTCTCGTCAGATGATACACTTCCGATTATTGGCCATATTTGTATATACATGTGTTTGTAGATATTTTGATATATTTCTGGATAATCATTGGGGGGGGGGGATAGTTGGCAGCTCTGTCATCCTCATTCTGTAAATCAGCATTGTATATACGAGGTAAATAAAACACAAAGAAATGCAAACAAAACAAAAATGGGCTAAACTAGCAACACGTCTCTGTAGTGACACACACACACATACAAAGATAAAGAGATCCATGGTAAGTTCAAGTCATCAGATATTGTAGGGCCAAGTTATTTCGGCCATTAAAACCCTCCACCCCAGAGCGCCCCCCCCCCCCGCCATCGAGTCGGCAACCTTGGGCCCAATAAGCCGCATTCTCCCGGAACGAGTGCAGAGCAGATCCGGTTTCAGGTAAGAGTAAAGGTAACAGAGAGCCAAGCGAAGCAGCGCCAGTGGGACTGCACACGTGGCGCCCCCTCCAAAAAAAAAGGCCCTACCCCCCCCCCATCCCCGTTAACCCTCGGGAAATTAGCACGATGTGTGTATTGAAATGTTTTGATGTGAGCTGGGTGGTCACACGCAGAGTGCAGTATGTTGAAAGAATGATTTATGAACACCATAATTATTACGTCACCCCCCCCCACACACACACACACACTTAAATGGCCAAGTAAACAGTCTTGGCTGGATAAAGAGAGATGGAAAATTGGGGGGGGGGGGGGGGAGTGTAGTAAGTACTAAAAAGAGAGAAGAAAGAAAGTAAAAAAGAAATTAAAACACAGAGGAATGAAGGAAAGAAAGAAAAAGGTTGTAAAAAAATAAGGATGTTTAACGCGAGAGGAAAGACGGGGAAAAATAGGAAAGATAAATTGAATATGAGAGGAGGAGGAGGTGGGGGTAAAGAAAGAGAAATAAGAAAATAAGGAAAGAATAAAAAAACAAGCAATTAAGCCTGTTCCATTCTGGACACAGGACGTGTTAGCGCATTTTCATGTTGTAAATATTTGTAAATTTTGGAAATGTTTATAAATTCAATTGTGTAATGCATATATCTGAAAAAAGATATTAAAAGGACAAGTAAGTCATGTTGAATAACTGTTACAAAAATAAATAATGATTACGCCCCTTTGATTAGCTTTTATTATTTATATTTAAAATATAAGCAAAACGGTACATAAAAAATTCTTTTATTTTGGCCCTGAGAGGTCAAATCGCGAAATGGACTTTTGATGTACACTTGGAAGGCCAGGACCTACACAATGATATATACATCATGGGTCTAGGACTTATGGTTGCTGAGATATAGGGCGGTCCATTATTAATATAGCTTATATAGTAAAAACGGTACTTTATAAGGCCCCTTTTACGGCCCTGAGAGGTCAGATCGCGAAATGGAAAAAAGTCATTTCTTGGCAGGCCGAGACCTACAAAATGATATATACATCATGGGTCTAGGACTTATGGTTGTTGAGATCTAGGGTGATGACAGACAGACAGACAGACAGACAAAACGGGGACAATAGAGCATTTTTTTTCGAAAATGCTCTAAAAATTATGGAAGTAAGAAAAAAAAAACATCTGATGTGTGTTGGTGGGGGGAGGGGAGGGCGTGTCAAGGTTTACCTCTCACCACGACAGCTACACGCGCAGAGGATCAAGGCGGATACGTTAGTTATTGTGTGACAACACTATAGTGCCATAGACGATAAACGCGTGTTAATAGCAAACATTGGGGGGGGGGGGGGTCCGCTTCATCATTCATTAATTTCGATCTCTCCACGACAGAATTACAACAACTCATAACCAGAAAAAATAAAACAATAACTGTGGCTACAGGTGACGCCGCCCACCTCTGAATGATTTCATTATTAGTTGAATAAACAAAGTGAATGTAACACAGGAGACCGTGCGTGCGTGCGTGTGTGTGTGTGTGTGTACATTCTCCACGTATCAGCCTCAACCCGACCATTTGTTTTGTTTTATTTATAGCTCGTAAAATGTTGGATCAGCCTACCCGTCCCATGATATATCCGCCAATAACAGCTGACAGTGATACACAAGACGAAAAAATCGACATCTTATACACACACAAAAAGTACTCCGGCGGAACGTCCAGTGATTGAATCTCTCATACAACTCACTCGACTCAGTTTACAGTAATATCTAAGGAAGTTAAGTCTACAGATTGAATCTCTCATACAACTCGACTCAGTTTACAGTAATATCCAAGGAAGTTAAGTCTACAGATTGAATCTCTCATACAACTCGACTCAGTTTACAGTAATATCCAAGGAAGTCAACAGATTGAATCTCTCATACAACTCGACTCAGTTTACAGTAATATCCAAGGAAGTTAAGTCTACAGATTGAATCTCTCATACAACTCGACTCAGTTTACAGTAATATCCAAGGAAGTCAACAGATTGAATCTCTCATACAACTCGACTCAGTTTACAGTAATATCCAAGGAAGTTAAGTCTACAGATTGAATCTCTCATACAACTCAACTTCCTTGGATATTACTATAAACTGAGTCAAGTCTACAGATTGACCAGCTGAAATAGCCATCTAGTACAAGCACACGTTGGGAAAATTGTGATATCCGGATGTTGTGTGTCCCTGTATATGGTGTTTTTTTCTTGATCATAGGAATGACTGACTGGACATTTTATAAAACTTTTACACCATGGCCGAGTGGGCAATGGATATAAAGTAGTAAATTAAAACGGGATAAGTTACTTTTCAGCCCACCGACTCAATTGACTAGCTGAGATAGCCAGTAGTAAACATACACAATTGACCAAGTGAAATAGCCAGCTAGTAAACATACACATATTTAACCAAGTGAAATAGCCAGCTAGTACACATACACAATTGACCAAGTGAAATAACCAGCTAGTAAACATACACATATTTAACCAAGTGAAATAGCCAGCTAGTAAACATACACAATTGACCAAGTGAAATAGCCAGCTAGTAAACATACACATATTTAACCAAGTGAAATAGCCAGCTAGTAAACATACACATATTTAACCAAGTGAAATAGCCAGCTAGTAAACATACACATATTTAACCAAGTGAAATAGCCAGCTAGTAAACATACACATTTGACCAAGTGAAATAGCCAGCTAGTAAACATACACATATTTTACCAAGTGAAATAGCCAGCTAGTAAACATACACATATTTAACCAAGTGAAATAGCCAGCTAGTAAACATACACATTTGACCAAGTGAAAAAGCCAGCTAGTAACATACACATATTTAACCAAGTGAAATAGCCAGCTAGTAAACATACACATTTGACCAAGTGAAATAGCCAGCTAGTAAACATACACATATTTTACCAAGTGAAATAGCCAGCTAGTAAACATACACATATTTAACCAAGTGAAATAGCCAGCTAGTAAACATACACATATTTTACCAAGTGAAATAGCCAGCTAGTAAACATACACATATTTAACCAAGTGAAATAGCCAGCTAGTACACATACACATTTGACCAAGTGAAATAGCCAGCTAGTAAACATACACATTTGACCAAGTGAAATAACCAGCTAGTAAACATACACATTTGACCAAGTGAAATAGCCAGCTAGTAAACATGCACATTTGACCAAGTGAAACAGCCAGCTAGTAAACATACACAATTGACCAAGTGAAATAGCCAGCTAGTAAACATACACATATTTAACCAAGTGAAATAGCCAGCTAGTAAACATACACATATTTAACCAAGTGAAATAGCCAGCTAGTAAACATACACATTTGACCAAGTGAAATAGCCAGCTAGTAAACATACACATTTGACCAAGTGAAATAACCAGCTAGTAAACATACACATTTGACCAAGTGAAATAACCAGCTAGTAAACATACACATATTTAACCAAGTGAAATAACCAGCTAGTAAACACATATTTGACCAAGTAAAATAACCAGCTAGTAAGCATACCCATCATCTAATTGTACACATCTGACCTAAGCTAGGCTGATAAAAAAAAATAACACCACCACCAGAAACAGACAGCACACACACCGTTACACACACTACACACTGTGTACTCACCTCTAACACTTGCGGTGTGCTCTCCCGTGAGTGGGACGACTGGATCTCCCCCATTTTGACACACAAAATAACAGAACGCGTGCTATATCCTTGCACTTGTTTTTCAGTCAGCAACACATTACAAAGAACAACAGACCAACAACCTAAAATAACTGTAGTTCCCTTCAAGAAGAAAATACTTCCTGTGTTAACTTTGCCGTGTTGCAGTCCGGGCAGAGTTCAGTTGACTTAAAAATGCATGTGATATCCACAATATGCGCGTCTGTATGCCACTGCTCCTGTAAGTGTGTGTGTGTGTGTGTGTGTGTGTGTGTGTGTGTGTGTGCACAATGACTTCAATCTATGATTGCATTCCTACAGACAGAGATATTTTTATCACTGAAATGTTCACTCAAGGATCCCGGAAAAGATAACACAATGCAGGATTTAAAAAAAAAAAATCAGCGAACGAGTCATAAGCATGCGGAGCCTCATAAAGAATGCCTTCATGACATTGTTGCCAGATGTTTTTAACTTTTTAACGAAGACAGATGAAACTCAAAAATAAACCAGCCAGATTAGTCAAAGTGAAAAGAAATGTCAACATTGGCTTATATTTTTATATTTTATGTGTAATTTTTTTGGATGTAAGAAATATGAAACGTTTAAGCCGCCAAAATCCCACCCAACCCGCAAATGTCCGTAAAACACATCCCGAACTAGTGGCGAAACGGCAAATCTGGCAACACTGATTCAGAAAAATAAGAGCATGGGTCATCGGAAACTAGATTGTCGGCCTTGAAGGACGCAAAATATTGTTTAATCCTAACAACAAGAGAGATATATGGCTCTATACAAAGATAAAAGCGATGCCCAATTAAACTATTGGTTTTATTTCCGACATGATTACACAACAGATTCGGGGGGTTGGTCGTAGGTGGACATACATCGTATGGATGTGACTGTAGCCAGGCAGGCACGAGTTATTGGAGCTAATGAAAGCCGACACAACACTGCAGACTGTAGCGAGGTAAGAAGATGGTGGTTGAGTGAAAAGGAAACACTAATTTGATGTCATCGATAGTTCAACTGGGTGGCACACTTACAGTACATTACCAATGTTTAACTAGCTTCCTACCAATGACAGTACATTACCAATGTTTAACTAGCTGCCTACCAATGACAGTACATTACCAATGTTTAACTAGCTGCCTACCAATGACAGTGCATTACCAATGTTTAACTAGCTGCCTACCAATGACAGTGCATTACCAATGTTTAACTAGCTGCCTACCAATGACAGTACATTACCAATGTTTAACTAGCTACCTACCAATGACAGTACATTACCAATGTTTAACTATCTGCCTACCAATGACAGTACATTACCAATGTTAAACTAGCTGCCTACCAATGACAGTACATTACCAATGTTTAACTATCTGCCTACCAATGACAGTACATTACCAATGTTAAACTAGCTGCCTACCAATGACAGTGCATTACCAAGTGTAAACTAGCCAACTTCCAATTACTATACATTAGCGAAGTTCAACTGGCTGCATTCCAATTATTGTACAGTACCAATGTTAAACTTAGCTGCATACCAATTACTGTATATTCCCGACGTTTAACTGGCTGCCTAACAATGATAGTACTTCCCAACGTGTAACTAGCTGCATGCACAGTTAGCTTTTTAACACCAGCGTCAACGGTTCACTGGGGGATATCGTATTGATATACAATTTTTAAAAAAATATCACGCTATTCGAAGAACGTCCATAACCTAGTAACATGAAACAATCGTATCAACAGAACAAATTATCCCCCCTTGACCATCTACCGCGTCAGTTGTACACTTTTTTTTTCCCCTTAATACAAAAAGAGACTTTGATTTACAAGCGGGGGGGGGGGGGGAAATCAGGGGGGAAATGTATATACAAATATCGGGTTGCAAAGCAATTAGCAACGTATCCGATTAGAAGTCGACTCAATACATCTGTGAGTCACTCATTGGTCCATTTTAATTAGATTAGTTTACAGTGTGAACCAACATTCTGTGTAGGGCGCCGTTCATTGGCAAAGCCAAGTGGTACACATGGGGGGGGGGGGGCAATTTAAATGTAGCCATTTACATTCATTGCATTTTAATTTCATATTGGTTTTTTTTGTGTAATAACGGGTGACTAAATGTAAATCTTTGAAATGTGTTTTTGTTATGTATTTCGGCGTGACTTGAACAAACTAATTTACATTGGATTGTTTCACATGGAAATAATTACTGCCAACATCTCCCCCAGTTCTCTAAGCCCCCCCCCCCTTCCTTTCCCCCCAAATACCTAGGTACGACAATGCGTGTAATACGAAATAAAAAAAGTGTATTCAAATTCCATGTGTACACATTGTTCATGTATGTACTGGGTTCACACTAACAAGAAGATGGTTCTGTGAAACAGAATATACATTTACACGGTAAGATCATCGCTATTTAAAAAAAAAAAAAGGTCTCCTAATAAGGACCAAAGACATGGCCGCCATTGATGTTATGTTTCCTTGATTATAATAGAATAGCGCCGAAATGTTGATACACAGAGCGTAGGTACACAAATATGGCGGGAAACCAAACTAAATAGACGGAGCGCACTCTGTGGTTCTATGTCTACAAAGAAAAAATAAAGAAAGCAACTTAAAATGGACTTTCCATAGAGAGACATAAGAGTAGTGGCAAGCCCATAGGAATGGTGACAAGCCCATAGGAATGGTGACTAACCCATAGGAATAATGACAAGCCTATTGCAGGAATACATTGCAACAGTCTTCTTGACTCTCTACACTACACCTGGGAAAACCGGAGTTGGTGGAAAAGGGGGGGGGGGGTAGAGAGAGAGAGAGAGAGCCAACATGCTAACAATGAATGTCTCAATGTGACTGGCTTGAATGGATTTATATCTGCTGCCTGCATACGTTTAAACAAAAACCAACTGCCTCGAACAATAAGAGACTACGCTAAAAACAAATAACTTATACAAGAAGCTGTACTGTCAAATTATTGTGTGGCGCGTGTCTTATAAAAATTAGAATTGGTTGAAGAAGCTTTTTTTTTCACTATCACAATTTTACAATAAAACATTAAATAAAACAACAACAGCAGCAGCAGCCACGTATACATCGAATGTGTACCGGGAAGGGGGGGGGAGAAAAACAATTAAAAACTCCTAAATCTTTATATTGTAATAAACATCATCATAATAAAAATAAAAGAAAAGCATTCTGTGTCTGGCTCCTTGGCAAGAGGCCAACATTTGCACACATTAAATTAACACTGACTTCACAGCCAGTGCTAGAGTGGGTGACATAAAAGAGTTGTTTTTTCACCGACTACACTAAACTAAGGGGACAGAACTCTTTTTTTTAATGCAGTGTTTCTCAAATAGTGGGTCGCGAAAAAAAAATGGATCGACTATAGATGTGTGAATTATTGCAGGTATCTATATATATTACACAATTTAAAGCTTTGTCAGTACAACAGTAACGGGAAAAAAGAAGAAAATATTTATTATAGGTCGCGAAGTGTAATGTTTGGGAACCCTGTGGTTTAATATGGTTCTCAACCTCTTTCGCGACTGTACCCCAAAGGATTGCGAAAGTATGACTGCGGAAGTCCGTCACACGTAAGTTCGCGACTGTACCCCAAAGGATTGCGAAAGTATGACTGCGGAAGTCCGTCACACGTAAGTTCGCTAATGAATGTACTAAGTTTTCATAACGGGATGTGATTACTTTGTAATGCAAAACTAGGGCAAGTAGTTTGTTGGTGAGTCACGCAGCAAACTGGCGATCGTCTCCAAACTCTAGATTGTTTTCAGCGAACAACAGCATGTCGATGCGCACGCCTGCATAGCCTTTCCCTTACCACCGGTAGAGAACCGCGGATTGAAACAGAACACGGCATCGATTAAGCAGCGCCGCCTAAAGTAACTCAACAAAATGAGCGCTGTGCAAGAAATCCTCAACAAGTCTGAGAACCACCGGATAGTGGACGTTGGGGAAGCTGGAGACGGGATCCAGACAGCGCATCAACATTGAGGTGACAGTGCCCAGCGTTTCACCCATGAATTGTGTAGACCCACAGTTCGGAGCGTGAGTGAGTGATTAGCAGTAGAAAAATAACATCACGAGGACAGTGCCCTGAGCGGTGTAACAACATCAAGATAAAAGTGTTGTGTTGTGTGAGCTGACCCAGGTAGAATTGCCTCACACAACGAGGGGGGGGGGATGTCAGGACTATTGAACTGGTGATGGTGGGGCACTCGTTTTGTTTAATACCTAACATATACAGTGCACGCCTTGGGGGGGGGGGCGACTTATTTTGTTTATACTTAACATACAGAGCACGTCTGGGAGGGGGGGCACATTTTGTTTTTGTTTAACACTTAAATACAGCATACAGTGCACGTCTGGGGTGGGGTGGGAGGGCTCATTTTGTTGAACACTTCACATAAAGTACACGTCTGGGAAGTTTTATGACTACTTACTAAATCTACTTTAGAGGAGGTGGGAAAACTTCGTCCGTAGGCTACGTACCGCCCGTTTGGCCCACGTACCGCCCGTTTGGCCCACGTTCCGCCCGTTTTTATCAACGACATTTGCCTTTAACTTGCATTAATTCTTATAAACAAGCCTGCTCTTGGTCGACTTTAAAACCTATTGTGACCGGGGGTTCAAAAAATAACTTTCAACCCCTGAACACCAACACACACACAAAACAGTTGCCATTACTTAATGAAGAAGGCGAAGGGTGAATCGACTCGAGCCAAGCGAGAACCACATTTTCAATTCTTGTGTCCCTCGAATTGCGACGGTTTCCAGGCGTCTTTTTTTTAAACTGACATATTTATCTGTATCGGACTTTCTCGGGGCCTTCCATGGGTTGGTTCTATCAGCTGATACACTTACCCTATACTAGTACATGTATTTCACTGTTCCCAGAAGCATGCGGAGCACGCGAGGTTCTTAATGGATTCGAAATTAAACTATGCGGGATCCGTTCCTGCATCAGTCTAATTAATTACATGTACACCAAAATCGACATCACACGCAGCGCCTGGTAAAGTAACTAGAGCAGGGGGTGGGCGAAATGGGTTTAACGCGGGCCGAAATGGGGTCTTACGCTTTCAAGACGATGTGAAGATGGGTGGACTTGTTTATGTGAACTAATATAAATGCCATGTAAACGACAACGATGTGAACAAGCGGAGAGGTGCACAGCGTGGGCCAGGTCAACCCGTCTGAAGGGCCGTACTTGCGTGGCCCGCGCGCCGTAGTTTGCCCATGTGCAAAAAGTCTGGGTGGGTAGGTGGGGTTTTAAAAAAAAAACCTTCCCGACTTTTATTGTTTCAGTAGACACATTCTTTATCTGAACGGTAAGGTAGCATTGCCAGAATCGAGAAACTATCTTAGGTTTTTATATCCCTCCCCCCCCCCTTCCTTTCATTGCTGACTCTAGGTAATGAAGTTTTCCCGTGGATACAAATGGTAGGGGATAAAAATAGAAACTCGGTTATTGTGATGATTTTTTCCACCTATTTCAGCTTTACGCGCACTGTCACGTGACGAAGGCGCGAGGATGGGATGCGTGCATCTCTGTGATTTTATCTTAAACTGGCCGTGTCCACCATTTGGGACAGTTTGCACAGGACCACGTGTCACATGACCGTTACATCCAGGGTTGCTATGGGCGAGATTGATGCAAAGCGGAGGACAAGCTTGACTAGAGTCACCAGGGCGTGAACGCGTAACCCTCACAGCGTTGATTGAGATCACATCTTTGCTGCCACCAATTACTCTGTTAAGCACTAAACACTACTAAAAGCTGGGAGAGAGAGAGAGAGAGAGAAGGGGGGCAGATAGATTAGAGACAGTAGTGTATATTTAGATAAACTAACAAGTATATGGGGAGAACAGAAAGAAAAAGTTGATAGATACAGAATGATCGACTCTAGGTAGATAGAAATATTGATTAACAGACCAACCTACAGGCAGGCAGACAGACTGACAGATAGATAGACTTAAAGGTAGATAGAAATATTCATTAACCTACAGAAAGACAGACAACAAGAATTGAAGGTGAATAAAAATATTGATAAACAGACAGACAGAAAACAAATCAAATCAAATACTACTGCAAGACAAATGTAGCCACAAAGTGCAAGGTAAACTACATTACAATGAGGAGACTAGACACACTATCGTGCTATGTCGTGTGTAGCATGCTAATTTCACGCCCATTAAGTTCGATCATTGTATATATTCCAGGTTCCCCCACTACCACACACCCAAGTATGTACTAACGGCCCCACATTACCAGCTAGCAATATTCCAGTACAACACGTAAGTGAAACATCAAGTCGCTCAGTGTAAGAATGTGCTGGGTGAGATCTCACACACGTATGTACTAACGGCCCCACATTACCAGCTAGCAATATTCCAGTACAACACGTAAGTGAAACATCAAGTCGCTCAGTGTAAGAATGTGCTGGATGAGATCTCACACACGTATGTACTAACGGCCCCACATTACCAGCTAGCAATATTCCAGTACAACACGTAAGTGAAACATCAAGTCGCTCAATGTAAGAATGTGCTGGATGAGATCTCACACACTCACAACACAAATCCAAGAAGAAGATAAACACAAAAAAAAAAAAGGAAACATTCCAGAGAAGGTGTAAAACTTACTCCTCGCAAAACGATTTCAAACCATCCATAGTCCAGACACTTAGAAGGGGGGAAAAAAAAGGGAAGACACCGGGGGTGAAGCAAACAATATAATCAATAGTCCGAATATGTAGGAGGTGTGTTGCGAGTGAAACTCACGGCACTAAACTAGAAGAATACCGAGAGAGACTCGACAGACTAAAGATACTCGGGGGGGGGGGGGAGTAAAACAGGAGTCTGACGAATGGGGGCGGTAGCGAGGGGTGGAAACTTGTTCCGTGAAAGAAAAAAAGGTACGGGCTTGCAGACACAGGCTATAAAGGTGTTGTACATACATACACCCATACATTATGAAATCATTGATTTGGCCCCTGGGGGAGGGGGCCGGATGGGAAATTCGAAAAGAAAGATTCTCAATACTTGGGTTGTCTCTATACTTCGGTTGTCTCGATACTTCAGTTATCTCGATACTTCGGTTGTCTCGATTCTTCGGTTGTCTAGGTTGTCTCTATACTTCGGTTGTCTCTATACTTCGGTTGTCTCGATACTTCAGTTATCTCGATATTTCGGTAGTCTAAACTTCAGTTGTTTTCTACGATAGCTATGGGATTGACTATTGTCGCTCATTTCACATGCAAGAACGTGAATAGTTATCATGCATATTTATTCAGCTAATGCAAAAGGCTCTTCGGGGCAGATGAAGTGAAGAGTTCACATGTTACTTTGGTCGCGGCATACTTAAAGGATGGTGTGGTCAGCACAACGCCCAGCCGCCTTTTACTTTCCCCACCTTATGTCAGGTACCCATTTAAAGCTTGGTGGACTTTGGAACCTTCACCATAACCTACAAAAATCTCGAGCTTTATACCCGAGACCTCCCCCCCAGGCCGACAGTCGAGAGCTCTACACCGCATGACCATCCGTCATGTGCAAAGCATTTGTTTACATGTTCCTGATTGGCATTGTTAAAATGCAAAATGATTCACCCTACAGAAAATGAACAGTTCATATTGCGTAACACAAACAACGATCAACAGTTGACCCATGAACCTCCCACATCATATCATTGTAATACAAAGCCGCCATTTTTTATTTATAGGTTTTAAGGTGATGATGAAGTTGTTCAGAGTATGAAATTTTTGATGACGCGAATTTCACTTGAAATTAAGGAAGTACAAAGAGGAAAATGCTTCAAAACAGCCCGTTTGACCAAAAAAAAAATAAAAATGTTGGTGTTTAGGGAAATTCGCGACAGATTGGTTTCTTTCTTCAATACTTGTAGTCTATTCCGCCATCACTTAGTACAGGGGTCGGCAACCTTTTGAGACGGAAGAGCCAAAAGTTATAATTTACAATTTTCTCAATTTTTAAAGAGCCATTAAAATTGTTGTTTCAATATTATGGTATTTGATTAAGCCGCAATTTGACATCGAAAGAGCTGCAGGTTGCCGACCCCTGACTTAGTCTGATTTTTTGATATGCTTGATATAATAATATGCGGACACGCCTTCCACCCAACTCATTCCCCCCCCCCCCCTGTCACGCAAAAACATAATCAAAATGTGACATTTTTAACACTGGCACACTGCAGTTCGTTATTTTACATGTCAAGATGTCATGGGAGGAGGCGGGGGTTAGGTCACAAAGTCACTTCCATCCATCATGATTGGAGGGGGGGGGAGGTGGAGGAGGAGGAGGGCGAGGTGAGAGAGAAGTGATACACTTGCACACACAACACAGTCTCAACCCCCTCTCCCCCACCCCAAATCCGGCAATACATAACAAACAAACAAACAAACACTTGTGACCGATGAGTAAATACAGCAGCAGAGTATGTGGTAAGGTTTCTGTTAGTCTGCCACCTTCCTGTCCCTCCCCCCCCCCTCCACTCCTTTATTTTTTTCCTTTTTGAAAAAGCACCAGCTCAGTGCCAGGCGGAACAGTTTGAAGGTTTGCCAAGACACAGCTGCCCGTACAGAAAACAGGAGATGGTGGTCACAGACGTTACAGTGAGGCAGTATGGGGTGGGGTGGGGGGGAATATTTATAGACAGTTTCTTTAAAGCAAGCCGAGGTGCGCGGCAGCCTTCCTGACAGTCTTTTTTTTTTTAATAAAAGATGAGGCGGCACTTAATTTGTGTAGACTAAATAGCGTCATTATTACATTCGCGCATCGGACGTATTTACGCACGCGCAGAGCACAGCGCGTTTCGTGCTGCTTATAATCATTAGCACACACCACGCAACGCATGTAAGCTTATACTTGTGCGCACACGTGGATAGGTGCCGCCTTTGTGTATTATGCATGCCCCGCGCGCGTGCGTGTGAAGATGTGTTAAGCAACTAGGAGTATGTGAAGAATATTAAGATAAAATACACTGTGGTTATGGGAAATCGTTTTTAAAAACTATGTTTTAAAAAAGACAATAGACATCGCGAATTATCGGACGGCGCTACAATTCATCCGGGGGACGGATGGCCGCTTGGCAAAACGCTCGGCTGTCGACCTGAGGGTCATTGGTTCGATATCCAGGTGAGGACCAATGGATTTTTCAGGTCATGGTGGACCAATGGATCTTTCAGGTCACGGTGAAAGCCCACAGCTATATCTCCCGTGGAGCCTCCATGGCCAGTGCACTACCGGCTATGGTGGGGATGAAAAGGAGGGCACCATACGAACCGTCCCATCAGTGGTTTATAGCTGTCTAAGACATTTCACCTCATCCTTACAGGCATTACTCCACACACAATTCATGTAGAACATTCATGAACGTGGCAGTGGTCCTATCTTTACAACGAACAATTGGAGTTTTATGACGACTCAATATAAAATTGAGGAAAGAGGATGGATTCGGTGCATGAAGAGGAGGAGGAAGGGTATGAACCTCTCAACGTGTGCGATTTTCGGCTCGTTAAACTGACACTATCTAAACATTTATTATTTTTTTTTTTTAATTTTCAATGTGTTTTTCTAGTCATGGTTTTACATGGTGGAGTCGTGTGTTAAAGTGACTTCCAAAAATAAATATATAAATCCGTAATACTGACATCAAGAAAGTTAAGTCCCCCCCCCACAAGCCCCCCCCCCCCAAATAAATCGGGCGGGGAGGTGGAGGGGAGGGGGGGAGGAGCTATGCGCAGTGTTATGGAGAGATCATTGTGAGTCAACATGAGATGGGATGGAGAAGATTACAAGGTGACAAAAAAAAAAAAGAAAACTATCGCCTTTTTTTTTTAAGCACGGCACGAAACAACAATTATTTCAAGTGCCCGTGAATTAATCTGCACGGCAGGGCGTCTTTACATAAAAAAAAAAATCACTGCCCCCCCCCCCCTGTAACCTGAAACTGAAGGGTTGATTTGTTTCTCTCTCTCTCTCTCTCTCTCTCTCTCTAAAATCTAAAAACAACCCAAGAGTTTGAAGATTGACGCCTGTTTACTGCGTGGCACATCACCAAACCACGTGACCAAGTATCGCATTTGAAAAGATAAGTACATTTATTCGCGAGCCTACCCGTGACGGCTACTCGCGGGCTCACTTTCACAACCTCTGGGGTTGTACGGTCACGACATAAGGTTGAGAACCGCTGCATTTATGTGGTTGGAGGGGGGGGGGAGGAAAAGGGGTTTCCTTTAAAGACCTATATAATCAAGTTAAGTCCCAGGCAGCTTCGTTTTATTGCATGTATTACCTAATGGATTTTTTTACCCCCCACCCAACTTCAAACAAAACTCTTGCATCATTTCTTATTAGTATTACTTCTGATATCAAAAGAAACTCCAGACCTGATCACAAAGAGGCAATCTAAACAAAATCTCATAACACGAACGAGCAGGTGTTGAAGGTTGCCCGCGCGCGCGTGCGCGTGCCGGGGCGCGGAACAATGAGGACAATTGACCCCCCCCCCCCCCAACAACAGGCCTTCGGTGCTGGTGAAGTTAAAACGAGTTGGCGATATCGGTTTAATTTGTTGCACTACACACGCACCCAGGATGCATGCGTTCCCCATCGCTGCAGTGCTGTAAACTGTTATAAAAAAAATAGCAACAACCATGTATCCAACTTGGGTATAAATGGGGATATGTTTCAAACCAAATATTATTACATGTGTGAGAGCTGATGGGTTTCTGGGTTTTACAAAGAGATGCTGATGGCGTGTAGGCTAGGTGTAGGATTTAAAATAAAAAAAAATAAAAATAATTACACAACAGGTGTAGATTTATTAAATAGAACAAACTGATCATTTCAACTTGATACATCAGTTATTTTTTTTTTGTTTAGGTCGGCTATGATGATATCACAAAATTTAGGTCAGATGTACTTAAGAAAAATAGAATGCATTTACAGCAGTATTTCAAAAAACAAAAAAATAATAATAATAACACTAAACAAAGTATAATATTACTCTTGTTTGACTCATATTTGGACGGTTCAACAAGAAACAGCAAACATACTGAAAAAAAACTCCATCGAACTTCTGTTACAGCGTTATATATGATCTCTGTATATTTAGTAGGCTAGTATTGTGGGGGAGAATACATAGAATATATTTAGTTTGTAAACATTCGGATTGTTTTTTTATTTTTCAAAACACAAATCTGACAATAACTATATTTTGTACATGCATTCGACAACAAACAAACTCTACAACAAACAGCTCTGCCGCAAACATTCGGTGGCGGATGTGTCGTGCGGCCAAACGCTTGACTGGCGACACGAGGGGTCCTGGTTCGATCTCCGGTGAGGACCAATGGATAGTTTCAGTCCAAGCCACATATCCCGTGGTGCCTCCAAGGTCATTGGACTATCGGCTGTCGTGTGGATGAAAGAAGGGCACTGCAAATACCGTCCCATTTAGCGGTTTATAGGATCTAAGAGATTCCATCTGGTTGACTTCACACACTCGCACATAACAAACATGCAAGAAGGTGAATTTCAAAATTCAGCTGTATCGGCGCAAAAAGGTGGTTCCATTAACCCTGACGGGCCATTTGTGGCAGATAAAGTGTAGAATTCATGTTTCTATAACCTCGGCATATGAAGGGATTGTGTGGTTAGCACAACACCCAGCCGCCTTTACTTCCCCAACTTAAAGTCAGGTACCCACTTAAAGCTGGGTGGACTTGTGGGACGACTTTGAAACAAATTTCACCTGGAAAAATTCCAATGGTTGTCACCGAGGATCGAACCCAGGACTCTCAAGTTGACAGTCGAGTATCTACATCCAGGGCTCGATTAACCGCCGGGGATGCCGGCTCTGCTTTAGCCAATATATCCCCGGTTCTGCATATATTTTTTTTTCCGCCCCGGCACTGGTTTTTCCTGGTCTAAACCCCTCGGCCATCCGTCCCACCGCAAAAAAGGTGGGAGCCGAGGACAAAACAGTCCGCAGCACGACATTAACACTAAAACCAAACACCTGACAACGCTCATTAAGACTACCGAGTTTCTTTTAGTCTACAGAGAACTATTTTTATTTTATTCATTTTTTTTTTATGTTTTCAATTCCAAGTTTCGCAATCCCTGCGATATGTATTGTATGACATTGATTATTTCCCCCCCCCCCCCCGGGGCGAGTCTACACACGATGACACACTGGTTATAGCGGGGCTGCCAACTTGGGTAATTTATATCCAGATCTAGACATTTTTTTATAGCTATCTAGATATAAGGAAATGCTATTTATTTAATAGACCTAAACCTTTTGTTTTTCTCTGTCAGGTATAAATGTTGATTATTTGCTGTAGTTTTACAGGCCTTGAAAAACTAGATATTTTTGGACAATTATTCTGGGGGAAAGTTGGCAACCCTGAGATGCAGCTGGCAATGGTTGTCGGCTAGATAATACAAATGTGTTTAATCATACACTTAGAGATGTTAAAGGAAATTTTAAAAAAATTAAGTATTTAAAACCTTTCTGCTACAACAGCGACCCGAACCCATAAATGAATAACGAAATGTTACTTTGGGGTCTCTAGCTGAAACAAAATGACTTAAAACTGCATATATTATATATATATATATATATATATATATATATATATATATATATATATATATATATATATATAAGCAATAGTCGTACCTCCGAATGAGACTCTGACCCAATTTTCTTAAAGATGCTCGAATTCCACACGGTTCGATTAACCTTTTAAATTTTTTAATTCATGCATCAGTTAGTGGAACCTCATTTTGTTCGGATTTTACTACTCCCACGAAGGCAGTGTGAATCTGACCAGTGACCACTGTGCTGAGGTTGTGTAACGAACCAATGACCGTTGTGTTGAGGCAGTGTATCCGATCAGCGACCGGAGTTGAGGCAGTGTATATGGCCAGTCACCACTGTAGAGACAATGTATTCTCAACTGTCACCACTGTGTTTAGACAGTGCATCCGACAATGTCCACGTGCCCATTGAACTACCCACCCAAAGGCTAAAGGGCTAGTGCGTTCTAAAGCAGTGGTCCCCAACAATGTTCTCTCTAAGCTGAGCGCGTGAGCGATCGCTCACACGTATTCAGAGCGTCGCTCATACTACACGTACGATCGCTCACTCCTACGGACGACATCGCTTAAATCGCTCACAAATTTTTGGCCTTAAATAAAAATGTCGATCAGAGACAAAAATTTCCTTGCCCACTTCATACTGCACCTTAGAGGGAAACATTGGTCCCCCAACCATGTACCGGTCCGTGGCTCAAATGGTACTGGGCCGCCCAAGAAACATTAAATTATTTCCCTTTTATTTTCTGTGGTGTATTTATCTCGGGATTGTGCGTTTTCTCATGGACTAGAGGTCAACCGGGAGCTGAGCGGTAGTGGCATTGTGTAAATCAAAAAACAATCTAAAATATAATCAACGCGGTCCGCGGTGAAATTATCAAACGTCGACCTGTCCGTGGCGAGAGAAAAAGGTTGGGGGACCACTGTTGTAAAGCATACCGCACACACCAATACAAGAATCTAAATAGTGAAATGGTTAAATTAACGGGTCACAGTTTGCACAATAAATACTTGGCCTTTCCTGGAAATCAATGGGGAAAAAATGTAAACAAAAAAAACATTTAATGAAATTAAATGGCGGAGGGGGGGGAGACAAAATCTTCTAAACACACCGTTAAATTGTCAAAAGAGAATAGGCCTCAAGAGACAATGCTATAGAATTAAATTATATATAGAGGTTCTGTGAGTTTAAAAATTTGAGAACTGTTGCATTGGAAGCAACGAACGCAACATCCCCCCCCCCCCGCTTAACATAACCCCTCCCTCACCCATAACATACCCCCCCCACACACACACATAACAATTTTTTACGATCATAAATTAGGTGGGCTATCAAATCTCATTCAGTCCGTACAAATATGTACATACGAAACTCTCTCCCGATGATCACCCCTTCCCATCCCCAACACACAAACACTGTTGACAGGCCATAACTGTCAATTCGTGACAACATGTACCCAAGAATAGGAAGGAGTAAAAGGTCTTGTATGAAGATATGCCAGTTGAGTCACAGACATACGAACACACACACACACACACACACATATATATATATATATATATATATATATATATATATATATATATATATATACTGGCTCTTGTAAATTATGGCTTTCTGTTATTTGGACGTTTGTAAACTCATTAGTCGCTATGTGTGACTGTTATTTGGACGTTTGTAAACTCATATGCCGCTATGTGCGACTGTTATTTGGACGTTTGTAAACTCATATGTCGCTATGTGCGACTGTTATTTGGACGTTTGTAAACTCATATGTCGCTATGTGCGACTGTTATTTGGACGTTTGTAAACTCATATGCCGCTATGTGCGACTGTTATTTGGACGTTTGTAAACTCATATGCCGCTATGTGCGACTGTTATTTGGACGTTTGAAAACTCATATGCCGCTATGTGCGACTGTTATTTGGACGTTTGTAAACTCATATGTCGCTATGTGCGACTGTTATTTGGACGTTTGTAAACTCATATGCCGCTATGTGCGACTGTTATTTGGACGTTTGTAAACTCATATGTCGCTATGTGCGACTGTTATTTGGACGTTTGTAAACTCATATGTCGCTATGTGCGACTGTTATTTGGACGTTTGTAAACTCATATATTGCTATGTGCGACTGTTATTTGGACGTTTGTAAACTCATATGTCGCTATGTGCGACTGTTATTTGGACGTTTGTAAACTCATATGTCGCTATGTGACTGTTATGTGGACGTTTGTAAACTCATATGTCGCTATGTGCGACTGTTATTTGGACGTTTGTAAACTCATATGTCGCTATGTGCGACTGTTATGTGGACGTTTGTAAACTCATATGTCGCTATGTGCGACTGTTATGTGGACGTTTGTAAACTCATATGTCGCTATGTGCGACTGTTATGTGGACGTTTGTAAACTCATATGTCGCTATGTGCGACTGTTATTTGGACGTTTGTAAACTCATGGGGGGTCGCTATGTGTGACTGTTATTTGGACGTTTGTAAACTCATATGTCGCTATGTGCGACTGTTATTTGGACGTTTGTAAACTCATGGGGGGTCGCTATGTGTGACTGTTATTTGGACGTTTGTAAACTCATATGCCGCTATGTGTGACTGTTATTTGGACGTTTGTAAACTCATATGTCGCTATGTGCGACTGTTATTTGGACGTTTGTAAACTCATATGTCGCTATGTGCGACTGTTATTTGGACGTTTGTAAACTCATATGCCGCTATGTGCGACTGTTATTTGGACGTTTGTAAACTCATATGTCGCTATGTGCGACTGTTATTTGGACGTTTGTAAACTCATATGTCGCTATGTGCGACTGTTATTTGACGTTTGTAAACTCATATGTCGCTATGTGCGACTGTTATTTGGACGTTTGTAAACTCATATGTCGCTATGTGCGACTGTTATTTGGACGTTTGTAAACTCATATGTCGCTATGTGCGACTGTTATGTGGACGTTTGTAAACTCATATGTCGCTATGTGTGACTGTTATTTGGACGTTTGTAAACCTATGTCGCTATGTGCGACTGTTATGGACGTTTGTAAACTCATATGTCGCTATGTGCGACTGTTATGTGGACGTTTGTAAACTCATATGTCGCTATGTGCGACTGTTATGTGGACGTTTGTAAACTCATATGTCGCTATGTGCGACTGTTATTTGGACGTTTGTAAACTCATGGGGGGTCGCTATGTGTGACTGTTATTTGGACGTTTGTAAACTCATATGCCGCTATGTGTGACTGTTATTTGGACGTTTGTAAACTCATATGTCGCTATGTGCGACTGTTATTTGGACGTTTGTAAACTCATATGTCGCTATGTGCGACTGTTATTTGGACGTTTGTAAACTCATATGCCGCTATGTGCGACTGTTATTTGGACGTTTGTAAACTCATATGCCGCTATGTGCGACTGTTATTTGGACGTTTGTAAACTCATATGCCGCTATGTGCGACTGTTATTTGGACGTTTGTAAACTCATATGTCGCTATGTGCGACTGTTATTTGGACGTTTGTAAACTCATATGCCGCTATGAGCGACTGTTATTTGGACGTTTGTAAACTCATATGTCGCTATGTGCGACTGTTATTTGGACGTTTGTAAACTCATATGTCGCTATGTGCGACTGTTATTTGGACGTTTGTAAACTCATATGTCGCTATGTGCGACTGTTATTTGGACGTTTGTAAACTCATATGTCGCTATGTGCGACTGTTATTTGGACGTTTGTAAACTCATATGTCGCTATGTGCGACTGTTATGTGGACGTTTGTAAACTCATATGTCGCTATGTGTGACTTATTTGGACGTTTGTAAATCTCATATGTCGCTATGTGCGACTGTTATGTGGACGTTTGTAAACTCATATGTCGCTATGTGCGACTGTTATGTGGACGTTTGTAAACTCATATGTCGCTATGTGCGACTGTTATGTGGACGTTTGTAAACTCATATGTCGCTATGTGCGACTGTTATTTGGACGTTTGTAAACTCATGGGGGGTCGCTATGTGTGACTGTTATTTGGACGTTTGTAAACTCATATGCCGCTATGTGTGACTGTTATTTGGACGTTTGTAAACTCATATGTCGCTATGTGCGACTGTTATTTGGACGTTTGTAAACTCATATGTCGCTATGTGCGACTGTTATTTGGACGTTTGTAAACTCATGGGGGGTCGCTATGTGTGACTGTTATTTGGACGTTTGTAAACTCATATGTCGCTATGTGCGACTGTTATTTGGACGTTTGTAAACTCATGGGGGGTCGCTATGTGTGACTGTTATTTGGACGTTTGTAAACTCATATGCCGCTATGTGTGACTGTTATTTGGACGTTTGTAAACTCATATGTCGCTATGTGCGACTGTTATTTGGACGTTTGTAAACTCATATGTCGCTATGTGTGACTGTTATTTGACGTTTGTAAACTCATATGCCGCTATGTGACTGTTATTTGGACGTTTGTAAACTCATATGTCGCTATGTGCGACTGTTATTTGGACGTTTGTAAACTCATATGTCGCTATGTGCGACTGTTATTTGGACGTTTGTAAACTCATATGCTGCTATGTGCGACTGTTATTTGGACGTTTGTAAACTCATATGCCGCTATGTGCGACTGTTATTTGGACGTTTGTAAACTCATATGCCGCTATGTGCGACTGTTATTTGGACGTTTGTAAACTCATATGTCGCTATGTGCGACTGTTATTTGGACGTTTGTAAACTCATATGCCGCTATGAGCGACTGTTATTTGGACGTTTGTAAACTCATATGTCGCTATGTGCGACTGTTATTTGGACGTTTGTAAACTCATATGTCGCTATGTGCGACTGTTATTTGGACGTTTGTAAACTCATATGTCGCTATGTGCGACTGTTATTTGGACGTTTGTAAACTCATATGTCGCTATGTGCGACTGTTATTTGGACGTTTGTAAACTCATATAGTCGCTATGTGCGACTGTTATGTGGACGTTTGTAAACTCATATGTCGCTATGTGTGACTGTTATTTGGACGTTTGTAAACTCATGTCGCTATGTGCGACTGTTATGTGGACGTTTGTAAACTCATATGTCGCTATGTGCGACTGTTATGTGGACGTTTGTAAACTCATGTCGCTATGTGCGACTGTTATGTGGACGTTTGTAAACTCATATGTCGCTATGTGCGACTGTTATTTGGACGTTTGTAAACTCATGGGGGGTCGCTATGTGTGACTGTTATTTGGACGTTTGTAAACTCATATGCCGCTATGTGTGACTGTTATTTGGACGTTTGTAAACTCATATGTCGCTATGTGCGACTGTTATTTGGACGTTTGTAAACTCATATGTCGCTATGTGCGACTGTTATTTGGACGTTTGTAAACTCATGGGGGGTCGCTATGTGTGACTGTTATTTGGACGTTTGTAAACTCATATGTCGCTATGTGCGACTGTTATTTGGACGTTTTTGTAAACTCATGGGGGTCGCTATGTGTGACTGTTATTTGACGTTTGTAAACTCATATGCCGCTATGTGTGACTGTTATTTGGACGTTTGTAACTCATATGTCGCTAGGTGCGACTGTTATTTGGACGTTTGTAAACTCATATGCCGCTATGTGCGACTGTTATTTGGACGTTTGTAACTCATATGTCGCTATGTGCGACTGTTATTTGGACGTTTGTAAACTCATATGTCGCTATGTGCGACTGTTATTTGGACGTTTGTAAACTCATATGTCGCTATGTGCGACTGTTATTTGGACGTTTGTAAACTCATATGTCGCTATGTGCGACTGTTATTTGGACGTTTGTAAACTCATATGTCGCTATGTGCGACTGTTATGTGGACGTTTGTAAACTCATATGTCGCTATGTGTGACTGTTATTTGGACGTTTGTAAACTCATATGTCGCTATGTGCGACTGTTATGTGGACGTTTGTAAACTCATATGTCGCTATGTGCGACTGTTATGTGGACGTTTGTAAACTCATATGTCGCTATGTGCGACTGTTATGTGGACGTTTGTAAACTCATATGTCGCTATGTGCGACTGTTATTTGGACGTTTGTAAACTCATGGGGGGTCGCTATGTGTGACTGTTATTTGGACGTTTGTAAACTCATATGCCGCTATGCAGCGACTGTTATTTGGACGTTTGTAAACTCATATGCCGCTATGTGCGACTGTTATTTGGACGTTTGTAAACTCATATGTCGCTATGTGCGACTGTTATTTGGACGTTTGTAAACTCATATGTCGCTATGTGTGACTGTTATTTGGACGTTTGTAAACTCATGTGTCGCTATGTGCGACTGTTATGTACGTGCGGTGCTCATTGCTAGCATGTAATTGTACTTTTTTACGCCTTTTTTTTATCTCCCCTCCCCCCCCACCCAACTTCAAACTGAGCTCTTGCATCATTTCTTATTAGTATTACTTCTGATGTCAAAAGAAACTCCAGACCTGATCACAAAGAGGCAATCTAAAACAGAATCTCATAACACGAACTGAGCAGGTGTTGAAGGTTGCGCCCGCGCGCGTGCCTGTGTACCGATGGCGCGGAACAATGAGGACACAATTGACCTCCTCCCTCCCCAACAACAGGCCTTCGGTGCTGGTGAAGTTAAAACGAGTTGGCGATATCGGTTTAATTGGTTGCACTACACACTTTTTTATTTTTTTTTTTTGTGTAGACGCTCGACTTTCGACAAAGGTCCAGGTTCAAGTAATGAGAACCTTAGGATTTCAGTCCCTGGTGATAGTCCCCAAGTCCCCAGCTTTAAATGGGTACCTGACTTTAAATTAGGGGAGTAAAGGCGGCTGGGCGTTGTGCTAACCACACAATCCCTTCATATCCCGAGGTTATAGAAACATGAATTCTACACTTCATCTCCCGAAGGCCGTTAGAACTAAGAGGGAAATTTACTTTTTTTTTACATGCACTCAGGATGCATGCGTTCCCCATCGCTGCAGTGCTGTAAGCTGTTATTAAAAAAATAGCAACAACCATGTATCTAACTTGGGTATAAATGGGGGATATATTTCAAACTGAAATATTATTACATGTGTCAGGAGCTGATGGGTTTCTGGGTTTTACAAAGAGATGCTGATGGCGTGTAGGCTAGGTGTAGGATTTAAAATAGAAAAAAAATATAAATAATTACACAACAGGTGTAGATTTATTAAATAGAACAAACTGATCATTTTCAACTTGATACATCAGTTATTTTTTTTTTGTTTAGGTCGGCTATGATGATATCACAGAAATTTAGGTCAGATGTACTTAAAGAAAAATAGAATGCATTTACAGCAGTATTTCAAAAAACAAAAAAATAATGAATAATAACACTAAACAAAGTATAATATTACTCTTGTTTGACTCATATTTGGACGGTTCAGCAAGAAACAGCAAACATACTGAAAAAAACTCCATCGAACTTCTGTTCACAGCGTTATATATGATCTCTGTATAGTTAGTAGGCTAGTATTGGGGGGGGAGAATACATAGAATATATTTAGTTTGTAAACATTCGGATTGTTTTTTTATTTTTCAAAACACAAATCTGACAATAACTATATTTTGTACATGCATTCGACAACAAACAAACTCTACAACAAACAGCTCTGCCGCAAACATTCGGTGGCGGATGTGTCGTGCGGCCAAACGCTTGACTGGCGACACGAGGGGTCCTGGTTCGATCTCAGGTGAGGACCAATGGATAGTTTCAGTCCAAGCCACATATCCCGTGGTGCCTCCAAGGTCATTGGACTATCGGCTGTCGTGTGGATGAAAGAAGGGCACTGCAAATACCGTCCCATTTAGCGGTTTATAGGATCTAAGAGATTCCATCTGGTTGACTTCACACACTCGCACATAACAAACATGCAAGAAGGTGAATTTCAAAATTCAGCTGTATCGGCGCAAAAAGGTGGTTCCATTAACCCTGACGGGCCATTTGTGGCAGATAAAGTGTAGAATTCATGTTTCTATAACCTCGGCATATGAAGGGATTGTGTGGTTAGCACAACACCCAGCCGCCTTTACTTCCCCAACTTAAAGTCAGGTACCCACTTAAAGCTGGGTGGACTTGTGGGACGACTTTGAAACAAATTCACCTGGAAAATTCCAATGGTTGTCACCGAGGATCGAACCCAGGACTCTCAAGTTGACAGTCGAGTATCTACATCCAGGGCTCGATTAACCGCCGGGGATGCCGGCTCTGCTTTAGCCAATATATCCCCGGTTCTGCATATATTTTTTTTTCCGCCCCGGCACTGGTTTTTCCTGGTCTAAACCCCTCGGCCATCCGTCCCACCGCAAAAAAGGTGGGAGCCGAGGACAAAACAGTCCGCAGCACGACATTCAAACTAAAACCAAACACCTGACAACGCTCATTAAGACTACCGAGTTTCTTTTAGTCTACAGAGAACTATTTTTATTTTATTCATTTTTTTTTTATGTTTTCAATTCCAAGTTTCGCAATCCCTGCGATATGTATTGTATGACATTGATTATTTCCCCCCCCCCCCCCGGGGCGAGTCTACACACGATGACACACTGGTTATAGCGGGGGCTGCCAACTTGGGGTAATTTATATCCAGATCTAGACATTTTTTTATAGCTATCTAGATATAAGGAAATGCTATTTATGTAATAGACCAAAACCTTTTGTTTTTCTCTGTCAGGTATAAAAGTTGATTATTTGCTGTAGGTTTACAGGCCTTGAAAAACTAGATATTTCTGGACAAGTATTCTGTTGGCAACCCTGGGATGCATCTGGCAATGGTTGTCAGATAGATAATACAAATGTGTTTAATCAATACACTTAAGAGATGTGAAAGGAAATTAAAAAAAAATATATGTAATATTTAAAACCTATCTGCTACAACAGCGACCCGAACCCATAAATGAATAACGAAATGTTACTTTGGGGTCTCTAGCTGAAACAAAATGACTTAAAACTGTATATTATATATATATATATATATATATATATATATAAGCAATAGTCGTACCTCCGAATCAGACTCTGGCCCAATTTTCTTAAAGATGCTCGAATTCCACACAGTTCGATTCACCTTTTAAATTCATTCATCAGTTAGTGGAACCTCATTTTGTTCGGATTTTACTATTCGCACGAAGGCAGTGTGAATCTGACCAGTGACCAGTGTGCTGAGGTTGTGTAACGGACCAATGACCGTTGTGTTGAGGCAGTGTATCCGATCAGCGACCGGAGTTGAGGCAGTGTATATGGCCAGTCATCACTGTAGAGACAATGTTTTCTCAACTGTCACCACTGTGTTTAGACAGTGCATCGGACAATGTCCACGTACCCATTGAACTACCCACCCAAAGGCTAAAGGGCTAGTGCGTTCTAAAGCAGTGTATCCCCAACAATGTTCTCTCTAAGCTGAGCGCGTGAGCGATCGCTCACACGTATTCAGAGCGTCGCTCATACTACACGTACGATCGCTCACTCCTACGGACGACATCGCTTAAATCGCTCACAAATTTTTGGCCTCAAATAAAAATGTTGCTCAGAGACAAAATTTCCCTTGCTCACTTCATACCACACCTTAGAGGGAAACATTGGTCCCTCAACCATGTTACCGGTCCGTGGATCAAATGGTACTGGGCCGCCCAAGAAACATGAAATTATTTCCGTTTTATTCTCTGTTGTGTATACATCTCGGGATTGTGCGGTTTTCTCATGGACTGGAGGTCAACCGGGAGCTGAGCGGAAGTGGCATTGTGTAAATCAAGAAACAATCTAAAATATAATCAACGCGGTCCGCGGTGAAATTATCAAACGTCGACCGGTCCGTGGCGAGAGAAAAAGGTTGGGGGACCACCGTTGTAAAGCATACCGCACACACCAAGACAAGAATCTAAAGAGTGAAATGGTTAAATCAACGGGTCACAGTTTGCACAATAAATACTTGGCCTTTTCCGAGAAATCAATGGGAAAAAAAATGTAAACAAAAAAACATTTAATGAAATTAAATGGGGGAGGGGGGGAAGACAAAATCTTCTAAACACACCGTTAAATTGTCTAAAGAGAATAGGCCTCAAGAGACAATGTTATAGAATTAAATTATATAGAGAGGTTCTGTGAGTTCAAAAAGTTGAGAACTGTTGCATTGGAAGCAACGAACGCAATATTCCCCCCATCCCCCCGCTTAACATAACCCCTCCCTCGCCCATAACATGCCCCCCCCCCACACACACAGACACACACACTTAACGATTTTTTACGATCATAAATTAGGTGGGTGGGCTATCAAATCTCATTCAGTCCGTACAAATATGTACATACGAAACTCCCGATGATCACCCCTTCCCACCCCCAACACACAAACACCGCTGACAGGCCATAACTGTCAATTGGTGACAACATGTACCCAAGAATAGGAAGGAGTAAAAGGTCTTGTATGAAAATATGACAGTTGAGTCACAGACATACGAACATATATATACACTGGCTCTTGTAAATTATGGCTTTCTGTTATTTGGACGTTTGTAAACTCATTTGTCGCTTTGTGTGACTGTTATTTGGACGTTTGAAAACTCATGGGTCGCTATGTGCGACTGTTATTTGGACGTGCGGTGCTCATTGCTAGCATGTAATTGTACTTTTTTTTCACGCTACCATGTACTTGTGTTTATGTTACGCTACCAAGTACTTGTGTTTATGTTACGCTACCATGCACTTGTGTTTATGTTACGCTACCATGCACTTGTGTTTTTGTTACAGACATGAAAGTAGTTTTTCAAATCGGCGCCTGTCATCAAATTATGTCAGAGATCAAACCGGAAGTAAAATGAAATAGATCTTTTTTTTTTTCAATACATCTGGAGGCATCTAAAGAACATAATACAACTCTAATAAATGTATTGATAATTTAAAAAAAAAATGTGCATCCATCCAAAGAACTATTTCATCAAATCAGTGGTTCTCAATCTAGTGATACCCGTTCATTTAGCTATAAATAAATATTTTGTCGTCATCCATCCGCGACCCACCCTCCACCCCCCATCATGTGACCGTATGTCCATCAAAGAGAACGAAATTGCGGCTGATACACAAGAAAGTGAAATAAAAGCACATACACACACAAAATGAACATCAAAACAGTGTTGGTTAGTTTGTCCCATGAGTCAATAATTAAAAATTGTCGTCAGTCCACGGGACTGTACATGTTTCCATGATTGCGATAAAGTGCCACTTGAGTTTACAACTCCTTCTGGTGTAACAAAGACACAAAACAAAACAAATGTTTTTCCCTACTGGTTTGGGAGCAGCAGGTCTTGTACATCAGTTGATTACCGTACACGCACACACACATACACACACATACATACACTCACTAAAAACCCATATCCAGTAATAATGAAGGCAATCATCTGTGTTACGTCTATTGCTTGTTGTCTAGGATTTTTAAAGCCCACCTTTAGGCGTACTGGGGGCGGGGGCAGTTATTGTCGAGTACCACTTTCGTGAATGGGATTGGTGGGACGGGGGGGGGGAAGGAGAATCCCGACCCCCGAAACTTAAAATTATAGAAAGTCTTAATGCCTATAAAGACTATTGGGTATAGGTGAAGTAGATCTCCGAGGCTATTAAACTCTAATATGTGGCTTACACTGTGCCGCCTTTGCCTTCTTCATCAAACACATCGAGCCCTATCATTTTTATTTTATTTTAAAAAGCCCATTTAAAAAATAAGAGAGAACAAGTTATGATATAAAAACATTAAATAACACCAGAGCCCGGGTACCTACCGGTGATTTCTTCTCGTACGGCCTGCTCCCTTCGGACGGCTCCTCGGACTGCTCGGCCACCACGCAGGAGCACAACTTAGCGATGGACAGCTTATGTCTCTTTTTCCTCCGGCGCCCGGACTGCATGACGTCAATGTTCTGTTGCACCTGTTTCCAAGATTCCGGCGACACGGGAGGCACCCCGGGCATGCTAGCTGCTAGCCAGGGCTGGCGGCTGGTCCGAAGCTGGCTTGGGTCGAGACCGCGGATCTAGCCACATGCCGCGGGGTTGATTGTGCGGAAAGCTGAACGCCGCGATAATGAGTAATCCATCTGGTTTCTTTTTGAAAGATTTTCGAATGGTCGGGGCGTAAAAGAAGGAAACGAAAATCCGCACAAATTATCAGCAGTGAATTTGGCAAATGATTCAAGGTGAGTCTTAAAAAAAAAACAAATAGCCAACTAATGAGAACTTCAGTTTGGAAGACAATAACAGGGGGAGATAATATGTTACGTCACATCCAAGCTGGTTATTGTCACTCTTTCGGAAAGCGAACGTCCTCAAATCAATGCAAATGAAATAACTGCAAATGAAATAACTGCAAGGTTATAAAAACCGGAGTGGAGTTTGCATTTAAACTTCCCTGTTGTAATTATCCAGAGAACAAGTTATCACCGGGAGGGGGGGAAGGGGGGGGGAGCTGTCAAGTGGAAATACATCACAAACCATCACTTCCAGCCAGGACATCGTCACTTGAATCCGCGCACACACACACGCACGCAGGCCCTGATAGAGAAGGATGAACGCCCATGCGCATCATTTGAGAGAAAAAAATAGCAATCTAAGCCTGTTCCATTCTGGACACAGGACGTGTTAGAGCATTTTCGTATTATGTATCAGTACGTATGCTATCTTTCAGTAAATATTTGTAAATTTTGGAAATGTTTACAAATTCAATTGTGTAATGCATATATCTGAAAAAAGATATTAAAAAGACGTTTCTTTATAATTGAAAACAAAATTATTTTCTCTTAAATCTAACTACAAGTGGTTTGTGGTCACTGAAATAGGACTCATAATTGAAACATTCTAAATTGTAGTTATTAAATCGTCCGAAAACTCCGTCAATTGTTGTTTTATATAAAGTACGGGAAGTAAGTCATGTTTAATAACTGTTACAAAAATAAATAATGATTACGCCCCTTTGATTAGCTTTTATTATTTATATTTAAAATATAAGCAAAACGGTACATAAAAAACTCTTTTATTTTGGCCCTGAGAGGTCAAATCGCAAAATGTACTTTTGATGTACACTTGGCAGACCAAGACCTACACAATGATATATACATCATGGGTCTAGGACTTATGGTTGCTGAGATATAGGGCGGTCCATTATTAATATAGCTTATATAGTAAAAACGGTACTTTATAAGGTCCCAAAACGGCCCTGAGAGGTCAGATCGCGAAATGGAAAAAAGTCATTTCTTGGCAGGCCAAGACCTACAAAATGATATATACATCATGGGTCTAGGACTTATGGTTGTTGAGATCTAGGGTGATGACGGACGGACGGACGGACAGACAGACAGATAGACAGACAAAACGGGGACAATAGAGCATTTTTTTTCGAAAATGAAATATTATGTGTCATTCGTTTCATTTGCACGACTATGCTTCACCCTTCACCTTCCCTCCCCCCCCTCCCCTTCTCCCCAATCAAATGCGCGTCCCTCCAACGTCAGATTTTTATCAGACCTAATGCATATATTGTGTATCAACGGTTCTCAAAGCTTGGGGTCGCGAGCTCATTGTATGAGTGGGCAGAGACACAATTGTTCATTTCTTATTGATTGGTCTTAATCCATGTGTGCGTATTTTCAGTTTAATTTAGTCGAGTATATGTTATGAAACTGAACGTTTTTGTTTATTGATCGACAAAATGAAAAAAAAAAGGAGGGGTGGGGGGAGGGAATGGGGGAGCTGCTTAGAACTTTTACTCCATTTTCTTCTATCGCAGTTTTTTTTTTTTTGTTTATACGGGTGGGTGTCGCGAAAGTTTTAAGTTTTCATGTGGATAGCGAAGCGTAAGACTTTGAGACCACTGGTATATAACTGATTAAAAAAGAAATAACACAGCACGACGGCTACTACTACTAATACTACACACTTGATGATTTCCGGTGAAAGTGGCGGATTGTACACAGCACCCAGATTTATCGACCATGCAGCCATACTAATCTATGGGTGTCTGTGCGTGTGTGTGTGTCGAGTGTGTGCAGGCAAGCAGAACTGTTTAGCGTTGACATTAAGGGAAATAACGACCAAGGCCAATGACACAAGAGAATTATCCTTGGCTCAACCCCCCCCCCCATACACACAGAATACATAGTTATCTGGGGGGGGAATGTACTACTGTGATATTTATCAACTGTCTGCGAGTCCCCCCTGTTATCAAACACTAAAGATAACTAAATATATATTTAGTATACCTAGACCAAGCAACAACAACAAAAAAAAAGAAACGAGTGGCTGGTCCAAGACTACACGTTCTTACTTGGGGGGTGGGGGGGGGAAGGGGGGGTCATGTTTATCTACGTTTTACTTTGATAGAGATTCTCTCTATAGAATACGGCCCTGTTTAATGTGCATACAGTGCAATGGCCAAATGTGTGCAGATTGTTTATTCTCGCGAGAATATTTAGTAGTTCAACTACGTGCAGTTGTACATGGAGACTAGCACAGATAAAACTACCATCATTAGTTCATGTGTAGTTTACGGTAAAACTAAAACACAAAACTACCATCATTAGTTCATGTGTAGTTTACGGTAAGACTAAAACACAAACACAAAACTACCATCATGAGTTCATGTGTAATTTACGGTAAGACTAAAATACAAAACTACCATCATTAGTTCATGAGTACTTTACGGTAAGACTAAAACACAAAACTACCATCATTAGTTCATGTGTAGTTTACGGTAAGACTAAAACACAAACACAACACTATCATCATTAGTTCATAAGGGGTTCGACTAATGCACAAAAACTTTCACTATTAGGTACAAATATTTCACGTTCAGTTCTACAGAAAGACTTGAATAAACAAACTACACGTACCAACTCCAATCATCTTGCGCCCTTATGTGTCAAAAGCAGAAAGAAACCAGAGCACATGAGATAACAAAAAATAAGTTGGCCAAAGTCAAACTCGCAACAAATGAACCGTATGGTGAGCCACCGTTTAACCCTAACGGGATTACTTCTCAGGACCAAACAAGCAAGCAGGCACACACACACACACAGAAACAAACACACATACACAGCCAGCCTTTCACCTGCACAACTCCTGTTCAAATCTTATGACTTAGCAAACAAAACAATGTGATTGAAAACATTGGACGAGTTAATGGGAGGAGGAGGGGGGGGGGACGACCTAACCTGTAACGAAATAAAAAGGAAGTTTTATTTAGACTCGATGGATGATAGAAAAATGTGTTCCGTCACCCGCCCATGATGTCAATATGTATTCAGCACGCGGCTAATGCTGGGATATGTACCTGCGCGGAGGTTTTCGTACCCAATAGTTAACATGAAGCAGCGCCACCGTTTCCTGTTGGGAGAGTAATAAATAGCGTACAAAAGAATTAACCGGGGTTCCCTTTTTTCTGGTGCAACACAGAGGTTCCCAAAGTGTGGGAGGCGACCCGGCGGTGGGGGAGATCAGTAAATCTGAGGTGCTCGCCGAACGCATTCGATGCGCGTGGCTAAATAAAACGTAATGACGACATCAATCATGTTTGTGTGCACAGTTACATGTTTTGTTAGTTTTTTTTTTTTGTTTGCTTTTTTAATTCGCCAGGTGAATAAACCACGGCCTTAAATTCTATAAAACCGTAAAGTGGACGATGCTGTGGGTCGACGCCAAACTAGCGGGCAACCTGCATTTATTCTGTCACTGTTTCTCTTTATATAGGTGGGTCGCTCGTAAAAAAAAAACGAACATGTGTGTGTGGGTGTGTCTTCCCTTACCACAATGCTATAAGGCTTCACCGACAGTCATATTGAGCTTAAACTGAAATTGGAGCCCAACCGACATTTCTTCTGATTGGGACCCCTCCCCCGCCCCTTCCCCACTCCTCGAACGGTGGTTCTCATAATGTGTGTGTGGGGAGGGGGTCGCCACAAATGTTGTGTGACGTAATACAATTAGTTGTCGCTTTTATTTCTTATACTCTCGATTCTTTCTTTAAAAGTTGGGTGGCGGAAAATGGAAAGTTTGAGTGAGAACCACCGGTCTGGAATAATTTAAAGACCGGGAACCTCTCTCTCCTCCTCCTCCTCCATCTGGTGCACGAGTCGCCCGTTAAGTTATAAAAGTGTGACAGGACTGTTTTGGGGTAGTGGGCTAGGGTGTGTCGTGAGAATCCGTTGATTCTGAATATTAAACAAGAGTAGATTTCTCAGAAATTCTCGATGAGTCATGCGGCCAACGTAGTAACCCCCCCCCCCCCACACACACACACCTGATCGTTTTTTGATGTTTTTTTTTAATGTTTGGTAATCACTGTGATCACATCATGTTACAATCTACATAAATACAAAAGCACAAAAACACAATCTACGCAGCTGCGATTAATTCCCCCTCCCTCCCCGTTAAACCAACGTAAAAAATCTTGATTTTGATTTACAAACCTTGAGTATTAATCCCTCCCAGTCTTGCCCCCCGTTTTCACTTCACACAAAAAATATAAATACATAAGTCGCGACCATCGTAAGCGGAGTCTTCAAAATGTACCATATGAATGGATCTCAACTTTGTGAACGGACAGACCCTTTCCCTGAGGGCCGTGGCAATCAGATTGAGAGCCACATACATAATATTTATTTTTTGAAAATGCTCCGATGAATCTGTATGTGTTGACCAAGTATGTCTCCCCGCCCCCACGTTTATTAAAACAATGTATGCCTACAATCAGTTATGTTATTACTGAATCTGAAGTTTGAAAACAACGTTTCATGGGACCGAACCATTTCTCGTAGGATGCACATGTTTAAAAAGATTTTTTTTTACTTTATTTTTTTAAAAACAGAGGGGACATTATAATATGTCAGTCAATAGTTTCAAATGAACTCCATTGACATTCCAATGCCTTTCTTTATGTAGAAGGATGACCCATGCTAATAGCTGCGTGCCAACATTAAAAATAACACACAAATAGTTTGGAACGAGGAGAGGGGTTGAGCCACAGGTAATTTGTTTTGGTGTTTTTTTTTTCTCTGATCCCCAAGTTTGGGTAGAAAGGCAGAGAGAGGTGAATGGGGGTAGATAGAACACAACGAAAAAAAATGAGACAGACAAGAAGAAAGAGAAAGCAAAGCAGAAAAAAAGGCAGACTATAGAGACGGGAAAAGACAGAGAGTGAGAACATGTCCGTTTGATTTCGCCAAAATGCGTTGAATAATATCCACAATGTGTAGTGGTGACATTGCCAACGTATTGCGAGAAGGAGAGCTGCTGCGGGCGGACTGAGGCTGGCGTTGTGGAGGATGTTGCAGGCCGACGAGGCACGAGTGGAGGCTTTAATCTTTGTCAGCCACAAAACGACTGACTTCGATACGTAAAACAGAAAACTTCCTACGATACAGTAAAAAACAGAAGATACGTAATACAAAAAACTTCGATACGTAAAACAGAAAACCGATACGTAAAACAGAAAACTTCGATACGCAAGACACAACACCTAGCCTATGCACAGCGGACTAAAGCAGGTGGCATTGAAACGCTCTTAAGCCTATACATGTAGCGGACTACTGCGGCTCTCAGAGCCACGCGCGGTTCTTCGCCAGTGTCTTCGATAAAACTGTAAACTGACTATGGTGCTACTTTTCAAAGTATTGTCTACTTTATAAATATAAGGAATGTGGGCCCTCATTAGAGTCTTATACGAAGCCACCCCCTGAACAAACAGAGAAACAATTCACCTCCATTCTAAAACTGACCTCAGATGTACATGTATTGTCGCACACATAAAATGATGGGAAAAAGGGGGGGGACCCAAATCTTAACGCCCTGTAAAGTGCAGAGTGTCTGGAACAGACTCAGTAATAAGCCGGTTGTTGCTCATCATTAGCTCACTGTAAAGCTTTTTCAGAATTGGAGGAGCCAATTAAGTGGAGCAAGTTATTGTTTTTTCATTTTAGGGCGCGCACATTATCACACAAACACACAAAGATTTTATTTGTTTGCCCCCCCCCCACCTCCCACCCGTTGCTTTTATTTTTTTCCTTGCCATTATTAATGCCGCCATATTGTTATTTGTTGTTGCTTTCTTCCGCTAAGCTAAGAAATGAAAAGATGTCTGATAGTACCTGTCGACCACTTGTGGCACACCTTCCTCCCCATTACTATAACCCTGGTTGCAAACAGTGAATTATGCAGAACACGCACATCGTCTATTTAAAACGTGGATTTTCCCGAAAAGGTGACAACAATGTTTGTGACCTTAATTGTGTATCAATGTTTAGAAAGCCAGTCAAAC
Organism: Bulinus truncatus; assembly: GCA_021962125.1. NCBI lineage: Eukaryota > Metazoa > Mollusca > Gastropoda > Planorbidae > Bulinus > Bulinus truncatus. The sequence continues at coordinate 2,830,261 of JAGDYQ010000107.1, read as the reverse complement.
AGGTGGCGGATTTTTATTTTCGTCAATGGCCCCCTCTGCTTATTTGTTCGACTGAGTCAAATGTATTACCTGCCCCCTGCTATTGCCTGGCCCCTTGCTGTAGAATTTTCACGTGCGGGGCTGCCTCATACCCTACCACCTACCACAGACGCGACCATGATGTAGTATGTAAGAAAATAGTAAATATTAGGAGATATGGAGTAGGGAGTCTACCTGTTTCTGCAGGTATTTCACTGATATATTTCATATGTGTCGTAGGTATTTACTGAGTATATTTCGCATAGGTGTCGTATGTATTTACTGATATATTTCATATGTACCGTAGGTATTTACTGATCTATTTCGCATATTTGCCGTGAGACACCTGAAGATATTTCATGGCATATTTTCGTAGGTATTTACTGATATATTTCATGCACCGTCGGTTTAGGTCGGTAACTTGGCGATAAAGAAGTAATTTTCATGGATAAGAAAAAAATGTGAAGTTAAATATGAAGGTTCCTTTCAGAGCTTACAATATTTTCTTCTTGCAGCGAAGTGTACTATTATTATCCTGCCCGTGATGGTTATCTTCTGGCTGTTAAGCAAAAAAGCCCTTGCTGCTTGGACTATTACACACATTCATTTCATACAGTATGTAGCCTAGTTATTAACAGGGGAAAAATTCGTCTCACAGACAATTTAAAAACCAGCGGTATGTATTAGGGAGCGACGATAATCGGATCGGTATCGGACCGATATTGGCACTATCGGTTAATATCAGATCAACCAGTTGTTTGTTGAGAGCGACCGATAATCAGATCGATATTGGCACTATGGGTTAACTATCAGTTGGCCAAATTTTGGCTGCCGATCCCATTGTTGTTTTTCACAGCAAGAACTGCTGAAAAAAAATCGGTAAATAACCAATTCTATAACCAGATCGAACAAGATTTAAAAAAGGAAAAAACCCATTTACAGAAATTACCCGCGTCTACATCAGAGATATGTTATTGAAACAACCAGAATTGGGATTTCTTAATTCTAATGATTGACCTTGAATGATACAATTAGTGAACATCTGTGTGTATTTTTTTTGGGATGGGAGAAGTTTGGGGGGTAAACAAGCCGCGCGTGGGCGAAGTATTTACAAAATATGTAGACATGGAGGTTGAAATACGTCATACAACAGAGGGAAAAACACGTGTTTGGCATTGTTGTTGCATAAGGGCTGTCCATTAATTACGTCAGTAAATTAGGGGGGGTCGAAAATTTTTTGACAATTGTTGGAGGGGAGGTCAAAAGTTGACGTTAACAATGTTACATTTTTAGAATTTAATATAATTACTGTGTAAATAGTATGCTAGACAGTATTTTAATTAAACTAACTATATTCCTACTCATTTTGGAAACATTTGAAGCATACCTTTTTTTGCGATTTAAAGGAGGTCTCTGGAAAAGATTTTCAGACAATTTGATGACATAAATAATGGACGAATCACCCATCATGTGTGTATGTATATATATATATATATATATATATATATATATATATATATATATATATATATATATATATATATATATATGTCGATCTCATTCTGCCAAGAAATGATCCACTTCAATCATAAAGAGACTACCACCTTCAACACACATTTTTTTTTAAATCTAGACGCAAACACAGCAATGCATTCGTACCCCAAACCCTTACGGAATAAACAAACAACAGCTCCACATGAACAGTAATGTACACAGATTATATTATATATTATACAGATAACGCATCGCTATATAGATAGTCCTCAGTTTTGTGTTACAAAAAAGCATGATGGAATATAACAAATGGCATGATAGGGAATACAACAAATAATATGACAGCACATAACAAGGTGTTCAATGACTGCTACCATAGTAGTTTAGAGGACGGATGGTCGAGCGGTAAAGCGCTGGAATGTCGACCAGGGGGTGAGGGGGGCTCCCTGCATCGATCTCCGATAAGGACCGATAGATAATTTAGGTCACGGTGATAGTCCCGCTATATATCCATGTCCATTGCACCATGTAAAAAACCCTCCCATTAGTGGTTTATATATGATCTAAAAGAGATCTCATCGTATCCTTACAGGGACTTTACACACACACACACACACACACAAGAGGAGTTATTATGTATTAGTGAGGTCATAGGCATAGACTCGAAGTCATTCTCTAAGGCTAAGCGAAAACTACTGCCGGGGAGACCTGGACGGTGGCCTAGTTTAGCCTATCCATTATAGCCTATATATATTTTTATATCTTTAGTTTAAAATAAGGGGATGTGTTGCTTACACCTATATGAAACAAACAGTATTTGTACCAACACATGGGCACATCTCAATTATTTAACAATCAGACGAATCGGAATAGATAGTCCCCCCCCCCCCAACTTCACTCGTTTCTGGTGGAATGGAATAAAACAAAAAGACGTCCAGCAATCAAAGAAATAATGATTGACACTGTTGCATATTACAATTAATTACGCAGCTACAACTAAGATGTGCACAGCGCTGAGCTGACAACGGCCGCAAGCCTAGAACTGCAAACCTTGTCAATGGCTTCGTTCGAAACACGGTCATTGTGCGGGGGGGGGGGGGGGAGAGAGAGAAAAGCAACAACATTCTAACTCAATAATTATCAAAACTAAAAAAAAAAAACCTGTTACCGCAGTGAGTACCGCTACTTACCCATCTCACGTGACACACACACACACACACAGCCCCTCCCAGCTCTCGGTGTGCGCTCACCTACTGACCCAGCAACTACCAAACACGTAAATGAATAAGGTCATGCGGAGAAAAAGAGAAAGTGGAAAAGAAAAGAGAAAAAAAAAACCCATTCCATACAAACACCAACAAATCACTCTATTAATGAACGCGGGTCTATTGCTTACCCCGGCTGTTTCTCTGGGAAGACCAACAGGCTACACGATACTACTACCTCATGAAGCAACTGGAGTGGGCGCACAGCCTTTTCAACCCTGACGGTCGCACTGAGACCTCCTCTCTAAATAGGGGCAGCCGCCGGGCTGATTTACATCCTCACAATGACATCCCCGGAGAACGGGGCACTTGCAGCAGGGCCGGTGTGATAGGGCTTCTAAGGTATCGCCACACTACTGTACTCTAAGGCCCGACTACTAAAAGTACTGATTCTGATAAATTTGGGAAACCTCGACCGATAGTTTCAGGTGCCCGACTCAACTGCCCAGCACTCTACATCAATCGGGAGTCAAGATTTTTTTTTTAATAGATGTAGGTGCACAAATAACGGACGGACGTGGAACTACATCGGCGGACACGGGTCTATGTCACTGTAACAGCCACACCTAACGATGCATTTGTGTGTGTTAATTTTTTTTTTTTAAAGAGGTACTTGAACGTATAGCGCCATGTGTGTGGAAATACGGACTTACATGACACATACATTCGTTTCCATGTAATCATCAGAGATGTTCCAAGTCACCATGCAAGCACAAGTACCATAAGGGCAAATAGAAGTACTTAACGTTGTTTTTTTCCATTGCAAGACTGAGTATAGAGTACGTACGTCGCAACTACAAGTTCCCACGGTGCAAATACGAACACAAGTACTTTAAAAATGTACTCGGATATTATAATACTCTGGTAATCATAAAGAATAGTGTACTTGAACTACACTAACCGATTGTGCTACACTAACCGTACTACCGTTTCAAGCAGCAATCGGACATGCTGGACAAAGGCTTTCTTTTGCTCAACAGTATCCTGGACATGATGGGGCGGGGGGGAGCTTACGGGGATAATGTCATAACGCGCTGGTAATCATCTGTAAGAGTTAATCAAAACAACTAAAACAAAAAAAAGACAGCAAGCTATTACATGATATATCTGATATCAAAACAAAAGTAAGTACGTGAAATCCGAAGGAGAGATATGTTACATTAGCCATTGCCAAAAAAAAACGCTTCTAAACAATGTATCATAAGATTTATCTGAAGAAGAACTAAAAAAATGAGGGGGGGGGTGTAAACAAAGCTGAACAAATAAAGAAATTGGAGGAGAAAGAGAGATATGGAGGGAGGGAGAGTTAATATTTACTCTAAACTACAAATACAACGAGAGGGACAATAATACCTGCAAACGTATGGACGATGTTTTCCTAACACCCTATATATATATATATGAAATGTGTTGGAGTTGTTTGGTGGTGGGTTTGTTTTTTTTTTTTTTGAGTTTGGGTTTTGTTTTTGTTTGTTTTGTTACTTTTAACTCATAAACAAAATGTCTGTAGCATTTTCGCATGGATTTTTTTTAATACAAGGGGTGGGGGTGGGGGGGACACAGTTTCACATGTTTAAAAAATTGACTTTGGAGCTTGGGGGCGGAGGGAGGAGGGAGGGTTAGGGAATATGGAACGGGCTTCTGATCCCGATGAACTGGCGTAAGAAATACATAAAATACATAAAGCTTAACAGAATTTCCTGAACCTGGCAGAAATCTATGACTAAAAAAATGACGTCATTTGTGTGTTGTTGTTTTCCTTTTTTAACAGTATAGCGCCGCCTAAATTTGAAATACAATAGAATAGTACACAACTATGGCGGCTTTCTTGAAAAGCCGTTTAAATTGAACCGAAAATATTACAACATATTTTTTTTTAATAAAATCGTTTATTTCTCTGTAACAAAAAAGTTATACTATACTTAGTAGTATGCCCTTTGAATTAAAGTCAGGGGAGGGGGAGGGGGTATTTATGTCAAGCCGGGGCCGTGGTCAATATGCTCCGGGTCTCGGACGGACAGACAGACAGACAGACGGACGGACGGACGGACAGACAGACAGTCAGACAGACAGACAGACAGACAGACAGACAGACAGACAGACAGACAGACAGACAGACAGACAGACAGACAGACGGACGGACGGACGGACGGACAGACGGACAGACAGACAGACAGACAGACAGACAGACAGACAGACAGACAGACAGATAGATAGATAGATAGATAGATAGATAGATAGATAGATAGATAGATAGATAGATAGATAGATAGATAGATAGATAGATAGATAGATAGATAGATAGATAGATAGATAGATAGATAGATAGATAGAGAAAAGTAGAAATGTGTGCGATAGTGTGCATAGGTATGTGTGTGTGTGTGTGTGTGAGAGAGAGAGAGTGTCTATTCAGGCGTACAATGTGCGCTTTGTCTCACCGTCCAAGTTTTTTTTATAAATCGAGAGACAGAGGAAAAAAGGGGGAGGGGGCAAGGGTAGCAGAGCCCGGGGGGGGGGGGCTTAGAGTTTTGAAGAATGCACGGGAAAAAAAAACTTGCATTAAAATTGCATTGCTGAATGTCGAGAACCTGCTCAAGCTGCCAGGTGAAAGAGGTGGGGGTGGGTGTACAGCTCACTGCAAATATAAACAGGAAACCGACGAATACAAATAATTTATTTCTGACGGATTATACGACAAGCTAATGGGGGAGGGGGGGGTCCCAAACCCTGTACTGATCACGTGATTATAAACTTGGTCTTTAATGATGTCGCAAACGTTAAAATAAAAATGTAAATCATTCTAAAATACAAAAATGGATCAAAGCTTTGCATCTGGTGTTTGGACAGCAGCAACAATACACCAGAGAGATCAAATGTTATTGAGTTACGAAAGGACAGTCTGAAAGTCTGAACTTGAAGGAAACAATTATTGAATGATTTCGGATAATTCGATAAAAACCTTTATTTTTTTCTTGTTCCCAATCGTAGGGAGTAATGTGAGTTTTGTCAGTGTGTGTAGGTCAAACTGTCTATACCACCTATGGGTCTACTACGGCCCGCGAGCCAAATCCGGCCCGCCAGACTGTGTTATCGGACCCGTCAATCATTTCAGAGTGAAACACAGCACTAGTCTTTTATGGCGTTTGTATTTGATTCACGTTTAGTCCATGTCAAATTTACTCCATGTGGCGCGCGACTCAAAATGTTTTCCCCCACTCCATCGATCTGAGTGGTTGGGTCGTAACAACAGCGAACACTACAATCATACCGTGTCTTCGAGGTCTGCCCTCATCTCCACAGTTTTACCGAATATAACCGAACAGCAATAAGCTATGGGTGATTTTACTTAGCTGCCATTGCACTTAAAAAATGCATCACTTTGAAATAGCCAATGACTGCAGCCTGAGTATCATTCTAACTTTGCCGTCTTCCTGAAACATTCGTCAGAATGACTTTAACGCAGAAACAGCTTCGGTCGGAAAAAAAAAAGAAAAGGATAGGGAAAGCACACCGTTGTAATTGATGGCTTTTTTTTTTTTGTTGTGAATGGTTCCTCGTCACCGGTAGTATATACTCACTGTACCATATTCATGAAGTGTTCATTTGAAATTATTAAGACGCAGAGAGTTCTCAAATGAAGCTGTTTCGGTTGGACGGTGAAAGGGTAGGCAGCACACTCGTCATTTTTGGGCTCGGTTCCAATGTCACCAAGTCCCACAAGTATATTTATTAACAGGGGCCCGCGAGTCATCAAGTACATTTCACCGTTGTGAAGTGGAGACAGACCTTAAAGCCATAGGAGTGATAGAGTGGTGGGGGGGGGGGGGGGAGAAGACCATGGATCGGGAAAAGTGGAGAAGAGTAGTGTGGCAGGCCAGGGCCCTAAATGGGCTGTAGAGCCAAAGGAGGAAGAATAAGTTGAGGCAATACTAAACAGATTAAAGCAGAAATACAACGTTGTGGCAATACTAAACAGATTAAAGCAGAAATAAACCGTTGTGGCAATACTAAACAGATAACAACAAAAATACACCGTTGTGGCAATACTGAACAATTAATATCGTTTCAATTCCAAACTGGCCTACAAATAAACAAATCTACGAGCCCCACACAAATAAAATAAACATGTCCCCGTGATTCAAGTGAGATTCCATTGGTTCAGTACCGCTGAGGCTGGACACATGCTAAACCCAGACGGGCGGGTCAATCCACACAAGGCAGTAGCTGAAATAAGAAAATGTCGGAGGGGAGTGGGGGATAAAAAAAATCTTGGTCTACACGGATCGATGGTTTAGACTGTTTCACTGGTCGAATCGATACCCACAATCCACGCCTCGGTATTGACACTGCACACATACGTCTGTGTTTATTTATCCCATTTCGATACTCACAAAAAAAAAAAACACCCAAGCTCCGATGCTTAACACTAACCACAAACAGAGCCAGTCATCGAACGATATCTCAGCCCCTACCCCCAACCCTCCACTCAAGTCTAGACCTCGGCTACTAAGCATGCAGTAATAGGTTACTTCGAAAGTAGCATCATAACTTTGAAAATCTGGATAAATCACACAGTGGACATCTTTGTGAAAGCATACTCAGTAGATGGATTCAGACTGTCCATCTCCCATGGAGGACGTAAGTGGGCGGCAATTTTTACAGTTAGGCAACACAAATAAACATTCGTTCCAGACCCCCCCCCCCCATGTGACACGCAGACATGATGCCACGTCAAGGTCGCCTCTGTCCCGGAATCTCCGAAGCCCAAAACTTTCCCACTTTCTTATTACAGCTTTAAAATAGTATGCATGCTAGGTATTCTTAAAATCAACATGACTAAGTCTTAAAACCAACATGACTAAGTCTTAAAATCAACATGACTAAGTCTTATAATCAACATGACTAAGTCTTAAAACCAACATAACTAAGTCTTAATATCAACATGACTAAGTTTTGAGTTTTGAACCCGCTCGTTAACGCCAAAGACGTTTGCATTCATTTTATACTATTTCAAGTCCATCTGCTCTTGGTTTGACCCATCCGTCAAAAGTATACTGGCAGTGGACCAGAGAGCGGCCAGTCCAAAATTGCGCCAACCAATAAGCTCGCAGCATTGACCATCAATTTAAAAGGACGATTTTGAAAAGTTGATCTATTTTACAATGGTATTCTTCGACCATCAATTTAAAAGGACGATTTTGAAAAGTTGATCTATTTTACAATGGTATTCATCGACCATCAATTTAAAAAGGAAGATTTTAAAAAGTTGATCTATTTTACAATGGTATTCTTCGACCATCAATTTAAAAGGAAGATTTTGAAAAGTCGATCTATTTTACAATGGTATTCTTCGACCATCAATTTAAAAGGAAGATTTTGAAAAGTCGATCTATTTTACAATGGTATTCATCGACCATCAATTTAAAAAGGAAGATTTTAAAAAGTTGATCTATTTTACAATGGTATTCTTCGACCATCAATTTAAAAGGAAGATTTTGAAAAGTCGATCTATTTTACAATGGTATTCATCGACCATCAATTTAAAAAGGAAGATTTTAAAAAGTTGATCTATTTTACAATGGTATTCATCGACCATCAATTTAAAAAGGAAGATTTTAAAAAGTTGATCTATTTTACAATGGTATTCATCGACCATCAATTTAAAAAGGAAGATTTTAAAAAGTTGATCTATTTTACAATGGTATTCATCGACCATCAATTTAAAAAGGAAGATTTTAAAAAGTTGATCTATTTTACAATGGTATTCTTCGACCATCAATTTAAAAGGAAGATTTTGAAAAGTTGATCTATTTTACAATGGTATTCATCGACCATCAATTTAAAAAGGAAGATTTTAAAAAGTTGATCTATTTTACAATGGTATTTCTTTTTTCTAAACCGATACTCTAATTATTATCATCATGAGAAAACTGTAGCACACAGTTCTCATTGTCACTACAAGTGATGTCAAGTCGATTTGAATACTGCCGGAAGGGGGCGGGAGTTTGGGGGTGGAAGGATTTGTTTACGACGAAAGATTCTGAGCGAAAACAACCTGCCATTAACAACAACAACAAGGTCAAGATGGGGGAGGGGATGTGAGAATGATTGGGGGAGAGGGGGCGAGGAAACAAAATGATCATTGCAGTCATTATCAAATGATTGAGTCAAATGAAGAAACACTTCTCTCCGTGAATGATCACTTTTGAATAAGATGTGCAGGTGGGTTTCATATCGATTGGTAGTTTAATTGTAATTATTTTTTTTTATTTTAGTATTTTACTATATTAAAAGTAATCTCGACGGCGCCATAAATAAAATTCCTCTGTGACGTCATGTTTCCTATGATCGAATACGACTTGCGCGCTGGTGCTGTGTATTGTGCCTTTGTGATGCAAAGAATTGTTGATGTTTTTTTCATGCTCTCTGATGTGTACAGTTTGAGGGAAGGTAAAGGAATGAAGAAGGATTTTTTAGAAGAAGTGTGAAACCATTATAATAAGTATATATATATATATATATATATATATATATATATATATATATATATATATATACAGAGAAGAGAGAGAGGGGGAGAGAGAAGAGAAGGAAGAGAGAGAGTGAGATAAAGAGAGAGAGAGAGAGGGGGGCAGGGGGAGAGAGAGGAATGAGGGTAGGAGGGAGGGCGGGAGGGGGAGAGAGGAGGGAGGGGGGTGGACGGGGGAGAAAAGGAGGGGGAGAGAGGGAGATGGGAGAGGGAGTAGGGGGAGAGGGAGCAGGGGAGAGGCAGAGAGAAAGGAAGGGAGGGAGAGAGGGGGGTAGGGAGGGAGAGAGAGGGGAGGGAGGGAGAGAGGGAGAGAGAGAGATAAAAAGTGAGGAGGGCAGGGAGGGAGAGAGAGGGAATGAGGGAGGGAGGGGGGAGAGGGAGGAGGGAGAGAGAGGTGGAAAGGGGAGAGGAGAGAGAAAGGAGGGGGAGAGGGGTTAGGGAGAGAGAGAGGGGAGGGAAGAAGAGAGGGGAGAGGATGGGAGAAATGGGAGGAATAGATAAAGAGAAAGAGGGGGCAGGGAGGGAGAGAGAGGGAGGGAGAGAGAGAGGGGAAGGAGGAGGGGAGGAGGAGGATGGACGGGGGAGAGAGGGAGAGGGGAGAGAGGAGAGAGGGGAGAGAGGGAGATGGGAGGAGGGACGGAGAGAGATTTGAGAGAGGGAGGGGAAAGGAGAGAGAGGGGGAGGGAGGGAGGCAGAGGGTAGGAGAGAAAACAGAAAGGTAAACAGAAAACCTTATTTTAAACCCGGGCAAAGCCGGGTACTTGCAACTAGTATATATATATATATATATATATATATATATATATATATATATATATATATATATATATAGAGAGAGAGAGAGAGAGAGAGAGAGAGAGAGAGAGAGAGATAAGCTCAGATAAATAAATAGCCCAGATATATATACATATCCAGAGAAGTACAGAAACATACCCATTTGTTAGATAACTAGAGTAGATGCATATAACAGTGAGATAAATAGTTTAATAGAGATATGTAGAAATATTCTAAACAGACAAATTAATAGATTTAATAGACGTTCGGATATGCATATAATTATATAGATATAAAGATGGATCTTTTAGAGGAAAGAAATATAAACAAACAAGCAGATAGGCAGGCAGACGGACAGAAAGACAGACACGGACAGACAGACACGACATACAGACGGACATGCAGACAGACATGCAGACAGACATGCAGACATGCAGACAGACAGACAGACAGACAGACAGACAGACAGACAGACAGATAGATAGATAGATAGATAGATAGATAGATAGATAGATAGATATAGATAGATAGATATGATAAATAGATAGATAGATAGATAGATAGATAGATAGATAGATAGATAGATAGATAGATAGATACCCCATTGTTCATCCTTTATAAGTACGCCCGTTTAACTCATCAAGATCACGTCACTTATAAAAATACTTCAACTGTGCTCACCAATCAATGCTCAAACAATGAAACAAAACAATCCACTGCCAATATATTCTCAGAAATCTCTTTAATTTTAAAAGATAAAATTTAAATATATATATATATATATATATA